>CM035408.1:142192406-142339906 GCA_020310875.1 Ceratopteris richardii
CAACAGGTGCAAAGTTAAAGTGCTAAAGTGCAGGTGTCAAAGTGCACAAGTAGTGCACAATTAATTGTCCACAAAGGGTAAATTGGAGAAAGTGGGTTGCAGGTTGCAGAGGTATTTTCTCTAATTTCCCTAAGGTTCAAAGTGTGTTTTAAAGTGTTTTGAACGGTTCATGTGAACCCCTCTTATGTGCAAAAGTGAAGACGTAAAAGGAAAATGTGAAGGAATGTGAAGCGGCAACGTACGCACAGGTGAAAGTATGGCACCCCATTAAAATTTTTGGTTTTAGTCTAAAGTCACTACAGGACAAAACAGTGAGTCGTTGGCTGCCACTTGTGAAGACAATCTTGGGACATCAAAGTGAGCACCAAGATACTATTGCAGTTAGGAGCGTACGTGATCGATCCACTCAAATCAAGGCAAGGACTATTCTTGGACCAATCTTAGAGTAAGCAAGAGAAGCATAGTCTAAGTGAAGCAAGAGAGAGAAGTGCAAGAGTCACCAGTGTGCGACGCAGAGAAGTGGAAGTGAAGGAGTGCATGGAGAGTGACTAAGGGATTGTGCAGAGAGTGCTAAGCTAGTCCCCCAAGGATCTCAAGGTCTCTTTGTAGTGTGCGCGTGCCGATAGAAGGTATTCATTCCTCCCCCTTAGTGGAAGCTTGGTGCAAGGTGTGCACAAGGATAAGCTTGAAGCAGGTGGAGGTCTGGTCCAGAGGAGGCCGGTGGCAAGAAGACTTTGGGATATTTGGTATTTTGTAATTGAGCACTCTGTGTGATTGTGCACAAAAGTATTGGCTTGTATTGTGCTTCAAACATTGTAATTTTCTTACTGTAATCAATCGGCAGAAGCTTCCAAGGTGTATTTCCTCTTCTAGTCTTTTCCTTTTCTCCTACAAACCCTCAAACTCCTTCTTGTCTAAGAATCCCCCAACAAAATTTGGCACGCCCGGTGGGACATCCAAGGAGATTTGAGCTTAGGAGAAACCAAGTGCAAAGTATAGCAGAGGTCACGTGTCTACAGTGCTACTTCATCAAACAGAAGGTAAATATTCTTATCAAGTGTCTCATATTAAGTGGGCTATGAGCTGCTCATGACAGCAACCCGGTCCCAAACATTGAGGGTCACCTGCAAGCAGACAAGAAGGGAGGTTGTTAGAAGGTCCTCAAGTCCACTCTCTTCAACCTCATCAGTAAAGAGCATGGCGGGTCAGGTAGACTTGGAAACTTTACTCTCTAGATTAAATATAAAGTTTCCTTCTTTCAAAGGCCTAGCTCAGGAGGATCCGGATGAACACATTAGAAGGTTTTTGGCACTTTGTAAGACTAGAGGCCTAATGGGTAGGGAGGATGCCTTTTTGATTCTCTTCCCTGCCACATTAGAGGGATTAACTGATAAGTGGTTCAGCTTGTTTGCTGAAAACCATTTTACCACTTGGGATGTGATGAAAGATGCATTTAAAAATCAGTTCCAGCATGGCAACACTGCGGAGATTATCATAGAAGAACTAGAAAATTTGAGATTGGGTCTAAAGGAAAAGTTCCTAGAGTTTGTGACTAGGGCCAAAGCACTAATGGTTAAATTGCCAGATCCACCACACGATTTTTTTGTTAAGAAATGGTTGGCTAAGCCCCTGCCAGTGGCCACCCAATGCAAAATAAAGGAATTAGTGTTACCTACAGCCTCCATAGAGGAGTTCATCAACACAGCCACACGCTTGGAGCAGATAAGGCACCAGTATGGAGAAACTTTCTCCCAACCAACATATGGTACAGAAATGGAGGATCGAGTGATCCAGCTAAGGAAGGAGCTGGAGGGCTTAAAAAGGAATAAGCCCTACAAAGAGGAGGAGACTGTTGTGGCTCAATTGAGGAGGGAGATTGAAGCACTAAAGCTCCAAAAGGAGGAGGAGGCCCAAGTAGAGGAATTAGCTCAGCTGCGACAGGAGCTGCAAGAACTCAAAGGGAGTGGCATCAAGAGTGGACTTTGGTGTTCCATGTGCAGCAAACAAGGTCACATAGTAAGTGAATGTCCTCTGTTAAGTGTGACTTATCAATTATGCAAGAAAGTTGGCCATGAGGCCCATGAATGCCAATCAAGGGGAATGCCTGCAACGACATACTGGACACAAGGAGGACCCCCAACACCAGCAAATGTGATGGCTGCTGCGCCAAATCAAGGTACCAACTATAATCCTAGACGGAGGAATAACTTTGGAAATGGGCCTAGGAGCCCAATCATCTGTTTCAGATGTGGAGAATGCGGGCACTATCAAAGTAGGTGCACCCTACCAGAAAATGCCCCTCCTTGGAGGAACTGCCCTAAGGCAAGAGACCATTATACCAATTGTTGTCCTAAGAATCAAGCCTCTTCATCCGGGCCCCATATTCAGATGATTTCTGTGCACAAAGAAGAAGTGTGTGATCAAGTCAATGAGCCATCACCATCTACCAGGGTGGTGCAATTAGAAGAAATAGAATCTTTGATTGTGTAGACCAGAAGCAATGGGAAGGTTCAAGCAGACATAGGACAAGGATCAAAGATTAAGGAATGGAATCAAGACAGAGAACCATCTGAAGATAAAGCCACCACAGGTGCAGATACAAGGCAAAAAGGAGATGTCATATGCACCAGTGATGCCATTGGGAATGCCTTCAATAGGGCTCATGAGGAGTTTGATAAGTCAACTGGAGCCCATGCTCTCAAGGTATCAGAGGCTTCAAAACTACTCAAGACCATGAAAAAGGAGGTTAGTATTTTTTATTTAATAAAGATGGATGGGAAATTCTGGTCAGAGTTATTGCAGATAATTGATGAAGCTTCCACTACAACTTTGATGGCAAAGACTGTTGTTTTACATAAAGGAACAATTGTAGGGGAAGCACCCCTTACAGATTATAAAAGTCCTCGGCTGACAGTATCTATCAAAGGTCATGAATTTCAAGGAGTGATTGTGGATGGTGGTTCTGGCATTAACTTGATGCCTGAACATACAATGGAAAAGATTGGACTCCACCCTTCAAGGCCTGCAAATTTCACTATTACTTTGGCAGATCAGAGCAAAGTAAGGCCCTTGGGAGTGATCCCAAAAGTTCCACTTGAAGTACAAGGTAATCTATTCATTCTGGATTTTGTGGTTTTAAGATTGCCCCAAGTTGAAGGAGGATTTCCCCTCTTAATTGGACGACCATGGTTGAGGCATACAAGTGTCATTCATGATTGGGGCAAGGACACTATGTGGGTACAAAAGAAAGGGAAAGAGCTGACACAGATTCACTTAGAAGAGGGCCCAGATAATCAAGGAAACACTAGCATGATGCAAACAGTTGGCATATGCATGGAACCAAAATCGGAGGATCAACCCCAGATAGATTTCGAGGAAGAAGAGGATATTCTAAATTGGCTCCAAGCAGGAAACTCTTCCTCTTGTTTTGGATGTTTTCTTAATAATTCTTGCACGATTGAAGGTTATGATGAAGATAAGGGGAAAGTCCAGGTTGATGGATTGGGAGAGACCATCACAGACCACAGAAGGGGAAGGAAGACACCCCTCAAATACAACTTGGAGGAGGATATGACAACCATAGATAAGGAGGTTACTAAAGCTAAAGGCAAGGTAAAGGATTCTAGTGAAGAGTGTTCTTTCCCGATTCAAGAAATCCTTTTAGGATGGATGCAGGACAAGGAGGAACACATTGAAATCCAAAATACACCTGCTTATGAAGCAATGCACGAAAAACTAGTAGAAGAAGACAAGGAAGAAGATGAGCACGAAGATAATATGGTAGAGAGAAATCATGTCAAAGAAATACAATTAGGCACTCAAGACAATAATCGACCAGTTTTGGTGGCCACTTGGTTGTGGAGCCACCCAGGGCTCCTTGAAAAGGTAAAATGATTCTTGACCCATTATACAGATTGTAGCTTAGTGATGAGTAGCACCTCCTTTAATGTCAATCCGGGAAGACATGAGGATGGTATGAAGACCTCGAGCAAGTGAAGACACAAATGTGTGAGTGCGAAGCACACTAACATGCACACACATACACACACACGCGCACACACAACAAGAACAAAGAGAGTAAGACAATGGAACCACTTCTATTGCAACAAAGTTCTCATACAAGCTCAAAACTACAAGAAGCTAGCCCCAAAATGAGCTCTCTAGCTCTATTTATAGTTTTTGACTAGCTTTGGCCCTGTCCAGACCTAGTGTCCGGCCTAGTTAAAAATTAGGTTCCAGGGCTTATTTGGGGACTCAAACGCGATCTAAAAATTATGAAAATTGGCAGGCAACTACTTCTAAGGCTCCCCAAGCTCGAGGACTCCTCGTCTTGTACAAAATGAAGCTACAAAAAGGTGAAATGATATTTACAAGGGTTTTTAGTGATGAGAATCACTTTTAGCATGTGTAAAGTTTGGAAAAATTTAATGGGTTGCCTTAGTGCTAGATGTGCATGTATGCTCGTACTTGCTTCATCTGCCAACACTCTCCCCCCCCTAGCATCTGTCGCCTCTGACAGACCTTTGCTCCGCGGTCTGATCAATGTAGTGTTGCAGTATGTCCGTTGCTACTTCGTGTTCTTGGATCTGTAGTCCCCTGATCAGGTCTCGTTGAAGGGTTTCCAAATCGACTGCTCCAGGTATGTCCAGTTGTGGCATTGTGTAGAGCTCTGAATGCATCGTTTGTTCGCATGCGAAGAGTTGTAGCAAATGAGTGGGCCGTGGTGCGAACACCTCTGAGTGTGCCTCCCAGAACCCCGTGGTGAACATATCATCAAAAGTTTGCTTGTAGCAGGCAGGGAGATATCTGATTCGTGCGTGCCATGCATAAGCAACTCGTATGCTCGGGGTTGTGCTCATATCATATAGTAGGTCATAATTACCATTAATGAACCTGGGAATCGAAGGCTGACTGTGACATACATTGCGGAAGGTTTTGAGCACTACTTGCATCATGTCCAATATTTTGAGCATCATCTGGGTAGCTACATCTGGCATGGGGTGGAGGCGTGGAATCCAATGTCTAATAGTAGCCATCATATATGCTACTGTAGGTGTGCCTGTTGGGGGTGCAATGGAGGGATAATTTAGCCATTGTTTACAATTGACATTGTTCTGAACCTTGATGGCGAATGCTTTCCATGATCTCCTTCTTTGAACAGGCCCAAAACAAGGGTTATATTTTAAATGCATGGGAGCATGGTCCCATGTCCGTAGCATTTTCGGATAGGTTTCCAGTAATTTCTGCCTCCAGATAGGTTGGAATATGGCCCCCTTTCTGGCTGCCTCTGGGATATCCTCTAGTTCGAACTGAGTTGCGAAGGTGGGGTATTTGTTGGTGAGGCGTTTGATTTCAACATTATAGTCAGCCAGTAGTACGAAATATGGTTTATACTGTAACTCTGAACTAGTTATCAGTCTTCTAGGGGCCAGATGTCTGAAGTATTCTGATTGAAGTATGGTTTCTTCAATGGTCTTCATGGCCAACATCTAGGTGGAGATACGTTCTTCATGAGTCCGCCCCATTTCTTCTACTTGTTTCATCCATGCCGATGGGGGTTCCTCATATGTATCTTGTCCTTCCTCCGTGATTTTGCCGCCTGGAAGAGGTTGAGGCTCATAGTCTTCTTCAAATGCTTCCTCCACTAGAATGATGACTGCTTCTTCTTCTATGGGTTGCTCAGGTGGAGAAGGAGGTCGTTCATACTGTAACAACTTGATCTTTAATTCTGCAATCTGTTGCCGTAGCTCAAGTACCTCATTGGTCATTGAAGGTTCAGGTTCTGGTGAAGTAGCGGCATCGACCATCTCTGTAGATTTGAATGGGTGTGCTGTAGGCACTTGGGGTCTTTGTAATTCCTTGACTTGGTCTACCAACTGGTCATGTGCCTCCAAGAGGGTTGCATATGCTTCTAAGGCTTGTTGAATATGTTCTGAGGGAACAGCTTGGAATTTGGCAGGGTCTATAGGTGCTCCAGGGGTATTTTCCATGGCTGCTTCTAGATTCTCCTGGTTTTGTTGCTGTAGCCTTTTGTTTTCTTCTTGAGCCGCTGCTAAGTGGCGATGAAGTAGAGTCATGTTTCTTTGTAGATGAGCATTGCGGCCCAACTAGTCTCTGAGTTGTTCCTCCATAGCCTTACCTGTCTCCATATACTTGGCTTCCATCTCCGCATTCGATTGTTGGAGGACAGTCACTTCGTGTTGTAATGTTGTGTTACTTAGCTCCAAGGCATTGACACGTGCCTGGAGTTGAGCCGAGAGGTTGCATAGCTCTGTGTTATTTTCTTTCAGTAACTTATATTCTTGCTTAAGTAGAGTGGCCACTTCGAACATGGTGTCTAGTGCATTACTAAATGATGTGGATGCAAGGGTAGAGGTGGAAAATGCAAAGGGTCGGGAAATGGGGAAGGGAAAAGTGGATGATGTGCCTATGAGTGAAGTGAAATGCGATGATGTTGGAACAACCGTGGTGGTGGGTGCTCCTGTGGGTGGTGAAATGTCCATGGGCCCGGACGTGATAGTGTGTGAAGTGTGAATTGTGAACATGGGAATGGTAGGTGGTGTGTTAGTGGTGACCGTGAATGTGGGGGAGTTGGGTTGGGGAAGGGACTTTTTATTATAATTCTCAACTTGTTGGAGTATATTTACAAGGTTTGTCCAAAATGAAGGTTGGGTGACTTGGGTTGATTCCAAGGGGGTTAAAAGGGATACAGTGGATAGGGGTTGGGAGGGAGGAAATGTATTGGTGGATGGAAATGGGTGTGTTACGGTTTGGCTAGTGGCAAGTGGCTGTCCGAGGGTTGGGAGATATGAAGGGTGACCTATTATAGTTTGATCAGTGGCAAGATGACCTACATGGGGTTTAGAAAATTGGGTGGAAGTGGTGGATGTAGGTAAAGGGAAGGATGGAGAAATGGTGGTGTGTATAACGGTTTCACCATGGGTGGATACTGGTTGTTCAGGAAGGCTAGTGGGGAAGGGTTCTGAGGGCTGGATGGGAGGTGATGGTGGAGATGGTATCTGTGTAACTACATCAGGTTCCTCACTGTGAGTTGGGCTGGCCATTTGAACATCATCTGAAGTGGTGGTAGGCAGGGCGGTAGAGACTTCCATTTGAATCATTTTTCCCCTTTGCGGTCGCGTATCGATCCTTCGTTGGTCATATTGATAGGTAATGCGTTGTACCATGGTCCTCATGGCATCCCCTATTCCGCATGTTTCCGCCAAGAGATTCAATGACTCTACAAAATGCGGTTCAACATTCTCCGCATGCAGCATCTGGTTCACCAGTGCCCTATTTGCCTCTTCTGAGAACTTGTGTCTTTTCTGTACCTATTTGATTGTCCTGTAGAGCCGTTTGAGTTGTGCCATGTAGGCAGGAGCTTCCTCTTCACTCTCCTCTGGTTCATTTCCCCGTGCTTCTTCCGGATTCTATGTGCTTTGAGCATGAGGATGTCGTGTCTCATCTTCCCAATGTACCCTTCTTGCCTCACTCTGTGGCTGTTCTTTTTGGGAGAATGATCCGGGACCAGCATTGTCAGAAAAAACTCACTATCAGATAAGTGGGCAGTCTGCAGGAAGTTTTCAAAATCAAAATTTGGATCCTCTGTTAATGTGGCCATGGATGCAAACTCAGCATCTCTGGGTAGTGGAGGGGCAGATGGAGTGGGCTGTACCATATCCCTTGATTGTGTTCCTTGGAGATGGATGGTGAAAGGGTCTACTTGGGCCTCTTCTCTAGGGGAAACTTCTGTTGTGGTCTCACAAGGGATCATGACCTGTGAAAGTGAACCACACATTCTTTTTGCAGGTTGAACCCCTGACTTCCGCCCCTTGAAGAACTCCAGTTGCGAGTATTTAAGGGCCCTTGGGATCGGCACATCATAGGCCAGGCATCTATAGATAATTCTGGTAATCGCACAGCAGCCATTCAAAGTATGCTTCCTCACGCCTCGCTTGCCTCCTTCATATAACTGGTCCAGGATCCATACGGGCATTTTAATTGGCAATCTTCCCATCTCTGCTAGGTATAATCCATACCATATTTTCTTATGAGGTTGGGTGAAGCGGTCTTGAGCTGGAAATGCGAAGTGTTGAAGGCACATCCGCAGTGGTATGGCGATGTTGGGGGTGAGGGCACACATTTCCTTTAACTTCTTGATTTTGTTGTTCTTCATCGATTCTGGTATCAAGGGATCTCGATCGGAGGGTACATGGGTGCCACACATCTGAAGGGCTTCCCTGATTAAAGTAATATTCAATTCAAACTTCTTCATTTCTTCTTGGTTTGATAGAGAGGGCACCAGGAATGTGCCTGAATGATCTTTATCTCCTATCGGCTTCAGTGTGGCAATCAAGTAGTAGCACTTGAGAAAATCCGGTCTAGGCAAAGCTGCACTAAAGTAATCTTGCAATCCCGCTTTCTGCCAGATATCTTGAAGAGGAGCTGCATTCTGTAATGTTTCAAATTCTCTTGAGAAGAATTGGAATGTCCACCATACTCCTCCGAATTCCAACTTGGATTCCCAGATATGATTTGCGTCTCCCAAGTCTCCTGGCATCTCATTGAACCAATGAGAATGCCCCTTTACTCTTTCTGTTAGACCATTTGGTGGATCTGGAATGGGAATTCTTTTCACGTTTAAAAACTCTTCAGGCCTAGCTGTCGGTGGAGCCTCCACAGGCATGGTATCCCAATTGCTTCGAGTGCTAGTGCCTGCCTGAGAGCTCGTGCCTGCTGCTACTACCATGAGAATCGGGAGCTTATCTGCTAGAAGAAGAATGGCACATTAGTGTTGCATAGGAAACAAGACGTAATGGTGTTCCCTTCACAATACTAACATGACAATCCAGAAGGTTAGTGGTTAGGGTGAAGTGTTCGTGTTTAGATGTAAGTGGTGGTTAGTGGTTAGTGTCCTCCTAACTGCATACTGTGGACATGCAAGGTACTCCGAATGCATCTACTTCAGAGGGAATGGATTTACAAAATTGGGTCTGGGGGTTTGTTAGAGGGTTTAATTCTCCAGACTTTGTTTGAGGATTCGTGGCTCCTTGAGCTAATGACGGTTAAAGGTTCATGGACTAGATTGTGCTGGATTTGGGACCTTTTGGGTACCCATTTCCAGCCATTCCTAGGTTTGACTGGGGGTGTGACAGTGGAAGGTGTAGGTATCTTCCCTGAGCAGTTTGCCACGAGTACTTGTGAGTGTTGCTTTATTCTAGTGACTAGAGGTGAAGTAATTTGGGCTTGTAAGCAGGCCTTGGGCACCCATATCTGTCTAGCATTAGGGATGGCCTTCATTGACCGCTTAGGGTCCCAAATAGAAATGGAATAGCTAGGGTGTTGCCTAGGGAGCTCCTTCACTTTGATCCTTGATGGTGAGGCTCGCTTGATGCTTTTTTGAGAACCTGTCTCTAGAGCCGTGGTTTTTTCCCCTTTGCGTATCCAGATCTGCTTCATGCCGCGAGGTACTTCATGTTGCCGGAGTTGGTGCTCATGCTTCTTGTTTATCTGTCTCCTCAGTGTCGGGTGTTGCTGAGCCTTCCCCTTTAGATTCTTCTCTGGAACAGATGGGAGTTCCTCCTTGACTTCTGTAACTTTGGCAAGAGTGACAATCCTCTGCACCATAGAACTTTGGACAAGAATAACATTATCTTCATGTGGGTTCCTGGAGGGACCAGGAGTTGGTGCTCGTTCTAAGGGTTTGAGTGCTTGATTTTCTAATTCAATCGTAAGACGGCTTTGACCTACCCAAGCCTGAAGAAATCCACTTCTTAGGTTGAGGTTGACTGCATGATCATAGATCCAGTCTTGGCCCAAGACAAGAGGTTCGGTAAGATCCTCGTCTTCACACACTAGCACTTTTGCTGGCATGAGGACCTCTTGAATGTAGAGGGGAAGTTCCACCTCTCCCATGCAAGGGGTTTCAACACCTCCTAATCCTATCAGATATGCTTCTAAGGGTTTTACCTCCAATTGCAACTACTGGTAGTAAGAAAGCCGAACTGCACTAGTGGCGGCACCTGAATCAATTAAAGCTCTTACGGTCCTTGTACTGTCTCCTTGTCCAACTTCTAGGGTCACAAAAGGTCGTCGATCCACTATCCTATGGGCACGTTCACCTGAAGCCTCACACATGGCCATGTGATAGCTTGGAGACTCTTGAGTGTCAATCATAAGCTGATCTCTCCCTTGCCTTCGCAGTTTCATTCGTCGAATGCGTTCTAAAGCTTCGGCCTGTGCTTCTTCACGAATTTGCTTTTTCTCTTCCTTACGTTTCTTTGCAATATTAAGTCAATTGACCATTTCTTCAGTTAAGGGTTCTTGATATAGCTTGACTCTACATCCGCTTATGTAGCTAGGGAGAATATCGCCTTCCAAAGTGGCTAGTTGTACTGCCCCACTAGTTGAAATCATATTTATAATCATAGGTCCATAACCTCTTTTCTCTAATTTTCGTGCATGCTGCTTCAATGTGTAGACTAGGACTAGGTCTCCTGCTTTCAAGCCTTTATCCTTCACATGTGTATCAGAATATGCCTTTTGCCTCTTCTTCGCTGCATAGATTCCTGCTGCAGCTCTCAATCGTGTCTCGCCTAGACGTTCAAGATCAAAGATTCGAGAGGAGAGTTCATGGCCTGTCCAGTCATGCTCTTGTGCTACTTTCAATGTAGGTATCAAAAAGTCCAAGGGTAGCACCGCATTCTGACCGAACACCATCTGAAAGGGTGTGGCTTGGAGTACCGTTTTATCGGCCACTCAGTATGCCCAAACAACATGGTGTAGTTGTTTGTCCCAATCAGAGCGTTTATTGTTCACTAATTTCGTCAGTACATTGCATAAGATCTTATTTGTACTCTCAGCTTGGCCATTAGCTTGGGGGTGATAGGGGGCAGACCTCTTATGTACTACCAAGAATTCTTGGAGTAGATTTTCAATAACTTCATTCAAGAAGTGAGTCCCTCTATCACTGACCACAACAAGCCAAGATCCCTTGATCTGTGTGCTTGTACATACTTCCTGCCATGATGTGGTACTTTTGGGCTTTTACTACCTCTCTATCCTATGTGGCTATTACTGGGTGGTTAGGCCCGTATGTCAATACTGGCACTAATGGCTTAGCCCACTACGGCACCACTTCCAAATTAAACAAGTAAGCATCAGGTAAGTCATCTGATACTCCTTGTGGGGCCTCTCCAGATGTGAGCCTAGAGAGATGGTCTGCTCTCAAATGAGTCTTTCCTTTCCTCACTACTACCTCAAAGTCATATTCCATTAGTAAGAGAAACCATCTTACTAATCTGTCTATGCTACACAGCTTGTTTACCAAGTACAGTAGAGCTTGGTGATCAGTAAAAAATTTGAACTTATTTGCAAGCAAATAGTGTCTAAACTTTTTAACCGTGTACACCATGCCTAATCCTTCTCGTTCGGTGGTTGTATAGTTCCGTTCAGCAGCATTCAATTGTCTACTGGCATAGGCAATAGGGAGATCCATATTACCTTCACCCGTAGGTTGTGCATGTACACATCCAATAGCATAATTGGAAGCATCCACATGAACATCGAATGGCTTGTTCCAATCTGGTGTGGTCAAGATTGGTGCTGAACATAATTGTCGTTTAAGCTCCTGGAAGGAATTCTCACATTCATCAGTCCACTCAAAGTTAGTCAGAAGTCCATACATGGGCTTTGCAATGACAGCATACATGTGGATGAACCGGCGGTAGTAACCACAATGCCCCATGAAAGCCTGTACTTCCTTGATGTTCTTTGGCCTAGGCAGTTCTGCGATGGCTCTCACTTTCTCTTCGTCAGTGGATATGCCGTTCTTAGACACTATGTGTCCTAGAATTTTGCCTTGCCTGACCATGAAAACACACTTTTCTAGGTTCAAGCAGACTTGATATTCTCTGCATTTATCAAAGATTTGTCTGAGTTCAGGTATATGGGTCTGTCTAATGTTGGAATGAGCGCACAGATCATCAACATAGACTTCCAGATTCTTCCTCAAGAACTCTTTAAACACGTGACACATCAATCTTTGAAAGGTAGCAGGTGCATTAGTAAGCCCGAATGGCATTACCCGAAAGGCAAATATGCCCCACTCTGTGGAAAAAGCCGTCTTATGTTGATCCTCTGGTGCAATGGCTACTTGATTGTAGCCCAAAAACCCATCTAGGAAGCTGTACACTTCCTTGCCTGCTACCCTTTCTAATAGATGCTCAGTGATAGGAAGCGGATAATTATCTCTAATAGTGGCCGCGTTAACCTTCTTCAAGTTAATGCATACTCGTAATTTGTCATTCTTCTTGGGCACCACTACAATGGGGGATACCCATTCAGTGTGCTCAATTTCGTAGATAAATCCAGCTTCCACCAAGCGATCTATCTCTTCCTTGATCTTGGCCGCATAGTTGTCATTGTATGTGTAGGGCTTCTGCTTAGAGGGTCTGGCATCTGAGGTCATGGGGATTGTATGTGAGCATATATTAGGGTCTACCCCTTTCAGGTCCTTATAGCTCCAAGCAAATATATCTCTGTACTCCCTCAGTAAGGCTACCAGCTCTTGCTCTTCGTCTTCCGTCAGGTCATGCCCTATATATGTGCATCTTTCTTCTCCCTCTTCTATGGCGACAACTATTTTCTTGGTAGTTTCCTTGCTATCATAGGCCTCTCCTGCTTGTGCCTCACATTTGGGCATTCTTATCATGACTCTCCTGTCGTCTATCTCATATTTTTTAAAGTTTTCAGGGACCTCAAACAAGGACTCTTCTGCCTCCAGAGTGACTTCCTTCTTCTTTCTTTTCTTTCCTCCACTCTTAGTGGCTACTTGTGTGGCTAACCTCACCTCATTCGTGATTTCTCCGTGTCTCTAGGGTTGAATTTCTACTTCATAGAAGTATTCTTCATGTGATGCAAAGGGTGGGTCCATAATGATTGACTCTAGATCGGAGTCACTTGCATCCTCAAATGCATCAGGGCTAGGTTGACACTCTTCTAACACTGCCTCTCCCATGATTGGCTCTATGGAGAAGACTGAAATGTCATAGCCATCTTCATCACAGTGAGGTGTCCATTGTTCTTCTTTGATGGCTACGTCCATTGTTGCTAGGATTTCTGCCCAGCCGTGGGGTTCAAATTCCTCGTCAGGAAAGACTATAGGTGCATAGGCTGGGTCTTGAATTGATCTATGTGTTTCTTTTGCACCTACCTCTCTGGCTTTTTCTCTTTTCTCTTCTTCTACTGCCACTTTGCACATCCATAAGTGGGTGTCTTCATGCATCCATGAGGATCCTGATCCTATGGAATGCACAGATTCCGTATCATCTTTGGCTCTATGAATGGGATTCCATTGGATAGGAGGGACATCTCTATGAGAGTAATCCTTGAGATTGACTTTGGTTGTAACACCTAGATGTTGCAAATACAAGGAATTGGTTCCCCAATCTTGTACCACTTGCAATTGCCGCATAAATGGCCTTCCCAAAATCATCTCGTAGGCTTGGTTTTTGCTAAAGTCGCATATAGCAAAAGTATGCTCAAACTCAACACCACATGTAGTGAGAGTTATTCCTTCTAGCAATCC
Organism: Ceratopteris richardii; assembly: GCA_020310875.1. Lineage (NCBI taxonomy): Eukaryota > Viridiplantae > Streptophyta > Polypodiopsida > Polypodiales > Pteridaceae > Ceratopteris > Ceratopteris richardii. Next base: position 142,205,995 of record CM035408.1, read on the forward strand.
CAAGGGCCTTTCAATATGACCATCGGCCATCTACAATTTCATTCTCATCGGTCGGAGTGCTGGCTTGCCCCAACGCTTCCATAGGGAAGTGGTAGCAATAGCAACTCTTGCACCTGAGTCCAGAATTGCCTTGGTTGTGTACCCCTGATGGGTAATGGGAAGATAGGTGTTTCCTTCTTCACCTTCACTCATATCTCCTATCTTGTCCAATGGTATTTCAGGCACTGTTCTATGAGATCCTACCTGGGAACGCGATTTCGCTATGTCTGGCACTTGTTTGGCTACATGTTTCCACACTTCTGGCTTAACTTTGAGTAGCTCTTCTAAAGTGAGATTGCACTGCACCTTAGTGTTCTTTACTACCTCTGTATTCCTAGGTATGATTGAATCTTCATTTCTTATTATGATTGTGGGCGCTCTCAGGCAAGTAGACTTGGTTTCCCATGGGCCAGTGAAATGGGGTGATTCTTGCAGGGAGTTAGACTCAAAGTCTAACCTCTCTTGGTTTTGTGCACTCTCCTGCTCTCCATAGATGGAAGGAATATCTTGAGGGAATTGATCATGTGTGTCATCCACAAGTTCAATGGGAGGAGGGGCTTCACTTTCATTAGCCCATTTGTCTTCTTGAATCTCTCGTAGGAATTCTGGAGTGAACCTATTCATAGAAGAGGAGGTGTCTGGTTCAGTGGAATTAGGCACATAAGCTTCCTGTGGGGGATGGCTTATGTTTTTGCTTGCCTCATCTCTTTCTCGATTTTTTTCTTCCTTGGCAAATCTTGCAATTATGCTCTCTAACTTCTCTAGGAGACCATCCAAGTGCAATTGTGTCTTAGCTGAGCCTGAGTGGTTGAAAAGGCAACTGACATCAAACATGGTCTGAGCCAATGCAACCATTTTTGCACACAGCTTGGTTCTCTCTATCTCAAGGTAAGCTCTAGGGTAGCACTTGTCATGATCCGCCACATTTGGCCCTTCTTGAATTCTGGTCTGATATGCTTTAAGCATCATATCTAGATCTTCAGGAGTGGGATCGGCTAGGACTGATCCTACTCTGGGTGGTGGGTGGGTTAAGGGTGGTGTATTGAAAGGTAGGGGAATGGAAGAAGATGGATTGGCGGTTAAAGGGAAAGGTGGTGGATGGGTGGTGTGAGAGTAGTTTTGAGATGCGAGTTCACTTATCTTTGCTTTGGTTTCTCTCAAGCTTGCTTCAAGTTCACTCATTTTCTGTGACCATTGTCTTTTCATTCTCTCCCGGCTATCTCTCCATGCTCTTGTCCTTTTCTTGGTTATACTCTCTGTCTCACTAACCTCAGCACTCTTTTCCTGACCTACTCCTTGAGTTTGCCTGCAAGGCTTGGGCTCTAGTGACCACATGCACTGGGGCTGTGGAAGTTATACTTCCCGTAGATTCTACCACTAACCCAATGACGTTGATAGGAGTGATTTTAGGCATGTTATTAGGGTTCCTTTGGCAATCTCGTAGGAGATGCTCTTTTCGGCAGTCTTGACAGAAGCCCTGAATTGTCACTGGTTGGGGTTGTGTAGAGGTAGGCAGTGGACAATCATGTATAGGGTGATCGCCCTGACATCTGAAGCATGGTCCTCTAGGGAATGGGGGTCGTACCTGCCTAGGTTGAGGTCTAGAATTGGGGTTTGTGTACAAGACATCAGCATACTCAGGCTCCCCACTATTTTCACTTGGGTCCTCATAATAGTATGACTCGTTATGCTCGGGTGACTGCATGTAGTAAGCCTCAAGGCTATCAATATGTGTGGAGTCAAAACTATGGTCACTTGGATCACTGTCTGATAGCAATGGGGTGACTAGGACTATGGCTCTATTCGGATTTTCTTCAGCAGATGCATATTTCACTGGGATCACATTGGTTGGAGCAGGGGGTTGCTGCACTAGGACCGGTTGAGGTCTCTACTGCCCTTGATAAAGTGGATGATAAGGTTGCTGTGGTCTGTTGTATTGTTGTGGAGGGTACTGATTCTGGTATCTACCCTGTTGTGGATATGGCTGAGGGTAATTTTTCCTAAAAGTTTGTTTGCTATATGGGCAGTCCTGTGCAGTGTGGTTGGTGTACCTTCGCTCTATGGTGCAGTACTGGCTACTAGGATTCACCTGGGGTTGGGCCATAATGGGACATACATTTGCCATATGGTCACCTCCACAAGTGTAGCACTGCTTAACTCGGGCAAATCTTGGAATTTGTTTGCTAGAGACACCTAGTTTTTGAGCTACCTTCTCGGCAAGTTCTTCAATGGATGTGGATTGACCAGATGTGAGGCTACTAGAGCTATCCGAATCCTTATAGATTTTTGATAGCTCTAACTCCTCACCTAGATTATCCTCAATGTCTATGCACATGCGCACACACTCTTCTATAGTTCTAGGGTCCTTCAGATACACATATGACCTGAGCTTGGTGCTCAACAATCCATCTAAGAACAAAGCCACTTGCTTGGCTGGTGTGGGTAACTCAGGCATCGGGCACCTCTCTAGGTATTGCCTAAACCGTCTTCCTGCTAGTCTGACCGTCTCTTGAGGTGTTTGCTTGAAGCTATGAATTAGTGAGGAAGTGTTGTGCCTTATACCACTCTTAGAAAACTCAATGATAAATGCTTCTAGGAGCTGGTCTATGTTTCTGAAATGCCTCTCGTTCAGTGGCTGAAACCACGTGAGGGAAGTGTTCCTAAGGGTTAGACCAAAAGTATTATATTGTGTGAATAGATCCTCTACCTGTTCAACTTTCAAGACTTGCCTAAATTCTACCACATGGTCATAAGGGTCTCTAGTGCCATCGAAGTAATTCTTCATGGACTTCACCAGTTGAGTTGGCCTCAGAGTCCTAGTGTGTTCTCTCGGCCTTGGCAAAGGAAAATCATCAGCATTTCTTTGGTTCCTTGGGTCTCTAAATCTCTCGGTTTCTTCTCTATCCGTCCCCGTTCTCCTTCTTTCTCTTCCCTAGGGGTTGGCAAAGCTTACTTCAGGTCTATCTCTACTTCTATCTCCTTGAGCTCCATGAGCCTGGGAGGTCTCGGCTCCTTGGTGACCATAGGACACATTAGACCGTGGTTGGGGAAAAACAAATTCACCCTTCCATGTGTAGGCATGTCTGCCATGCTTCGTGACCATGAAGATTCTCTCCGATGTATTGTCTAGGTATGTTACTTTTCCTGGGCTGTCAGGGTCTTTAAACTCATAGATTGTGAGAGCAATCACTTCTTGAGGGTGAGCAGGTTTATATCTCCAAAAGACCTCATCGGTTTCTGGGTTTAAAAGCAAATCTATGCTTTTATTATCCTGTGGAATCCACTCTGGAGTCATGATTCTGGTCAAGACAGATTTACCACGGGGAGTTCTTGGCTCTCTCTCTAAATTCCCTTGCTCTATATCACCCATGTCGGTCTCCGCAATCACATTTCCAAACTCATCAATTCTATCAGGAAGAGTGGTGACTACATATATAGTCCCCTCTTTATCTAGGTATGCTCCATTCTCAAACTTGACTACCGGGTGTTCTAGTCCAAGGGGTTGATTGGGGTTCTTAATCTGGACCACAGATCTTCTCAGACCATCTTCGTAGATGCGAGCACCTAGACGATTAGTCCTGATGTATTCCAATTGAGTCTTGTAAGGTCCTTCTGGCTTTTCTAGACAAGCCACCCCTGAACTACCTACCGGTCTCTCCATGTGATAGGACATTTCAGAATCACTTGTTTCTAGTCGTGGAGTGTATGGGTAATCACTCAACTGCTGGGCCCAAGACGTAGCAGTGTGATTGACACTAGCTTCAAAAGATCTGAGGCTTTGTCTGTCTCTGCCTAAGTGCCTACCTGACCTAAGGTTCATATGCCTGGTTTCTCTACCCCCTTGGTCCCAAGTACACTCTCGTTGCAGGTTAATTAACACCAATCACTTTGTTCTTTTTAGTTGATTATTATGTTTATGATCTTGTCTGGTATCACGTCGTTAGGAATACTTAAGTGAATTTTGCACTTGATAAGTGATCGATTCAAGTTTACTTTTGTCCCTTAGGGTTTTCGCACTTAAGTCCTACTTAATGCTTGCACTTAGTTGCTTAGTTCTCTTGGACTTGATGTGTGCCTAGCATTGCCCTAATTAATCACCACATCTAAGTCATACTTAGCCTAGGCTAGGAATTGACAAAGGAGGGTTGAGAGATCTTCCAAGCTTAATTCACTTGTTGACCAGACTGCTACACAAGCCCAGGAAGCCTTCTCCCAAGCTCAGTACTCACCCTTGCTAGCTTGCCTTTGAATACCTTGAGTGCACGCAGTGTTCCTGCAAAATTCCACCAGTTAATATAGCTCATTTACCACAATGAATTGAAAGACACACATCAACAATTATGGGCCCCCCTTGGAGTAACTCAGAGTACCCCCAAAATCTTGTGACCACCTAGTTCCACCTAATGGTCAACTTAAAAATACATGTTCTAAAACTCCACATATGATTCTTACAAAACAGGCTTTTCAACAAGCTTTCCAACAAGACCAAAATCTCATCAATCGGAGTTCGTATGGTGAAGTTATGACCAAATAGGCACCTAGGGTTCAAAACAGGCTCTCAGGGTTCAAGAAATTCCTCCCTGGTTTCTAGGTCTTTTTCTCACTCCTAAGGCTCTAATGTTACCCCAATGTGTCCAAAATTAAGCCCAAAGATACCTCAATTCAGTCAATTAATTTACTCTAAATTTTCATGCGTTAAGCCCATGTATCGCGATAGGTCGGGTCGAGGTGTCACGATAGGTGGAAGTGTCGCGATAGGTCGGTGTGTCGCGATAAGTCCAGGTGTCGCGATAGGTGGGAAGTGTCGCGATAGGTCGGGGTCGGTGTGTCGCGATAAGTCGAGGTGTCGTGATAGGTGGGAAGTGTCGCGATAGGTCGGGGTCGGTGTGTCACGATAAGTCGAGGTGTCGCGATAGGTCGAGGTGTCACGATAGGTCGGGGTGTCGTGATACTTGGGAGTGTCGCGATACTCCAAGGTGTCGTGATAGGTCGGGGTGTCGCGATACTTGGGAGTGTCGCGATACTCCGAGGTGTCACGATAGGTCAGGAGTTTCGCAATACTTCGAGGTGTCGCGATAGGTGGGGTCAGTGTGTCGCGATACTCCGAGGTGTCGCGATAGGTCGGGGTGTCGCGGTACTTCGAGGTGTCGCGATAAGTCGTGGGTATCACGATACTTTGAGGTGTCGCGATAGGTCGGGTTATGGTGAATTTTGCTATTCTGTCTAGTGATCCTAGGAGCTCTAGGCCTGCGCAGTGTCGTGGTGCACTCACAATCGTGATCGGGTGAAGTTTTCGGAGTGTCGTGATAGCTCGAGCTCGACGCCTCGGGGCTTGCACAGACAAAATCCGTACTTGCTGAGCTTGCTGGAGATGATGATGGAGCTGCAACCTGCAAGAAACATGCAAAAAAACACACACAAGCAAGAACACACACTCGCTCTCTCTCAAACTCACACAAAGCAAATGAGGAAATGGTTTGGAAATGAGAATATAAGGTGGAGAAGGAGATGAAGGTGGAGATGAAGATGGAGATGGAGATGGAGAAAAATCAGAAATTTACCTACTACTTACCATTCCAACGCGTCCTCTCTACGTCTTACCATCACACACTCATCCTCAAAGCTCGAATCCCCGGCAACGGTGCCAAAATTTGGTGTAGCTCAGTGATGAGTAGCACCTCCTTTAATGTCAATCCGGGAAGACATGAGGATGGTATGAAGACCTCGAGCAAGTGAAGGCACAAATGTGTGAGTGCGAAGCACACTAACATGCACACACACGTGCACACACAACAAGAACAAAGAGAGTAAGACAATAGAACCACTTCTATTGCAACAAAGTTCTCATACAAGCTCAAAACTACAAGAAGCTAGCCCCAAAAATGAGCTCTCTAGCTCTATTTATAGTTTTTGACTAGCTTTGGCCCTGTCCAGACCTAGTGTCCGACCTAGTTAAAAATTAGGTTCCAGGGCTTATTTGAGGACTCAAACGAGATCTAAAAATTATGAAAATTGGCAGGCAACTACTTCTAAGGCTCCCCAAGCTCGAGGACTCCTCGGCTTGTACAAAATGGAGCTACAAAAAGGTGAAATGATATTTACAAGGGTTTTTAGTGATGAGAATCACTTTTAGCATGTGTAAAGTTTGGAAAACATTAATGGGTTGCCTTAGTGCTAGATCTGCATGTATGCTCGTACTTGCTTCATCTGCCAACACAGATGTTTTTGCCTGACATTATAAAGACTTAGAAGGAGTGCTTGCAACTTATGGAGAGCACAGAATCCCTCTGGTTGATGGAGCCAAACCCATAAGAGGGAAGAGTTACAGATCTAATCCAAAATATGCTGAAGCTGTCTATGTGGAAATACAGAAGATGGAGGATGCAGGAATCATCATTCCTGTGGAACACTCAGAGTGGCTCTCACCTATGGTTATAGTACCAAAGAAGAATACTAATAAAATCAGAATTTGTGTTGACTTTCGAGCACTCAACAAGGTGACCATTCCAGATGGTTTCCCAATGCCTTTTGTAGAGTAGGTCATTGAAGAAGTGGCTGGGCATGCATTATATAGCTTTATGGATGGATTTAGTGGCTATAATCAAATATCAATACACCCAGAGGATCCTGAAAAGACTGCTTTTATCACACCTTGGGGAACATATGCATATGTAAAAATGCCATTTGGGCTCAGAAATGCTCCAGCCACCTTTAACAGAATGGTCAATCTCATTTTTGGCCCCCTATTGCTGGAATCTCTTAGAATCTTCATGGATGACTTCTCTTCGTTTTCAGGTTCTCACAAAGAAACTCCTCTAGATTGTTTGAACCATCACTTGAGGCAGCTGCAGAATGTTTTCAAGAGATGCAAGGAGACTAAGCTAAAGCTCAATCCAAACAAATGTCATTTTCTTGTGACAGAAGGAACTCTCTTAGGAAATGTGGTGTCGGCTAAAGGTATGGCCCCGGATCCTGACAAAATCATTTCTATATTAAAGTTGCCTAAACCTAAATCTCCTAAAGAGATTCAGAGTTTCTTGGGGCATATTGGATACCATAGAAGGTTTATAAAAATGTATGCAGAGATAGCCAGACCACTGGCTAGACTTACAGGTAAGGAAGTACCTTTTAAATGGGAAGAAGAGGAGGAAAAAGCATATCAAACATTACGGTCAAGGTTAGTGTCTGCTCCTATTTTGATCACACCTGAGTGGTCAAAAATCTTTCATATACATGTAGATGCCAGTGCCTATGCACTCGGGGCAGTTTTGACCCAACCTAGTGAAGAATTTAAAGTGGACAGACCAATTCAATATGCCAGTAGAATCTTGACCAAGGCTGAAAGGAATTACAGAACTACAGAAAGGGAAGCCCTAGCAAAGGTTTTTGCTGTCCTAAAATTCCGTCATTACTTACTGGGAGCAAAATTTATTATTATAACAGATCACCAACCACTAAAATACTTGCTCAACAAACCACAAGCCACTGGTAGAATATGGAGGTGGTTATTGTTGTTCCAAGAGTTTGATTTTTCTGTCGTCCACAGACGAGGTAAAGAAAATGTTATGGCGGATCACCTATCACGAATCAATATGATGGATCAAGCTAGTGGAATCAATGATGATTTTCCAGATGCTCATCTGTTTGCTGTACAAGCTCAAGGTTGGTATTATGATATTAAGAATTTCATTAAAACTGGTTTGTATCCAGAAAAGGCTAGTGCTATACAAAGGAAGAGACTGCTAATCAAGAGTAGACCATATACCTTCATTGAAGATAAATTGTATAGACAGGGAAAGGATGACAAGTTTAGGAAGTGTTTGGAAGAAGAAGAAGTGAGGGAAGTCCTTCACTCTGCACATGAAGGAACAGGTGGTGGGCACCTTCCAGGGCATATTATGAGTCAGAGGATACTGATTGCTAGTCTATGGTGGCCTACACTATTTAAGGATGCAGATGAATGGGGAAAGGCATGTGACGTTTGCTAGAGGTGTGGACCTAAGCCAACAAAGCAGAGGCATAGCCCCTTGATTGTTTCCACTTCCTGGCAACCATTTGAGAAGTGGGGGCTAGATTTTGTAGGGCCCAACTACCCTCCCGCAATTCCAAAAAGAGAGAAATATCTCTTGATAGCTACAGATTATGCGACAAAGTGGGCTGAAGCTATTGCCTCCCCCGACTGCACTGCCTAAACTCTTGCTGATTTCATTTATAGTAGCATCATTTGCAGGTTTGGATGTCCACTTGAAATTTGTACAGATCAGGGTACCCATTTTGTCAATAAGGTCCTGCAGGAAATTTTCAACAGGTATAGAATTCTACATAGGACCTCCTGTGCTTACTACCCAAGAGCCAATGGTCAGGATGAATCGACAAATAAGGTTTTAATCTCAATGTTAAGAAAGGAGTGTATGTTACAGCCCACTTCCTGGGGCATTGCTTATCAAGGTACCCTATGGGCATACAGGTTAGCCTACAAAGAGGCCACGGGATATTCTCCATTCCAACTAGTTTATGGCATATTGCCCATTGAGCCCTTTGAATTTTTACATGGATCACCTAAGATAGCGTTCATGAAGGGCAAGAAAGATTGTGATGTCTCTCAGAGGCTCGGAGCACTACATAAAGTGGAGGAGATTCGTCTACTAGCAACAAAACAATTGATAGAGACTCAGATGAAGAGGAAGGAGGCACATGATCGACATCTGTGGAACAACAACATAGAACCAGGCATGTTAGTTCTTCTCCATAGACCTCATCTTCATACACAACTAAGAGGAAAATGGCTTCCACATTGGGAAGGACCTTATAGAGTCAAAACAATGCTAAATTGGGGTGCTGTGAAGTTAGAGATGCTGAAAGGAGAGGCCTTACCAGTGGTCAACATATCAAGGCTCAAGGCCTATCATCAACACACTTGAAGACGTATGGATCACCTAGAACTGTAAAATCCGTCCAGGTTGTACATAACTTTCTCATCTCATTTTTCTCAGTTTTAGTAGTTTTCATTCTTGTTCCTTGTGTTTTTAGCAAACCTAGAAGGCATTTCATAACTTCTGCAAAAGTAAAAAATTTTGGGTATTTTTGGAAAATTTTCTAGCATTTTTCTAGCATTTTTTATCCCTTTCCGATGTCATTTTCTTGCCAAATAGGAGGAACAAAAGGAGGGCTCTCTGTGGTTTGATGAGGGAAATTGGGCCTAGCCCTGTAGAAAATTTCATGAGAATTTTTAAAGAATTTTTTGGCAAAATTTTGGCATTTTTTTGGATTTTTCCTTCAATTTTCTCTATTTTTGGGTTATTTTCCAAAAGAAAAAAAAAAACTCCCCCCCCCTCCCTCCGTCCCCCCCCCCCCCGCTCCCCCCCCCCCCCGCCCCCTTCCCCCCCCACCGACCACCACCGACCATCCCCCCCCCCCCACCGACCACCACTGACCATCCCCCCCCCCCAAAAAAAAATAAAATTATTTTTTTATTTTATTTTGTTTTTTTATTAATTTATTTTATTATTTATTTTCTTTCTTTTTTATTATTTTTTCTGTATGGACGTTCAAAATTAAAAAAAAAAAAAAAAAAAAAGACGACCATTTTTTTTCATTTTAGTATATATATATTTTAATTTTAATTTTTTTTATTTTTTTATTTTTATTTTTTTTTCTGGCTAAAAGCTTTTGGCTCTGGATCGTGCCTCGGTTGGCCGTTTTTTACAAAAATGGAGTCATTTTCATGTTTTTTGGCACTTCTAGATTCAATTTTGGGCTTTATTTTTCCAAATTCCCACATTGTCACTGAGTTTTGGTCAAAACCCTCATGTTTTGAGCACATTTATTTCATGTTTTTATTTCCCCACATTGTCCACATGGTCTATTCTCACCTTGTCTTACCTTATGTTTAATAATATCCCATATGTACCCTCTGTAACCCTCCAGTTTGATCATTTTAGCCTCCTCCAGACCCATGATTCCTACTCCCAATCCATCCCTTTACCAATCTGCCAAGCCACATCCATAACCCTCCCTGCCCCATCCATCTTCGCACCCTCAGCCCTCCCTTCTCCTTCCTTTCTACCCTCCCATTGCCCCCCTTTTGCTTTTCCATAACAAAATCCCACTTCTGGTTCTTTTCTGGTGCTTGTTCTAGTGGAATTGGTTGTTGCTCTGATGTCCTCTTCAAGATTTTGCCGCTCCATTATCATCGTGTCCTATATGCTCAGCATTTTGGCTATAGCTCTCCGGGACGGAGAGCACATTAGGTGGTGGGCAACTGTTGAGCCCATAAAAGTCATGTAGGTCAAAGTCAACTATAGTCAAAGTCAAAAGGTCAAAGGCAACTGGTCAAAGTCAACAAGGTCAAGGTCAAAGTCAACAAGGTCAAGGTAAAAGTCAACAGGTGCAAAGTCAAAGTGCTAAAGTGCAGGTGTCAAAGTGCACAGGTAGTGCACAATTAATTGTCCACAAAGGGTAAATTGGAGAAAGTGGGTTGCAGGTTGCAGAGGTATTTTCTCTAATTTCCCTAAGGTTCAAAGTGTGTTTTAAAGTGTTTTGAAAGGTTCACGTGAACCCCCTCTTATGTGCAAAAGTGAAGACTTAAAAGAAAAATGTGAAGGTATGTGAAGCGGCAACGTACGCACAGGTGAAAGTATGGCCCCACATTAAAATTTTTGGTTTTATTCTAAATTCACTACAAGACAAAACAGTGAGTCGTTGGCTGCCACTTGTGAAGACAATCTTGGGACATCAAAGTGAGCACCAAGATACTATTGCAGTTAGGAGCGTACGTGATCGATACACTCAAATCAAGGCAAGGACTATTCTTGGACCAATCTTAGAGTAAGCAAGAGAAGCATAGTCTAAGTGAAGCAAGAGAGAGAAGTGCAAGAGTCACCAGTGTGCGACACAGAGAAGTGGAAGTGAAGGAGTGCATGGAGAGTGACTAAGGGATTGTGCAGAGAGTGCTAAGCTAGTCCCCCAAGGATCTCAAGGTCTCTTTGCAGTGTGCGCGTGCCGACAGAACGTATTCATTCCTCCCCCTTAGTGGAAGCTTGGTGCAAGGTGTGCACAAGGATAAGCTTGAAGCAGGTGGAGGTCTGGTGTAGAGGAGGCCGGCGGCAAGAAGACTTTGGGATATTTGGTATTTTGTAATTGAGCACTCTGTGTGATTATGCACAGAAGTATTGGCTTGTATTGACATTGTAATTTTCTTACTGTAATCAATCGGCAGAAGCTTCCAAGGTGTATTTCCTCTTCTCGTCTTTTCCTTTTCTCCTACAAACCCTCAAACCCCTTCTTGTCTAAGAATCCCCCAACACTTGTGAAGTGCAAACATATATGTTTTGATGCAAACATTGGACAATGACATTCTGAAGGACTAAGTGGTTCTTTATGCATACATTAAAATCTAAGGAAATATGTTAGACATTTCAAAAGCTATATTGGCTCATGTTGAGCACAATTCAAAAAAACACCCACTCAACTTTGTATATAATATGCTATAGGTGTGGGGAGTATGGTGATATGCAAGCTCTATGTCTCATGCCAAAAAATGCGATGACGTGCTCCAACTATTGGAGATGAGAGATCACTTTACGAAGGATTGTCCAAAGAAAACTACCACAAACTAGATAAACAACGCTTTTCACATCTCAATAGACCAGTTACCTTCTCACAACACACAATTGCAATCATGGATGACCAATATTGTGCATGGAACTAAGAGAGATCTACCCTCTAAGATCACGTACTGAGGCTCAATTGCTGATGGGAGAGGAATGTAGGGCAACACAGAACAGGGGTACTAACTTGCGATAAAGACACGATTATAGTGAAGATCTTACGTAAATCTTCGCTCTAATTTTTTTTTCAAGCTTGTGGATCTTGTTAGTTAGTTAACATAGCATGTGGATGCACACACATGTTTAAATTTAGAGCAAAATTAGATAAAAGTAGGAAGAAAAGGGAATCTATCTATTTTTAGAAAAGCTAGGCACTTCTATTGACAACCTCTCAATAACAAGAGTGAGTCTCTTAGTGTAGTGGCTAGCTTGAGTGCTTATTGTAGTGGCCAGATTGAGTGCTTATTGTTGTGTTAATAAGTTTACAATTATATTATAGATTATTTTTTTGTAAAAAACTCATGATAAATCTCACGCAAACAGGCATTTCAGTAGATTTAGTTTTTGTTGAGTATCTGGTGTCTCCTCAGAGACATACATCTCTTCAAACTTTCATACCTCGGCCAATATGGGGTCCTTTTGCATTTTCTAACTTGGATATGTTTTCTTATCTCTCAATACATCTGAATTTTTCATTAGTTTTGGAGTTTTTCATCCATTGTACTTCAATCTTCAAGTCCGATAGTTATTGGTAACTTGTTTTAAAACTACTAGTTTGTGAGATATAGTCTATATGTTTTGATGCTTTTTGTGTCGAAACTATGCTATACAAAGTCTAATTACATGCTATATAATTTTTTATTAATTGTATTGAGAATCACCTAGCAGCGTGGAAAGCGCTTTTACTAGAGCACAAAGGGAGCCAACTAAGGCTCGCGATTCAACACATCCAGGACCAGAAACCTCAATGGCTCACCAGGTGAAAGAGATATGAAAGGAGTAGGAAGAGGAGCAAAGCCAAACTAGAACAACGGAAGATGGATTTGGGACTAGCAAACACGAATTAAAGGATGCACCTTCAAAGCTCACCATACGTATACCGAGAACCCCTTTTTCGATGAGCTAGATTTGGAAGAGTACATACTAGTAGGTAAGTTTTTATGACCTACTGGGTATGGATGTTGAGTTCTAAAGTGAGATGCTCAAAACGTTGCTTAATTGGGATCACCAATTTTGATGGGAAGTAGTCTTGGTAATTTTTTCATAACGTAGTCACCATTGATTGACTATTACAATCTTTATGTAGCAATCAAGATAGTCGAGCAAGAAATTACGAGAGTAATCATAAACGGTGGATCACATATCAACTTGATGTCTAGATTTACAATGCAGAAATTAATACTCAAAACAACCAAAGAAGCACAGTTCGCAGTTACCATGGCAGATCAGATCATCATAAAGCCTCTCAAAATCGTTGAGAGGGTTGAGCGGATCATACAAGGGTCAGAGTTCATCTTAGACTTTGTAGTCTTATGAATTCCTCTCATGTTTGGAGCTTTTCCTTTATTGTTGGGATGCCCATGGCTCAGAAGGTGTGGGTCATCCACGACTCGGGGGGGCAGAACTATATATGGGATCATGATAAGTACATGATAAAGAAATGGTAGATGGAGTCTAGTCTAGATCATGCTCGAATGGGTACTATAGTTTGCTAGCAGAACCTAATGATGAAGAACCTAACTTCCCATGAGTGAATGGTATTTTCAAAGATTAAAACCTTTTCAATTGGTTGGGAGTAGAATCATCTTCATGTTATATGAAAAACTATGGTGAAAATGAGACAAGAAATGAGGAAGAACCTCAGATAGAGGTCATGGGACTTAACGAGCAAAGGAAAAACTATAGTAACCATGAGAACTTGACCCAAGAAGATCAAGAGAGCACTATATCAACTCCAAAAGTCAAGGAAAAGAAGTGAGTGACCTTAGAATTAATACCCCAAGGATTGCTAAAAAAGGAGAATTGGGAATCTAGAATTAGAGAAACTTGGGCCTATAGTGATTGTTTGTTCAAAGAATAAGACCAAGGTGATAGATCCACACAAGGTATAGAGATGAATTAGCTAGTCTAAGAAATAAGTTTAGGGGAACCAAGAGAACAAAAACCTGTTCTTATAGCATCATTGTTATGGGGAAAAACCATCCTCGTACATAAGGTTAATTTATGCCTATAGAGTTTTTAAGATGTTCTCGCATGGAACTATAAGGATCTAGCAAGAGTTCTCGTGACCATCAAAATTCACACCATTCCCTTTGTTCTCAATTCAAAACCCGTACATGGAAGTATTAACAACCTCAATCCAAGACATGTAGATAGTAACCATAGGCATTGATAGAATAGAAGCGGCATGGATCATTATTCCCATCGAACATTCCGATTGGCTTTTGATATATGGCCATCACCCCTGAGAAACACTCAAACAAAATCAGAGTGTGTGTACATTTTGGGGCCCTCAACAAGGTTAGCAAACCCAATGGATTTCCCACCCCATTGTCTAAACACGTGGTAGAAGAGGTAGTCGGAGATTCACTATACCACTTTTTGGATGGTTAGAGTGTGTATGATAAGATTGATATACATCACAAAGATAGGCCAGAATCAGCAACCCTAACAGGATGGGGAACTTACATCTACACAAAAATGGCTCTTGGAATCTATAATGTGCGAACAACCTTTAACCGAACAATTTCGATCATCTTTGACAGCTTCTTTCTAGGATCTCTATGAATATTCATGGGCAATCTCTTCACCTAGAAGAATCCTTAAAAGTAACCCAATGAGAGCTTTGATGGGCACCTCGCCCACCTTGCTGTTGTCTTTGGTAAGTGCAGCAAAACTAACTTAAGATGAGATCCTCAAAAATGTCACTTCCTAGTAACACAAGGCACCCTTTGGGGCATGTGCTCTCTATGCATTGTAGGGATTCAGATCTAGATAAAGTGATGGAAATATTGAAGATGTTGCAACCTATATGTAGGAAGGAATTCCATGCATTCTCGGGGTGCATTGCTATCATAAAGGGGCAGACTCTGTTTTTGGTGTAGAGGCCTCTGCCACAACCATTCCAACCTCTTTCTTCTTTGACTCTTTAACAGCTAGTTTTGGACAGTTCTTTATGATATGATCATTTCCTTTACAACACTTGCAAAACAATTTCTACTTTTCTAATTTCTTTTCATCTTTGTCTTCCCTCTTCGATTGTGCATAATTCGAAGATTTTTGCTTACTAGTTGAAGAGATCCATTTTCCTTTGCCCTTCTCACTAGCCAAGAAAGCTTGATCTGCAACACGCATAATGGACGTGTTCTGCCTAGACTGATCTTCCTGCAACAGAACAGAGACTAACTCCTCAAATGACCAGGCATTTAGATTGCCTTTCATCATCAACCGAAGAGTAGAAGCAAAACTCTGATATGAATTAGCAAGACCATTCAAAACGGTCTGCACAAGTGAGTTATCTCGTATAACCTCATCAGTAGAAATCAATTGCTCCTTCAAGTCTTTGATCTATGTTAAAAAACTATCCATAGAATCATCTTCATTCATGTGCTCACTCTCCAGTTATTTTCAGAGGTAAGCAACACAAGCCTCATTCCTAGCTTGGTACAATGTGGTAAGTGTGTCCCAAGCATCCTTAGCTCTTCTGCAAGAGCTAATGTGAGGAATAATGGCACGTTTGACACAAAAAGCTATCAAAGCATGTGCGTGGGCACCTTTGCCATCCCAACAAATTTTCTATGTAGTAGGTGCAGCAGAAACCACAACACGAATAAGAATATTCAGAATATCATCATCTTCGACACCTTCTACATCAGCTTCAGTACCTGCAGTTGTAACATTTGTAGGTGTGTTAGGACGTTTTTCAACACCCTACACAATGTTCCAGATTCCTTTTGCAACCAATACATGTTGCATCATCTAAGCCCACAACGGGTAGTTGGTACCATCCAACTTATCCTCAATAGCCAACATATGAAATACATCACTACTTTCAGCCATGCTGGTGACTAAAATATCTCGATGCAAAAAATTGATTGAATCTGAAAACGTTGTACGTAACTGCCTAGACAAGTTTTGCTAAACATGTAGTAGACTTCGAGACCCTTATATTGGCAAACCGAAACAAGTATAAACCTTTGGTAGAAAAAGTTGAAATAGCCTGCATAAGAACTGTGACAGTGCATTCCAAGGCCGAAACGAGCTCAGATCGCGATTTCAGTACCACATAGCAAAGCTGTTTTGATCTCTGAAACACCCTGAGTATGCTCACCAAATTTTGTGGGAATCTGAGACTACAACCAGAGAGGTGTAGACGATGCCCTAGATAAAGCGCCGACCTGTTCTGATACCAATTATTGGAGTTAGATGTCTACGGAAGCACGCAAACAGGACAAGGAAGAAGAAGAAGCTTGGAACACAACACACAATACTGAATGTATTTCTAGAGGAGATAAGTAGCCCATTAGGGCAATAGACGTAGATACAATCTGGGGAAAAAAAACATCCTAAAGAGGGAAAAAAGAGCCCCAGGAGTCCTAGAGCGTTCACACACATCACTACCTAAATATATCAACAGTGTCAACACTGTGGTTCTCATCCCTTTTGGAGGCATGAGAATGCCCTCGATGTCTTCTCATCCCTTTTGGAGGCATGAGAATGCCCTCGATGTCTCCATGGGATAGGAATCGTTCGAGCACTAGGTCATTGACTTCTTTGGATCTATCTACGCAATGGCATGGCTAGCGTAGGAAAAGTATTTTTATTCACCACATACTACGTGACCAAGTGGGATGAGGTTTTATAGAAGGAGCATGCAAGCATCCCAAATGGACATTCATCTCGTAACATTATGGAGTAGAAGATTCTAAACAATAGCATGAGGGATGGGCACGGAAGTGTGACAACTGTCAACTTTTTGGTTCTCATCCCTTTTGGAGGCATAACGTCCCGCTAAGTGTCTCCTTGGCATAGCAATCATTTGCACACCGGGGCATCGACCTCTTTGGAACTATCTACCCAATGGCATGGCTAATGTAGGAAAAGAATTTACTAATCACCACATACTAGCTGACCAAGTGGGCTGACGCTCAGGCTAATCAAGCCTATTTTGCATCAATTGTACCTTGGCTTATATTTGAATTCATCTTGACACGGTTTGGCTACCCCATTGAAACTATTCACACCAAGGCATGCACTTTATTAATACTCTCCTTCGTGATCTCTTCACTATGTACAAGCTATTGTACAGGAGTTCTTGTGCCTACTATCCTCATATAAATGGACAAGAAGAGAGTTACAATAAAAATATTAACACAGCTACTATGAAAAGAATGCTATTTATGCCCTAAGACTTTGCGAACCACTTACCTAGGCACTGTTTAGGCTTATCCAGTAGCAAAGAGAGAAAAAACAAAACATTCACCTTTCCAGCTAGTTTAAGAGCTCACACCCTAGATGTCCCTAGACTTTGTAATAGGGTTGGGGTGTATCACGCATCAACGTAATTGTGAGCTATAGGACGACATGACCACCTTGGCTCTCTCACTAGTCGCTCTCACTCGATTAGAAGAGATTCATGAAGAATCTTGCCTTATGGTAGAATCTATCCAAGGAAAAGATAATGTGTCAGACAAAACGATTTTATGGCCTTGCAAGTTCAAATTAGCTCATTACTAATCCTATATAATCCATTCAACCAAGCAAAGAACAAAGGTAAATTCACCCCGGTAGGTGAAGGACCATATACAATAATAACGATATTCTCTCAAGGAGCATTTTGCATAGCCATATTGAAGGATGAGCCTTTAACTTTAGTAAATGGTTCAAGACTCAAACTATATCACACTTAGAAATGAGCAAAATAATCTTGTACATATCCAATTTCATTTACTTTAACGTTTTTTCTCAATAAAAGAAAGTTCGGCCATGGCCTACTTTCTCGGACTTGAATTAATGAAGAAAAAGAAGTTACAAGCGAATGGGACTAGTGCCCTTGGGACCCCCCGAATCCCACAAAGGAGGGGTGGAACTTGCTGGCCTATAGCGTGTTACAAAAGAGGTCAACTATCCCGCTCTTCCCCTCATGCGGGACCCACTTGGGTTTGAGCTTTGGAAGATCTGGAGAGAGCGGTATGCCATGAATTTCGAACGCCCTCCTAAAGAGTGGTCGATCGAGAAGTCTCTTTTCCTCCTTGGCAAAAGAATCTCCAATTGTAAAAAGTAACCACCCTTTAGGCATCATAAAGTGTTTCTCATTGAGAACTATTTTAACGTTTTGTAAATAGAAAGAACATGCAAAATAAATTCTAATTGATCTCCTTTCTTCTCATCCTTGGCTGTAGTTAGGAATTCTCTTCACCTAACGTTTTGATCCCTTAACTTTATTTTGTCCACGCTAGGGTAGATCAAACCTTCGTGGGTAGGACTATACAACTGGAATTGTGTTGTGGAAGTTGAGTCTCATTCCGATGTTCTTTTGTTTGGTGTTTGGTATCTTCGGTACTCCTGAGCCATCTCAGTGGCCACGAGGTCTAGAGTTTCATGGCCATCATCAGTTAGAAGGACTTGGGTATTCTCGTTCTTGGGCTTAGTGGCATGCAGAGGGTAGTGGTTTCCCAAGCATCCATTTTGTGATTTCCAATGGAAGTAATTTTTGGATTTACTCCACGATGCTTGGCACTATCCGTCACTTTAAGTGCTTCAATCTTTAACGTCGATAACCATCCTTTTCTATGTGCAAAACCTTAAGGACAAACACGATATTCTTGTATTTTCCCCCATGCGAGAGGGAGAGTTCTGAGTTGCTAGTCACAAAAATAATAGTGCAATATGGTGGTGCAAAGAAAGAAGATCTTGAGGTATTATGGTGAACAGGGGAGGTTGACACATTATATAATGATCATGAAGGGAATCAATAAGCTATACAAAGACATGGATGAAAAAGATAAGTATAGATACATGAAAAAATGCATATATGTGCATAGAGGCATGCAATCACTATAGTTAGATGCACTCATTCATTAGCAACCATTGCGATGCTTTGAGAAGGAAACAAACTCATCTGTCAACAAACAAGAAGCATCACACATTGAATGCAAAAGTTAGGTGGGCATCATATAGGGTCGAGACATGCGTGAGGAATAAGAAGATGTCATAGACAAATTCATAGTATAGAGAAGAGCCACAGTTAGTCAGAAGTTTCGAGGCAGATCTAAGAAGAAAAACTATGGTGTGGAAGTGGAAGAGAGTGGTAGTTAGAGTGCTAGAGAAGTAAAAACTGAAAGGAAGAAGGAGCAAAATATGTGCTCTCATGAGTTAGAGAATGTTGAGAGGGGATTACGAGCAGCTGATAGGGTTTTGTGTCTAGAACATTGAGAAGAAGAAGAAAACATCTAGCCCATGGTCATTGTCTTCACGAATCATAGTGGTTAGCACCCTAACTCATTTGCACATAGAGTACTAGGACAATGCAAGGAAACCATGTGGTGTCAGGGATTGACAAGGTGGCGACACTATAAAAGAACAAGTTTAGGGAGGATAACTCAGATGACTAGGCATCGATTGAGCCGGATCCACCTATTCTTAATTTTTTGGAATCTCTTAATACCTTTCCCCTCTAAGTCTAAGGCTGCAAGTCTTGCACAAGGCCTTGGGCAAAAAATAGGTGTTTCACTCCAGTCCAAGCTTGTAGTTTCACTAAGGCATGGAGAACATTCTTTTCTATGTCTTTACATTGATTATGGGTTCATAAAAGTTGTCTCATTCTATGATACTCTATAATAATTGGCATTCGGAGACATTTTTGGCAAGAATAGTGTTGTTATCCTCTCTGTTTCTGTAACCATTGTTCAACAATAATACAATTTCATTTGCACTTAAGTGTAAAGTGTTACAACACTTAAGAATAGTGTTGTTTTCCTCTCTGTTTCTGTAACCATTGTTCAAGGTCTCTCATTTGCACTTAAGTGTAAAGTTTCACAACAGAATTAGTAAGTTCAACAAAGTAGGTTCAAAGGAACATGGCGATCAAGTTTTAGTTTTAAGGTTTTCTCTCGTTCTTAATCTTAGTCCAACATGGATCCAATGTATGGTTGAGTATGGAAGAACCAGCAAAACAAAATCGGCTCTATCTCATCCAAACCCAAATATACAACAACAAACAACTTTCAACCATGCAAAGCCTCATATGGAGTGATCGAGTGTAGTGCTTTGGTCGGACAAGTGTTAAGTACATATGTTGCACACATAATAGCCCCAAGCTAGAAGCTATGTGGTAAATCCTAACTTTTGACTGTTCAACTTGCTGTCTCCATGACATACATGTTCTTTTCTTAAGAAACTCAATTTTGTTGAGGTGTATATGGAACTGTACCCTGATGTTTTATCCTATGCTCAGCCGAACAGGTATTAAAATGAAAAGAGATGTATTTCCCTCCTTGTTAAGAATGAAAGGTGTTGAATTTACATGCTGACAAATTTTCAACAATAAATAGAATATGTTTGAAGCACATAAACCATTTTGCCTTTGCTTTCAATAGATACACGCATGCATGCTTGGAGAAAATCAAGAATAAAAGTAACTAAAGTATTTCCAAAAAAAAATTGTCTGCATAGGAACCCAAACATTATTATGACAAAGTTGCAATTTATGAATGAATCAAATTAGAACATCTTTTTGGAAGGTGGCACATTCTGTTTGACACAAAATATAGCATTTATAGACATTTCTAGAGGGTGCGTCGAGTTTTGGAAGTACTCATGAGAACATG
Source organism: Ceratopteris richardii (assembly GCA_020310875.1). Taxonomy (NCBI): domain Eukaryota; kingdom Viridiplantae; phylum Streptophyta; class Polypodiopsida; order Polypodiales; family Pteridaceae; genus Ceratopteris; species Ceratopteris richardii. The sequence goes on from CM035408.1 coordinate 142,226,471, forward strand.
GTTCATATATGCAAACAGTAGTAAATGCCCATTATTCATATGAAGAAGATTATGAGAATATGTTTTAGGTGTAAAGTCCTTTGCAACTACCATTCAAGCTTCTTTCTTTTTCTCGTTGGAACGAGTTCAGGACAACTATTTATCCTTCTTGTCTATATATTCCTTCTTCAATTATACAACATTGGAAGAATTTTGCTCAATAGTAGATGGACTCCATCTTCTTTTGCCCTTCTAGCTAGGTAAGAAAGCATGATCTGCAACACACATAATTGACCTATTCCATGTGGACAAATATTCTTGAAATAAATCAAAGACAAACTCCTTAGATTTTAGGCATTTGGATTGCCTTTCATCATCAATTGAAGAGTAGAATCAAAATTGTAATATGAATCAAGAAGATTTTAATAAAAATATACATAAGTGAACTATCAAGCAAGACTTCATCAATAGAAATCAACTAAACCTTCAAATCCTTCATCTTTGTCAAAAAGCATGCTTAGAATCTCCTTCATTCATATGCTCACTCTCCAACTATTTTTGGAGATAACCATCATTAGTCCCATTTCTCGCATCTTATAGAGTTGTAAGTATATTCCAAGCATCATTTCCTATTTTCCAAGAGTGAATGTGAGGGATAACAACGTGTTTGATAGACAATGCTATCAATGCATGTGCATTAGCATCTTGGCTATCCCAAAAAAGTTTCTCTACAATAGGTTCAACAAGAACTACAACACGAAGAAGAATTTCAAGATCATCATCTTCAACACCATCTGTATGATATTCAATAACTATATTCATAGGTGTAGTGGAACATTTCTCAACACCCTTCACAATATTCCACAATCCTTTGCTACCAATACATGAAGCATCATAGATGTCCACAATAAGTAAATCGTACCATCCAACCATTCTAAAGAAAAACATATAGAATACATCATTGCTTTAAGTCATGGCTAGTGACTAAATACCTTGATCTAGATAGATGATGTTATCTTAAAAAGTGGAACAAAGACTCTCGGAAGAGTTCATGAGATATATACAAAGTCGAGTGGATGTTTTTTTGAATTGTGCTCAACATGAGCCAATATAGCTTTTGAAATGTCTAGCATATTTCCTTAGATTTTAATGTATGCATAAAGAACCACTTAGTCCTTCAAAACATCATTGTCCAATGTTTGCATCAAAACATATATGTTTGCATCAAAACATATATGTTTGCACTTCACAAGATTTGACTAAACCTTCTATTTTGGTAAGCGAAGATCATAGTAAAGTTCTCATAACTCACAGCATGGTATGAATTGACTAGAGAGATTTTGCACACATTCAACTATATTGCCTAGCTAACTATAGAAAATTGCTTGATTTATTTAGCTAATCTATACACGGAATAATAACTTTAGCAAGTTTGGGGGCTCACACTAACTTTTGGGGAAGAAGATGAAGTGTAGTCATAGTCACATCAAAACTTCATAGCTTGAACTCTACTCATCCAAAGTTGATGAAACTTTGAATATAGATGCAAAATACTCTTATCTTACTCATTCGAGTAAGAAAATAGATACTTAGAACTAGAGAAATGAACCACACGAGTTAATTGTATACCTCGTTGTACTCTAGAAGCACACAAAGAATGAATACTTAAGATGCATGAACCATTATGTATATTCACATTGTACAGATGATACAAGGGAGATATGTAGGAGTACACTCATATGAGATGATTACAATTATGATCAAAATATCTCAGAAAGACTCTCTATATCGTGTGATAAAGAATATCTTTATTTCTACATTATTTTGAATTTCAATCTTTGATGACTCATGCACCTATTAGTGGAGATAAAATTAGGAATTATTTGAGTTTGAATTCCCAATACAAGTCACGGAATTTGGCCCCCTTTATCCACAAGATTGCTCTCTACTTTTAGCTTTTTCTAATGACAAAAATAAGTACATAGGTTGTCCTCTTGGAAGTTTTACAAACGTATGCTAACATGGCCATAGGAATTTGAGATAGATTATGAGAGTAGTACATGAGCTAAAGCAAAGCAATTCGGCTTGATTTCTTTCACCAAAAACCCCCCTCAACCCTAATAAGTCTTAAATCCTTCAATATCTCTTGCGATCCACTAATTGATTTGAATCTGTTTAGTTTGAGTCCATCCAATTCCTCTGTCATTATATTTGCACATTGTTGATCGATTGATACATACGATAATTCGATTTCCTTGCTTGTAATATTTTCCCTGACATAATGATAATGCACTTCTATGTGTTTGTAAGTGAAGGGAATATCTTCTCAACTACACCGCCAAAAAGAACCGTCTCTTTGGGTTTTTCTATAAACAAGGAGGAAAAGAGACTTCTCGATCGACCACTCTTTAGGAGGTCGTTCGAAATTCATGGCATACCGCTCCATCCAGATCTTCCAAAGCTCAAACCCAAGTGGGTCCCACATGAGGGGAACTACAGGATAGTTGACCTCTTTTGTAACAGGCTATAGGCCAGCAAGTTCCACCCCTCCTTTGTGGGATTCCGGGGGTCCCAAGGGCACTAGTCCCATTCACTTGTAACTTCTTTCTGTTCATTAATTCAAGTCCGAGAGAGTAGGCCATGGCCGAACTTTCTTTTATTGAGAAAAAACGTTAAAGTAAATGAAATTGGATATGTACAAGATTATTTTGCTCATTTCTAAGTGTGATATAGTTTGAGTTTTGAACCATTTACTAAAGTTAAAGGCTCATCCTTCAATGTGGCTATGCAAAATGCTCCTTGAGAGAATATCGTTATTATTGTATATAGTCCTTCACCTACCGCGGTGAATTTACCTTTGTTTTTTGCTTGGTTGAATGGATTATATAGGATTAGTAATGAGCTTATTTGAACTTGCAAGGCCATAAAATCGTTTTTTCTGACACATTATGTTTTCTTGGGTAGATTCTACCATAAGGCAAGATTCTTCATGAATCTCTTCTAATCGAGTGAGAGCGACTAGTGAGAGAGCCAAGGTGGTCATGTCGTCCTATAGCTCACAATTACCTTGATGCGTGATACACCCCAACCCTATTACAAAGTCTAGGGACATCTAGGGTGTGAGCTCTTAAACTAGCTGGAAAGGTGAATGTTGTGTTTTTTCTCTCTTTGCTACTCGATAAGCCTAAGCAGTGCCTAGATAAGTGGTTCGCAAAGTCTTAGGGCATAAATAGCATTCTTTTCATAGTAGCTGTGTTGATATTTTTATTGTTACTCTCTTCTTGTCCATTTATATAAGGATAGTAGGCACAAGAATTCCGATGCAATAGCTTGTACCTAGTGAAGAGATCACGAAGGAGAGTATTAATAAAGTGCATGCCTTGGTCTCAATAGTTTCAATGGGGTAGCCAAACCGTGTCAAGATGAATTCAACTATAAACCAAGGTACAATTGATGCAAAATAGGCTTGATTAGCCTGAGCCTCAGCCCACTTGGTCAGCTAGTATGTGGTGATTAGTAAATTCTTTTCCTACATTAGCCATGTCATTGGGTAGATAGTTCCAAAGAGGTCGATGTCCCGGTGTGCAAATGATTGCTATGCCAAGGAGACACTTAGCGGGACGTGATGCCTCCAAAAGGGATGAGAACCAAAAAGTTGACAGTTGTCACACTTCCGTGCCCATCCTCATGCTCCCTTAAAAAGTGTTGGTCAGCACAGGCTATTGTTTAGAATCTTCTACTCCATAATGTTACGAGATGAATGTCCATTTGGGATGCTTGCATGTTCCTTCTATAAAACCTCATCCCAATTGGTCACGTAGTATGTGGTGAATAAAAATACTTTTCCTACGCTAGCCATGCCATTGGGTAAGATAGATCCAAAGAAGTCGATGGCCTAGTGCTCGAACGATTCCTATCCCAGGGAGACATCGAGGGCATTGTTATGCCTCCAAAAGGGATGAGAACCAGAGTGTTGACGGTGTTGATATATTTAGGTAGTGATGTGTGTGAACACTCTAGGACTTCCGAGGCACTTTTTTCCCTCTTTAGGAGGTTTTTTCCTTGGGCTTGTATATACCCCTATTGCCCTAATGGGCTACTTATCTTTGTACATTCTCTAGTAATACATTGAGTATTGTGTGTTGTGCTCCAATCTTCTTCTTCTTCTTCTTTGTGCTGTTCGCGTGCTTCTGTAGACATCTAACTCCAAAAATTGGTATTAGAGCAGGTCGTCGCTTCATCTAGGGCATCATCTACACCTCTCTGGTTGCAGTCTCAAATTTGCACAAAATTTGGTGAGCATACCCAGGGTGTTTCAGAGATCAAAACAGCTTTGCTATGTGGTGCAACATCTCCAAGTTAGAAAATGCAAAAAGACCCGATATTGGCTAAGGTATGAAAGTTTGAAGAGATGTATGTCTCTGAGGAGACATAAGATACCTACTGAAATGCCTATTTGCGTGAGATTTATCATGAGTTTTTTAGAGAAAACTAATCTATAATATAAATGTTAACTTATTAACCTAAAAAAGGCACTAAAGCAGTCCACTACAATAAGCACTCAAGATCGCCACTACACTAAGAGATTCACTCTTTTTATTGAGAGGTTGTCAATAGAAGTGCCTAGGGTTTCTAAAAATAGAAAGCTCCCCTTTTCTTCCTACATTTATCTACTTTTGCTCTAAATTTAAACATGTGTGTGCCTCCACATGCTATGTTTACTAACTAAACTAACAAGATCCACAAGCTTGAAAAAGAAATTTAGAGCGAAGATTTATGTAAGATCTTCACTATAATCGTGTCTCTATCGCAAGTTAGTACCCTTGTTCTGTGTTGCCCTACATTCCTCTCCCATCATCAATTGAGGCTCAGTACGTACTCTTAGAGCGTAGATCTCTCTTAGTTGCATGCACAACATTCGTCATCCATGATTGCAATTGTGTGTTGTGAGAAGCTAGCTGGTCTACTGAAATGTGAAAACCGTTGTTTATCTAGTTTGTGGTAGTTTTCTTTGGACAATCCATTATAAAGTGAACTTTCATCTCTGATAGTTGGAGCATGTCATCGTGTTTTTTGGCATGCGACATAGAGCTCGCATATCACCATACTCCCCACACCTATAGCACATTAAGGGTCATCGAGGCCGATTCCTCAATGCTAACACTTGGTCCTTGAGATTACTCTACATGCAAGCATTAGTGGGAGAAGAATAGAAAAATAGAACACGAGGAATATTATCGAGGATAGGTCTTAGCGCCACTGTCACTAGCTGAGTCATAGGAATGAAGGGTTGTTTCTTCATTGATGGTTTCTCCCAATAAATGGGTGGTTGTGGCTCTTCCATCCCCTTTAGATAGTATCAATTGGGAGCCTTATGTCCTCATTTACCATATGATTGGTAGATCAACATGTTTGGGCTTTTTCTCTAGGTTTTTCCTTACTGAAGGCACATTATGTGTGAAAGGATTGCTTTTGTCTCTTATTCCATTCATTCTTTGATTTCTTGTCTGATATTTTCCCACACTATCTTCTTCAACACTTGTAAACCATTGCTAAACTAGGTGTCCATTCCATCCCTCATCGTGAGAAGTGGAGTCATTCAAGTGCACAAGAGCTTGCTCAATTCTTGAAGCCATGACTACGATGTCTTCTAGTGGGCCTCTTGGTGCTAACACATCACAAAGCTTATGTCTGGTACTAAGTGTTGGCACCTTCTCTAGCTACTTTTGAATTAGGAAATCACTTGGAACAGCTGTTACCTTTTCCAGTCAAGCCTTGGTTCTTGTCATTAACTATGGAAAAGAGTCACCTTTTCTTAAATGCATATTTTCTAGTTTGTATGGCACTTGTTCAGTTGAGTTCCATAGCTAAAAAGTAAAAGAAAATTCTTTCTTCATGGCTTGCCGCATCATGAAATGTTCTTCCTCAAACTATATGAGCCACTTGTCTGCCAACCCATCTAAGGTTGCGAGAAAAAGGGCCATGAAGCCATCATTACATCCTTCCAATCCATGTCTCTTGCATAGTCCAAGGAAATGCCTTATATAATCATTAGGAACTCTCGTAGAGGCTCCTTTAAAAGGGAAAAAATGATGTCAATTCTAGATGGGAGTAAAGCTACATGTGCTTTATTCATTTCTGATTCTTCTATGAGTTGCTGCTTCTCCTTAGACTTGTTATAAATAACAGTACTACGTTTCGGACAAAGAGATGTATATGCAAATACGTTCTATCATTAGATGGATCAGATGCTTAGAGATAAGTAGGTTACCAAGCCCTTAGTCCCACCTGACATGCCAAAGTTGTACATCTCGGTGTGCAATTGTAAAGAGCTAATACTATTTGATTGGTTATCAATGGATGTTGGAATACCATTAGGAACTCTAAAGAAACTTTGACACTTAACACTTAACTACCAATGGCAAACATTGAAGCAGCTCGGTGAGCTTATACAAGAACAAAAGAAATAACGATGTAAATGCAATTGTATTACTTCTGAACACTAACTATATGAATATGGAGCGAAATTAAACCGGACTTGCTGTAGACTTCTTTGAATGCCCCTTGATTACAAAGTATAATAGAATGAGAGAACTATCATGAACTTATCATGAATGTAAAGACACAAATTAAACTCTTCTTTCAGCCTTAGTGAAACTAAAAGCTCTGACTTGTGCTATGCTCCTCATTTTTTCCTAGAGCTTTACACGAATCTTGCAACCTTAGACTCAAAGGGGGAAGTTATTAGCAGGTACTGAAAAAAGGAACACGAGGCAGATGCTATTGGACCCGATGCCTGCTCATCTGATCTTTCGACCAGATGCTATTGGACCAGATGCCTGCTCATCTGACTGAACTCGATTGACCTTGATCTTTCGCATTGTCACTACCTCACTAGTCCTTGACACGAAGCAGTTCCCTTACAACATACTAGTACTATGCGCACAAAGCACTCAAGGTGCTAACCACTACAAGTCCGAAAGACACTGACCATGGCCTAGATGTCTCCTTCTTCTCAATGTTCTAGATGAAGAACCCTATTAGCTAGTAACACTCCCCTCTAAGCATTCTTTGCTCATGAGGGCATAGATTTCGACCCTCCCTTTCATTATTCACTTCTTCACCACTCTAAGTACCAATGTCTTCCACTTCTAGACCATTGCTTCTCTTCTCAAATTTTCCATTAAACTTGGAAATAACTTATTACATCTATCCATGGTTCTTCTCTAGACTATGGATTCTTCTACAATTGCTTCTCATTCCTCACGAAAGCCTTGAACTTATAGAATGTGAGGCGCATGAATTCTACACACATTGCATAATGATCCTTCTCTGCTAACATGCCAGTGTGTTTCGATCCTTGACTACACCATGCTTGCCAATGTGCAAGTGCATCTAATTGTAAAAAAGTATGTATGCATATATTTATACATATCTCCATATGTATATTCATACATATCTTCATATATCTTATTGATTGCCTCCCTACTCATTATATAATGTGTCGACCTCCCTTACGTGGAACAACATCTCAAGTTCCTCTCTCATTGTCCCACCATATTCATATTAGCATGTATCTATAGCATGTATCTATGCATATGTATATTCATACATATCTTCATGCATATGTATCGACAATGCCAAGTGCAGTGGAGTAAATCCAAATTTTACTACCATCAGAAATCACAAAATGCATGCTTGGGAAAGGACCGAACTATGCATGCCACTCGGCCTAGGAATCGAAATACCTGATTCACCATGGTAGTTCAAGATCGTGCAACTCTAGACTGCGTAGCCACTTCTATGACACAATGCGAGTTGTATAGTTTCTTATCTATGTATCTTTGGTTGTGAGAGATATGCATTAGTGCCTGCATACCAACACAATAAATTAGGTGATAATGTAGAGAAACGTATTTTTGTTGGGTACAATTCTAAAAGCAAAGGTTATTGTTTATATCATCCACATAACAAACTTATTTTTTAAAATTGTGATGTTGTTTTATGGTAGATGAAATTCTACTATTCCTTTCATGTACTAAGAAGACTTCAGTTAGCTCCAAACGCGTGTATGTCACATTAATGCCTCATTTTATAGGTGGATAGTGAAGTGTTGGCCCAATTGAGGTAGATTTGCAGCCTTTAGAGGTTCCACATGAGGATGCATATCATTCAATTTATGATCTAGTTTTACAAGATGCACTTGTTGATGAGAAAGCTCACATAGAGATAGAAAATTAGATGCACTTTTGTCATATTGTACATGTTCATGCTCTCATAGTGCATCTTTTTCACCCGCTTGCTACACAATGTCTACCTCTAGTTTTAGTGATGAGAATGAGATTATTTCTTTTGACGAAGCACAAAATAAAAGAAAATGGATGGTTGCTATACAACCAAAATACAATGCTGTTATGAAGAATAGTACTTGGTCTTTATGTGATTTGCCTCCAAGAAAAAAAGTCCATTTACACTAAATGGGTATACAAGGTAAAATGTAAGCCTAATGGACCAATTGATAGATATAGCATTAGGCTTGCTAATGAAGGTTATGCTCAATACAAAGGCATTGATTTCAATGAGACCTTTGCTCCCACATGCTGAATTACCACTCTTCAAAACATTTATGCACATCAAGCTCATTATATTTGGAATGTACATTTGTTGGACATTGAAAATCCATTTCTGAATTCGGACTTATATGAAGAAGTGTATGTATTTGAACCTATGGGTTTGTGTAGAAAAGGCAAGAAAACAAAGTGTGTAGATCGAAAATGGCATCATATGATTTGAAGCAAGTACCACATGCTCGATATCAAAAGATACATGCCTACTTGAGTGGACATGTTTCTGAGAATATTCCACTAGAGATCACCTTATATGTTATGCATGTAGATGGTGTACTTAGGATCATTCTTTTATATGTTGATGACATGCTACTCACTAGTACTAATGAGAAGCACATTTCTAGATTTGAGGTTTTTTTCATGCATCTTTTGAGAAATAAAATTTGGGGCATTTGCATCATTATTTGGGCATTAAGTTTATGCAAGTTGATGGAGGAATAGATGTGTGGAAAAAATATTGACACATTATTGCAGGTTCTAGACTTGACGATTGCAAACCTATTGCCACTCCCATGGAGAGAGGTTTATGATTGAGTCTTCATGATTTTAGAGATTACTTTGATGTTGTTCTCTATCAAGAGGCTTTTGGATGCTTGATTTTCTTGTGCATAAGATGGCGTGATATTCTTTTCTTTTTTGTCCCTTAGGTGAGAAAGTCTATGAATTTTTAAAGTACCAAGCATTGATCGGTGGTTAAGCACACCTTTGGCTACTTGAGTGGTTCCTTGCCACTTAGATTATTTTATGCCAAAGGATGAAGATTACTGCTAGATTTACATGCTTTTTCTGACCTAAACATCAATAGTTTCCATGATTTTTGTGTGTTAATTAGTGATTTTGACTTCATGGTTGGTAGCTCATGCATATCGTGGGTGCAAGAACCATCTTATTCTATCCACCTCTAGTTTTGGGGCTGAGTATAGGGTAGCTTTCATAGTGACTATTGATCATATGTGGCTTGAATTCCTTTTGGCTCATTTGGTTGTTAGTTAGCCTCTTGCTACCACCATCAAAACCTAGTGTTCCATGCTTGCACAAAGAACATTGAGCTGCATTGTCATTATTTTAGGGAGTAGTTCTCTAGTTGAGAGATCACTTTATCTTTTGTGTGCACATAGGATATGTTGTGGAACTTTTCACAAAGGCTTTCCTTGGGACAAGTTTGAAGATTTTCACAATTTATTGATATATTTCAGTACTCATCACTGTGAACAGACTTAGGAACCACATGGCGTTTCTTTCCTTCTTTAGGAGGTTTTTTTCCTTCAGCTTGTATGTAGGTCTACAATAATAACTCATGGACTATCTTTGTACATTCAGTTGGTAATACATTCCCTATTGTGTTGTAATCCAAGTTTCCCTACATCTAAGAACTGCTTCCTCGAACATTATTTATCGAACCTAAATACATATTCAATAGAACTTTAAAAGAACTATCAAGACACCTTTCTTACACAATTTTGATGTGCAACCATTCATGAGAGACTCATGATAGAAACCTTGACTCCTCCATAGGAAGAAAATAGTCCAGCCATCAAACCCCCTCATCCTCTCCAAGTGGTTTGCACACCTTCCCTCTCTTTTTTCGCTCTCACATCCCTTGCTCTCCTCTCATTTCTACTAGCCACGATAGTGCTTTCTTTGCATAACAAGACCATCAAGAAAGCCTATGATTGCACTCATGCAGTCAAGCATGTCTTCTCACTTCAGTCCCCTTGTCACCACAGCTCCAAAGCATTAGAATCCGATGGTGCTCATCATTCCTATGAGTTGAGCGAAAACACTAGTAGTTGGCGAATTGTTGGTGTGTTACGTGTCACCCGAATTGTTGTTAGAGTGTACCCAACTATTGATGATACATGAAGCCTTTCTTTTTTTTTCCCAAATAGAGAATTGAATGCATAAAACGAAGAAATGGGTTCATGGAAGTCACAAGAAGAAGAAAAAGAAGTCCTAGGGTGACTTTTAAGAGAAACATATTCCAGATACCCCCCCCCCCAAAAAAAAAACCTATATTGCAATCTAAAAAAGGAGATTTATGAGCTTGATTATCGAGGTAGGAGCCAGTTTGAGGTGGAGACCAACGACAAAGCCTTAGAGGTCCCTAACAATAAAGAAACCAATCACGAGGGCTACACTACAAGCAAAGAAGATGGCTTTACCACTAGTAACGAAGACAATATCGATAGTGAAAGCTCCATCACTGGATCGACTATTCCAAAAACGGTTTCTTGTTCATTCCAATAGGAGGCCTCCTCTAAGGGAAAACACCTTGTTAAGCTACCTTGGAAGAGCCCCCATGAGAAGAAATCACTAAATCAAGACCCATTCCCAGCAAAAAAGAAAGACGAATCCAAGAGGAGGAAGGATAAGGCCCCTTCTCACAAAGAGGGTAAATTATGGCAATGATCATCATCTTGTTAAATACTAGGGGGTTGACTGACCCCTCAAGAGCGACCATCATTGATCAATGGCTTCATGACATTAGCTTAAACCTGAATTTGAAAGTATTCAAGAGACTAAAATTGATGGAGAAGACCTCTAGAGATGACTTAGACATGTCTTTTCGACCCATGTTTGCCATGTTGCACCCCCGGGGTTTGGTGCAACGGTAATTGGTATAAATCAATACTGGTTTGAAAAGCTTGAGAACTCCATTGAAGATTAGATCCATCGGTGGATCGCCATTTCCTTTGGTGCCCCCTTTCAATTCACGTTAGTTTCTATGTACGCCCCAAATGGGGAATTGGAGAGACTCGACACCTGGGCCACCTTGGACTTGCTCCCCCACAACGTGCTAATTTGCAGTGACTTCAATATGGTCAAGGACCCTACCGACAGATGGAACAACAAGGGTTGGGTCATCGATAGTCGTGAGAAAGAAACTTGGGACAAAACCAAACTACACTTGGATCTGGTCGAATTCAAAGATTCAAATGGCTTTTCGTGGTCAAATATCCAAGCGGGGGAGGACTTGAGGAAAGCTAGACTAGATAGAAGCTACATCAATCAAAGCATTATTCACTAATGGGGGCATCCTTCCCTCTTGCAATGTAGTGACCACCATCTCTCATCACTACTTGATCATTATCTCATTCTAACCTCTCACAAAAACCCTTAAGGCTCCTTGGTTTCATGCTTACTCGACCACTTTCTCTTCCCTCCATCCATCATGAAATTGCTAAAGTGTGGAAGGAGTCATTCACCACTTGCTCATTCCCAGCTAAGATCTCGAGATGTGTGGTCGATAAGTCATGGCAGATCATGATAAAAGCTAGGAAGATGCTCAAGAGTGTTCGGCGTGGAGGTAGAGAAGCTCTATACCATAGACTGTGGACACTTGAGGTGGAAGTATACAAAGGAAAAGCTCAATCCCAAAAGGTTCTACAAAGAATCAGAGCACTGCTAAGATACGAGGAATAAATACGAAGGAAAAATTTGCAAATATTCCTTAAGGAGTGGTGGGATGGCAGCATTCTTAAAAGGAAACAAAACAGAGAATCGATCCCCTTATTGATAGACTCAAATGGTGATGTATGCAATACAGAAGATGAAAATATCAAAATCATTGAAAAACATTTTAGGAGACTCCTAGGGATCTCGACTCCCCTCTCCCCTCATAGACAGGATTACATGGTGGCCATCTCTAGGGTATCCTCTCATACGATCCCACACAATCTTCGATATCTACTTGATGCCACTATCTTGGAAAAAGAAATCATTGAAGTCATTGATGCACTTTCGAGTGGGAAAGGTCCATGGCCGGACAGGCTCACTAATGAGTTCTTTAAGTCCTTCAAGTTGGTGTTGGCCACCCCTCTTCAATTGGTTTGACAAGAGCCACTTGAGTTTGGTGCACTTTTGACTTGTCTCAACAATGGCATCATCAAGTTAATCCACAAAAAAGGGGAAAAGAACTGATTTGAGAACCGACGTCCGATTATGATGCTCCAAATAGGATATAAGATCATTGCTAAAGTCATAGCCAATAGAATTTTTGACCATCTAAGGGTTTGCCTAAGCGAGGAACAAAAAGGTTTTGTCAAAGGCACGTCTATTTTGGAAGACATTGTTGATATTTGGGAAGGTCTCGACTTCACGGATGCGTCAAGACAAGATGTGGTTTTTCTTAAGATCGACTTTGACAAAGCTTATGATAGATTGGATTGGGACAATATTTTGCAATCACGTAAAGATCTTGGTTTTAGCCAAAAATTCACCAAGATGATCTCAACCCTATTGGAAAAGGCATCGACTCAAATTAATGCTAATAACCAACTTTTGAAGGCGATAAAATTAAAACGATGGATTCGACAAGGGTGCCCGTTGGCTCCCCTTCCCTTTGCAATTGCCATGGAAGGGCTTAGTCCGTTGGTGGAACAACGTGGAGTTTGGTAATATCAAGGGTCTCTTGTCGCCCCATAACCACGGCTAGATCACCATGAGACTTTTTGCCAATGATATGAACTCATTTGTCCACAATGACTATACCAGCCTAGAGACGTTTTGGAGGTCCTTGGATAATTTTTGCAAAGCCGCTCAATACAAAATCAACCTCTCAAAGACTACTTTCAGAGCTATTCTCAGGATCCAACCCGACCTTCTCTTTGATCATGGTTGCCAAAGCATTCCTCCAGGCCAAATTTTCCAGCTTCTTGGAATTCCCTTGGGCTTTGATATCTTGTTGGGGCAGTGATGGAATTGGGTCCTGAACAGAATGGAAAGCAAGCTAAACTATTGGAGAGGTATGCAAATAAATCTTGCAAGTCATTCAATGGTTATTAACATGTTCCTCCTTTCCTCGACCATTTACTTCCTCTCTTGTTGGAGACCAAAAGAGCAAGAGCCGTCGAAACTAGAAAGTATTTGTAGAAACTTCCTTTGGATAGGAGGCCACAACGGGAGGGGGGTGCCTAAAATCAAATGGTCCATCTACACTAGCCAAAGGGATAGTGGGGGCCTTGGTATTTTGGACGTTGGGTGCATGGCCAACAAACTTATGGCAAAATGGATGATTAAGGCATGGTGCAATGGGGAGACTTCGTGGGCAAAACTGATCTTCAGAAATAAGAATGCGTTGAATTTCGTGGGATTCTTGAATTGGAAGAATCTTGACATTCTTACCCTCTTGTTTTCCTCGATCCTAGTTTTCTCGAAAGGTTTGAATCTTCTGTGCTCCCTATAGAAGAGTTCGAATAAATTCCAAAGCCTCATAAGAATCAGTGATGACTTGAAGTGGACGAGCAGTATAAGACAGAATGACTCTATCTGGTGTCTGATCCATGGCATCAGGAACGTGTATATATATATATATATATATATATATATATATATATATATATATATATATATATATATATATATATATATATATATATATATATATATATATATATATATATATAATGGAAACATCTTTGGAAACAAGACGAGAATCAATGGATCAACTTCGAGGATATTGACCCTAGTGTCAACATTACATACAAAGAATGGAATATTTTACAAAGCAGACATTTCACGTGGGACCGCTCTAAAGCCCATCTTCTCATGGGACATGACTTGCCATGCCCGCTAGGTCTCAGATGGCATAATGGTAATTGCCTAATAAAAATCCCCAATATCCAAGGAAACATTGATTATCATGTCAACCTGAACAAGAACTGGTGCCTGTTGTGGACGCCGCTGTGGTGGGATATGAAGTTCATGGCTATCTGGCACCCTCTCATAGAAAATAAAAAGTCTATCCTCCTACGAAAATTTCCTCATAGCAAAATTTGTGGGGCGTCTCCCTGGTGCAAGCGTTGTTGTTAGTCCCTCCAAGATGTTGTTCACATCTTCTTTACATGTCCCAACTCCAACTCGCTCTACGAAAGTGTTAAAAAGAAAAACAGATTTCAGAAGCATATCAGTTGGAAACGAGCTCTAATGGAAAAAGCAATCGGCTGCTTGGTGAATCTTTGAAATGCCATAAAAGGGGAGGTCTTCTGGAAGATCTGGCGGGGATGATGTGCTTATACCTTTGGTGACTCCCCCAATGAGTGGTCAATTGAGAAATCATTTTTCCTCCTCTGTATAAGAATCGCCAATTATAAGAAATCCCCCCTCCTTCAGGCATCATAAAGTGCTCCTTCATATCAACAACAAGATTAAACCCAAACGAGCCCACATGAGGGTGATGAGAGGGTGATTAACTTCTTTATAATGCCATCTAGACTCTATAAGATCTACCCCTTCTCTGTGAGACTTCGGGGGTCCCTGGGCGCTAATCCCCTTCACTTGTACTTTTTTTTTCTTTTATTTAATACAAGTCGAGGAGAGCACGCAAAGGCCAAACTTCCTTTATTAAACAAAAAAAACAATTCGCGTGACCTATAACACCTCTTCTCAGCATAGAGGCATAGAAACCTTCTTTTTTTAATGTCGTCGCATGCCTTCCCAGACCTGTTCTCTTAATGGATTCATATCGCGAATATCATGAACAAGGAAATATCTTCGTGCAAACGGAAAGATATCTGCCCATTCTTCCTCAGTCACCATGTTTTCCCTACCTCTAAGAAAGGGGCCCTTGTTCTTGAAGTTTACTTATAGTAGCACAATAATTCTTTACTAGAACTTCTTACGAACTGCCAAGATATCTTTCTTACACCATTTTGATGTGCAGCCTTTCCTGAAAGCCTCATGATATTCACCTTGACTCCTCCATAGGAAGAAAGACACCCGAGCCGGACAACGCCTTCATCCTCCCCAAGTGGTTTGCACACCTTCCGTGTCTTTTTCTTCTCTCCCACATCCCCTACTCTCCTCTCATTTCTACTACCCTCGATTGTGCTTTAACATGACTATCAAGCAGTTCTATGCTTGCACTTACGGAATCAAGCACTTCTTCTCAATCGAGTCTCCATGTCAAGCCAACTCCAAATCATTTATATCCCATGGTGCTCCTAGTTTTACTCCGTTTCAAGTGTATCTTTCAACGAATCGAATTGAATCCCTATTTATTGTCCAACCATCAACACCTTTCTTTGGACTTGTTTTCTCATAATTTCATGATTTGCGGTGACTTCAATATGGTGAAAGACCTCTCTGATAGGTGGAACAACAAGGGCCGCATCATAGACGGCCAAGAGAAATACAGATGAGACCAAATCAAACTATATTTGGATCTGGTCGAACTCAAGGACCAATCTTTAATTGGGTGAGGACTTGAGGAAAGCAAGACTCGATAGGAGCTACATTTCGCAGAATCTCGTCCATCAATGGGGTCCTCCCACCCTAATGCAACATATCTACCTCACCATCTCAGATCATTACCCAATGGTATTGACCTCCCCCCCTCTATCCAAAAGTAGCAAAGCACCTTGCTTTCACACCAGTCCTTTTGTCTTTTCACTCCCCGCTATCCATCAAGCAACACCTAATGCTTGGCTTAAGGCCTTTGTTGTTTGCACCTCTCAAGCCAAGTGTTGGAGAAACACAGTGGAAAAGTCTTGCCAGATCTTGATTAGGACCACAAAGGCTCTCAAATCCATCCGCCAAAGACGTAGAGAAAACCTATACCACTAGCTTCGGAGACTCGAAAAAGAAGTTAATAAAAGGAAGATTCAATCTCACAAGGGACTCCAAAATATCAAAGGAAGATTAAGATACGAGGAGGAGATCAAAAGGAAAAATCTTCAACTTTATTTTAAGGAATGGTGGGCTGGTAAGGCAGATAGACCTTCCAAAGAGATGTGCAATATTCTGAGAAGAAAACAAATTAGAGACGAGATCACGCAACTACTTGACAAGAATGGGGTGGAATGTAAGATAGAGGAAGAGAACATTGGCATTATAGAAGCTCACTTCA
Source organism: Ceratopteris richardii (assembly GCA_020310875.1). Lineage (NCBI taxonomy): Eukaryota > Viridiplantae > Streptophyta > Polypodiopsida > Polypodiales > Pteridaceae > Ceratopteris > Ceratopteris richardii. Next base: position 142,242,923 of record CM035408.1, read on the forward strand.
CGAGTCTCTTGGGTGGTGCTTGTCCCCTCTCCCCCCATAGGTGGGATTGCATGGCCACCATCTCTCGGAATTCCTTGCACAGAATCCCATGCAACTTGAGTGCTCTTCTTGATGTCACCATTTTTGAACAAGAGATCCTAGAAGTTATTGATTTGCTTCTGTATGGCAAGAGCCCGAGGCCTGATGGGCTCACTAATGAGTTCTTTAAATCATTCAAATATGTGGTGCCCACCCCCTTGCATCTTGTTTGGCTCGAGGCAGTCGAGTTTGGTGCCCTTCCCACTTGTCTCAACAACACCACAATCAAACTTATTCATAAAATAGGGGAGAGGAACAGAACTGAGAACCGGAGACCTATCACAATGCTTCAACCGGATATAAGATTCTTGCTAAAGTCATGGCCAACAGGATATCACGCCATTTAGACTAGTGGCTTAGCAAAGACTAAAAAGGCTTTATTAAGGGAAGGTCAATATTGGAAGCCATCATTGATATCTAGGAAGGTCTCGACTTCGCGGAAGAATCTAATCAAGACATTGCCTTCCTCAAGATTGACTTTGACAAAGCCTACGACAGATTAGAATGGGACTATATTTTACAATCGCTGAAAGACCTTGGGTGTAGTCAAAGATTCCTCAGGACGATCTCCACTCTCCTTGGTAATGCTTCGACCAAAGTCAATGTCAATAAGCAACTTTCAAAGGCAATCAAACTAAAACGATCCATCAGGCAAGGTTGCCCATTGGCCCCGCTGCTCTTCGCCATTGCCACAGAAGGACTTAGCCGGCTTGTGGAGTGACAGATGGAGTTTGGTTACATAAGAGGCATCACGTTGCCACATAACTCTAGACAAATGACCATAAGGCTTTTGCGGACAACACAAATGCCTTTGTTCACAATGACGATACCAGCCTTGAAACCTTTTGGTGGTGCCTTGACACTTTTTGTGTGGCCTCTTGGTCTAGAATTAACCATTCCAAGACAGTGTTCAGGGCTATCAAAGGGACTCAACCCAATTTCCTCAGTGTGCAAGGATGCCAAAGCATTCAATCGGGTCACGTCGTTCGCATTCTCGGTATCCCCATGGGATTCGGTGTTAATCTTGAACAAAGGTGGGCTTGGGTCCTCGCTAGACTTAATAATAAACTTAACTATTGGAGGGGTTTGCAAATTAATCTTGTTGGTCGCGCCATGGTGGTCAACACGTTCCTCATATCCTGAATCATACACTTTCTTTCTTGTTGGAGACAGAAGGATCAAGAATTAGCCAAATTGGAAAGTACTTGTAGGAACTTTCTTTGGAGTAGGGACCATAACAAGAGGCGATTGCCTAAAATCAAATGGTTCATATGCACTAGCCAAAAGCAGAGTGGAGGTCTGGGTATTATGGACATTGGCAACATGGCCACTAAACTTGCAGCAAAGTGGATGATTAAGGCCTGGTGCAACAGAGATTCCGCAAGTTCTTTGTGATAAGAAGTCAATGCATGATGAGATAAATAAAAAGTGCTTGAGGGGCCACCTTTAATCATAATCACATAGCATTTTTTGTAACTAACCCTTGTCACCATTCTCGATATATAAAATTATAATGATGCTAATTTATTCCTGTTCTTTCGTGGTTTCTAGAAATTATTCCCTTAAAAGTTTAGACCCTTTTCCGAGTAAAGGAATCGAGGCTCTGTACTCGTTCCTTAAAATATATAGTTTTTTAGTAAATGGAAGGGTGTGCATCAATACAGGTGCGCGAAGATGGACAAAACAAAAAGCTTGGCCTATCACAATTTCAACAGAAAGGATGAAATTAGGGCTTGAGGCTGAAATTATTTTTAACCTTGGACATATAAAATTGTTTGTACTTCTTCTTTCCATCCCGAATCTCTCTTTTTTCTCTTTTTCTTCTATCTCTTATGAAAAACCTTCAATCATTGCCCCCCTCTCTCTCACACACACACAAACTTCCACCATCGCACTCCCAAGTTTTGCTTGCAAAGTCTAAATTCCTCTCTCTCTCTCTCATATGCACATAAAGCCAAAGTCCAAAGGAATTATGTGTAACCACTTTTCTCAGGAGGTAATACCCTCCAAACCTATCACATAACTACTTTTGGCAATGAACCTTTTTGTCAGGGAACTTTTGTCAGAAGCCCATGCGCACAACCTCACTCCTTGATTATCATCAATGCCAAGCCTAAGGTCTTGTATAAATAAAGCATTTCTGGCTACTAAAAAATGGCAAACTTTATTGTTTATCTGCACATATATTTTTCTCTCAGTCTCGAGTACCATAACCATTGCTCCTTCTTGCGCATAACTTTCATAAAAGCATTCTCCCTACTCTAGCTATGGCATCCTATAGCTTTACTCACTACTCTCTCTCCACTCTTTAGAACCACATGGTGCTTTCCACAAGGTGCTGACTTCTTAAGTGCCACCATCTAAATGCAGCCTCCTGAGCTCCAAGCTTGCATGAAAGGTCATTGGTAGGTTTGTTTACCTGCTCAATAGTAGCTACACAAGATAGAGAAGAGGTGGCAGCCTGAGTTTCATTGCATCACAACTAAGCTTTAAAGAAGGTGTGTGTTCCAGGCTCATGTCCATCACCACTCATACACCATGAGAAAGAGCCAATGAGCAACATAACTCTTTTGCAAAGATCTCATGAAGGCAGTAGAAACGGAGTCAAAATGCAAAATATCAACAAAGATCTTGATAGGACTGGAAGAGTTGTTCAAGAAACGAGCCATGCTGTGCACATGTGATGTTGGAGTCAAAAAGAGGAACAAAACCAATAGAATCAGTTTCTTGTTGGGAGTACTAGGGAACGGATGACATAGCAAAGAGATGGAGGATACAGAAGATCACGGACTATGTATTGACTTTTCATAAACAACCTTGTTAGTACAACCCTATTTTTTCTCACATTTGGAGGTAATGATTACATAAACAATTTATCAAGAGGAAGGAGATAAGGAAAAGAGCTCACACATCCACTTTTACACTCAAAGAGGAGCACACATAGATTTATGCAAGGAAGAATGATCTTCTTCTTCTTTTATTAGATAAAAGAAATGTACAAGAATGACCTAAAACAACAATACAACAAGTGCAATATATAAAGAAAAATACATAAGGAAAGAACCTAATATTTGTGAATGAGTGAACTGGCAAGGAAAGAATGTGCCATCACTCTCGGTAGATAAATCTAATATACCCACGAAACCACTATACATATCAAAGAAATGAAAAAGTGATACATGTCATCTTAGATCATCACATGTTGAGCTTGATATCTCAACACTCCCCTCCAACCTTAATGTCATGTCCTCTAATCCAAGCATCTTTTGAAATCTTTAGCTTCTCTGCTCCAATTGTTTTGGTGAAAATATCAATAACCTGCTCATATGTTCTCACATAAATAAGATCAATATCACCTACTAATACCTTCTCTCTAATGAAGTGATAATGTACCTCAATATTCTTTGTTCTTGCATGAAAATTGGGTTTGGTGCTAACTATATGGTGCCAAGATTGTCAGAATAGATGATGATAGGCTTTTGCACTTCCACACCTAAATCTGCAAGTAGCATCTCTAGCCATGATGCCTCACATGCTGCCCTTGTAGCACCTCTATACTTAGCCTTTGTACTGGACAAAGCAATAGTGGCTTGCTTATTACTACTCCATCTAATAATTGCACTCCCAAGGAGAACACAAAGCCACTAGTAGATCTTCTATCTCTAATGCTACTAGCCCAATCTGCATTGGTGTATCCATGAACCTGCAAAATAATGCATAATCCAAAGTAGCACTCACATAATGTAGAGTGTGCCTCAGAGCATCTTAACGTGGCTTCCTAGGAAACTACATAAATTGAGTTTCAATTCTAATAGTGTAGCCTAGATCAGGCATTGTAATTATGAGATATATCAAACTTCCCATAATTTTCCTGTACATAGTAGCATTTTCCAATGCTTCACATGATGCAATATCCAACTTCAAATTCTGATCTAATGGCATACAAATTGTCTTACAATCAACCATACCATACTTTTCTAGCGTACTCAAGGCATATTGCATTTGTGACATCCATATACATGTTTGTGTATGTATAAACTCAATGCTTAAAAAGTAGCACAACACACCAAGAACTTCCATGTCAAATTCCTGCATAAGGAGTTTCTTTAACTTTTTAATGCTTGCTTCATTTTCACCTCCTACAATAAAGTCATCAACATAAATAGCCACAATTGTGATTCCATCACTTCCCTTCCTTGCATATAATGAATGATCTCCATCACACATAGAAAATCCAATGGTGGTCAAATAGTTAGTAATCCCTACATGCCAAGCACGAGGGCCTTGTTTATGTCCATACAAAGCCTTTTGGAACTTGTGAACATATTTTGGTTGATTTGAATCTTAATATCCTTATGGCTGGTCCATATATACGTCTTCCTGTAACTCACCATGTAGGAAAGCATTCTTCACATCCATCTACTACAAAGTCCATCCTTTTGGTGTAGCCAATGCAACAAGTGTTCTGATAGTAGAAATTTTAGTTATAGGGATGAAAGTTTCCTCATAATCAATGGCGTAAGTCTATGCATATCCTTTTGCTACCAATTGTGCTTTGTACTTGCTTATGCTACCATCATCCATGTGCTTTATCTTGTAAACCCACTTGCAACCGATGGATTTCTTTCCTTCCAGCAATGGAACTAGCTTCCATGTATTGTATCCATAAAGTTCAACCATCTCCTCATCCATAGCTTTTTTCCAATCTGCATTTCCAATTACATCTTCAAAACAAGAGGGTCCAACATCTTGTATTACCTTTGTCACTTAGGCACCATGATGAGCCATGTAACTGTCATATGTCATTCGTTGCACTGAATTCTGCATCCTTCCACATCTTCTTGGTCTTGGGTCACTTCTCCTTGTATCATCTGCATGTGCCTTTCTTACTCTTGGAGTCTTCAGAGAGGGCAATCCAAGTTCCTCATCGAGGCTCTTTTTTGAACCGTTTGAATCTCTGTCAATGACTTCAAAACCTATAGATGTTTTACAACAAGAAAAATGTTTTCTTTACATTTCTATGATGTATTTGATGAATTTCTTGGACTAAAATTTCCATGGAATCTTTTACTCCATCGATTTGAGTTGGAACTATTGTTTGGTGATGCATTTGGTCCACTCAGAACTTGAGATTGTAAGCTTGATTTTTCAGCATTTTCTTTGTCATTTTGTTCAAGATTCATTCCTGCTTTGGCATGTGCATAGAAGCTTGACATTTCATCAAACACCACATCTCTACTTACCTTCACCCACCTTGTGAGTGGGTTGTAATATTTATACTACTTTTGCTCAAGGGAGTACCCAATGAACATACATTTTTCTACTTTTGGATCAAGCTTTGTCCTCAAATCATCTGGAACATGTACATATGCAATACAAAAAAAAAAAATCATATCTTATAAGTTTGGCTTTTTACCTGTGGGCTTTTCTTCAGGTGTGACTTGATGTACATTAACACTCAGAGTTTTGTTCATTATGTATACAACACTGTGCACAACGTTTGCCCAATAACAATGAGGCATATTCTTTTCAACCTTCAAAGCTCTTCCTATTTTTGCAATATGTCTATTTTTGTGTCTAGCAACACCATTCTATTATGGTGTGTATTTGCATGAAAACTAACGTCGAATTCCATGATTTTTAAGAGATGTACTGAACGCATTTGACATGTATTCACCTCCTCCATCACACCTTAATGTTTGAATATACTTTCTTGTCTGCTTTTCCACCATAGCCTTAAAATTCCGGAAGTGAGTTGAACACCTCACTCTTCTATTTCATGAAATATACCCTTACTTTCCGTGTATGGTCATCAATGAAAGTAACATAAAACCTACAACCACCCATAAATGTGGCCTTTGTAGGACCCCAAACATCTGTATGCACTATTTCTAGCACATTCTCACTAATATACTTGTCACATAGAAATGATGCTCTTGATTGTTTACCAAATTTACATGCTGCAGTTGCATTCATTTCAGGAATTTTCACATTTATGGTGAACATCCTACCTGCTTTGTTTGCTTTGACAATCAATCGTCCATCGTGTTTGTAATCTTTTACATACAAGCCATTAGCATTGAACTTGACTTCCCCTAGTCCACCATTTTTCCATTAGAAACCTGATTCTTTGTTATATTTGGAACATGCAGCACATCAACAAGATGTTTTACCTTCCCGTCCTCCATAGACAATGTTATGTTTCATATATGCTCAATAGGGTGTGATGTGTCATCACCTATTTCAACATATCTAGGAATTGGTAATTTTTGCAAGCTACCAAAGCATTCTGCATGGATGTTCATGTGATTTGACGCACTTGAATCAACATACTAGACATTATCATTCCATTTCGAAGCATCAGCGAACATCATATTCTTCATGTGATGTTGAACCATGAACAACTTTTTAGAACCATCTCCACTTATGGATATAAAGTTGTTTTCGTGCCTTTTTCTATTTTGATTCTTCAACTTGTAATCACGTTCAAAGTGTCAAAGTTTACCATAATTCCAACATCCTTTACTATCATTACCTTAATCATTTCTTTCGAAATTTTTTGCGGCCTCTTTGTCTCCCCTTGCCTCAAAATTGTCCTCTAGCTCCTACATGATTTGATGTTGACTTTGGTCTTGGTTACTATTTCCTCTTCCACTTCGGAATCCTATACCTCTGCCTCTTCCTCTACCAGAGTAGAATACCTACTCAGAACTAGATTTTTTGTAGGATTTTGAGTCCTCACCAAGATTCTTTTCTGCAAAAGTCAACATGGACACCAGATCAGAAAAAATCAAAATATTTTCCCTAGTCTATATAGAAGTTGTGAACTTCTAATTATATGCAACTCCATCTTATCATCATCATCATCATCATCTACATTCACACCAATAGATGCTAGTGACTCACATATGGTTTAGCTTTTTAGGGTGTAGTCAGTGATGGATATGCCCTTTTTCTCCAATGTATGGAGGTCGTGCTTGAGTTGTAATTTCTGTGCCCTTGTATGGTTTCATACAAAGTGATCAAACTCTTCCAAGCCTTTTTCATAGACTTGGCATCTTGTATGTGTCCAATCATGCTATCCTGTATGCTAATGAATAGCCAATACATTAGCTTTCATGCTCCTTGATTCCATTCATCATATGGTCTTAAGTGGTTCAGAGTTTGATTCCTCTTTGCTAACTGGGGAGCATTTTTGTTCTCTCCTTTGATGTAATTCTAGTAGACATTTCCCATAAGGAAATTTTTCATTCTGAATCTCCAAGCATGGAATTTGTTCTTGTTGCCGTTATCACTCATAATCTAAATAATTTCATCTATGTTAACCATTTCTGCAGCAATTCACAACACTACAAAAACACAATGGAAATTCTTTCGCTTGAACATTGTCGCACTTCATGTGACAGTTTGATCTCAAAGAAACACATTTTTTGTGTATCAAGAGTAGACAGAATTCCTTGAAATTATGGATCTGGAATATATGAGTGTTGCCAAACAAGATGCAATCTACAATTTTGCAAATTGATCTCATTTTTCTATGGGACCCATATTGTCAGCTCGAAACAAAGGTTGACATGGCTTTGAAACAAAAATAAGAGATGACATCTACCTTCATGCCAATTTTCGTAATAATCTGAGGTCATTTATGAATCACACTTCTATTAGAATTTTAGCAATCTCAAGTGTTGGAATTCATGATAAGTTGAAGTGCCACATCACTCACACTTTTTGATAGGATATACAACCATTTTTCCATGAGTTTCCTTAGCTCTTCACTCACCTAATTGATGGAGAAAAGTCGGGATCATTTGGAGGGCATTTTTTAATTCAAATCTACAACTACCTTTTTGAGCATTATAGAAGCAAACACATGGAGCAAAGTCATGGCAATCGTCCTCTGCTATTTGAGCACTTTTAGGCTCTCATTAGGAGTGTTTCCTCTAGGGATAAGCTAGCCCCTTGTGTGTTAGAAATTTCTCATAGGAAGATCTTTGATCACCTGTATCTCTTTGTGTAGTAGTCCGATTCATTCACAACATAGCTCATTTTGTTCTTACGATATAATCTTGATATCAAGTGTTCATTATCCTTTATTATATTGAGATTGAAATCTCTCTAGTCTGATCTCTGCATATTCCCAAGTATATGTGTGTTGATATAATCTTGATATCAAGTGTTCATTATCCTTTATTATATTGAGATTGAAATCTCTCTAGTCTGATCTCTGCTTTCTTTTGGATATAATCTTGATATCAAGTGTTCATTATCCTTTATTATATTGAGATTGAAATCTCTCTAGTCTGATCTCTGCATATTCCCAAGTATATGTGTGTTGGAAGGTACACATAGGTGCAAGCTACCTGTTTGGACAATTTATGGTCTATCTTGTGAAGGGAGGTTGATACCTCTAAAATTATCCAAATTGAGTGATCTTTGGCTTGATGGAAATCCCATACTATCTATTTGTATTGTGAAAATTTCATAGGTTTATTCTTTATGTTCAGATATCAATTCAATTTTTGGTGGACTCTAGTAGTGAATTGTTTTGTACTAGCAAGGGCCTTTCATTCTTCTGCTGCAACTAGGAGTGGATATACTCCATCAGTGGTATTAGAGCTCATCATTGAGCATTGAAGAATCAATAGGAATCCTTGAAGTTTCTTGAGTGCCAAGGATTGAAGCAAAGACTAGCATGATTTGAAGAAGGATTTGAAGCAAGGGGGAGCTTCTATCATCATCGAAAGTTCACAAGTGGAGACTCTTATGGGAACGGAATATATTATTCTTTCTCACATCTATCACAATCCAATGAGGGATTTGGAGCCACTTTATAGTCCCATACATAATGGGATACTATAATACTCAAATGAGAAGCTTGAAAAGCGGAATTATCAACCTTGGAAGTTTAAAATCTCTAACATCCTCATGGGAAAGGGTCTTTGCGAGATTGGTTATTGGTACTGAGGTGACGCCATACATAGATCCACATACACCTACTGAGAATAAAAGAAGAGCCATTAGAGAGTGGGAAGAAAGGGATAGGAGAGTGATCTTCATTCTATCTCAACACATAAGCAAATCCATGATAGATTATATCCAAGACCTAGATACATCTAAGAAGGTTTGGGAGTGTTTAGAAAGGTTCTACTCTACCTCTACAAAGGCTAGAAAAATTCAGCTCAAGAATGAACTCAACAAACTTAGGAAGTCATCAAATCAGAGCATTAATGACTTCATACTCAACGTAAAAGAGATTTGGGATGCACTTGGTTTAGTAGGATGTGTTGTAGATGATGATGACCAAGTTGCCCACACACTTAATGGGTTTAGAGAAGATGATAATAGAAGGCATTCACAACCTCTCTGTATGTAAGGGATTCATTACCTGATTTTGATCAATTTACTTCTCTTATGATGAGGAAGGAGCTCAGCCATGGAGGCAACAAGTCAAATGTCATCCAAGACTAGCTGTTCTGTGCATGCAAAGGAGGAAGAGGCAAAGGCAATAGAGGTGCTTCAAGAGGAAGAGGTAGAATCAACTACCAATAAGGTAGCCAAAGCTATCAAGGGAGTCAATCAAGCCAAGATGAAGGTCAATCATCAAGAGAAAGAGGAAGAGGACAAGGTAGAGGAGGAATATATGGAGGTTGAGGCTATTCCAACTCAAATGGTTGCTTCAATTGTGGGGTGCAAGGACCCTATACCAAAGATTGGTCGGAAAAGCAAGGTGGGAACAATTAAAAAGGGCAAGGTAATAATGCTAACTCCTCAATAAATTACGAAAATGAGCATTTGTTAGCTATGAAGCATAAAAGTGAAGGTCAAACACATCATGAGCTGTGTTATATAGATAGTGGTTGTAGTAACCACATGTAAGGTGAAGAGGAGTACTTCACCAATCTTTAAGCACCTTAGCAAAGAGGCTTTGTGGAGACATGATACAACACAGAGCATGCAATACATCAGGTGGGAGATGTGAATCTTGAAAGCAACCACAAAGCAAGAGAACTATCTAAGGTATTGCATTTTCCTACTATTACAAAGAACTTAATCTCTATTGGACAGATGGTTGAAAAGGGATACCAAGTCAAGCTCAACCAGTTTTGTAATAAATCTTACACATCTAGGTTTGAGCTAGCTCCTTTTGCAAATAGTTTTCTTATCTTGTTTCAAAGAACGGGATTCGCCACCGCCTTGGCCATAATCAAGCCTATGGTAAAACCTTTCTGATTCTATTTTCCAAAGATCCAAGAATAGTCCAAATGCATGCAAAACATGGAGAATTCAACGACCAATGACTCGATTGTCAAAGATGAAATTCAAACAGTGCACAAGCCAACCTTATACAATTCTCGACATATTCAAGGTGAAGACAACCTTTCCCATCAACCTAACTTAGGGACACCCATTGCAGCGAAAAACAAAAATATCCAATGCTTAAAGCAAGCTCAATGGATCATAACAAGTACAATGTCATATATTAGCTTCCGCACAACGCACAAAACCGAATGAAGTTCACACTCACCCAATGTAGTAGATCAAATCCAATGTGGTAAAACAAACTCAATGAGGAAGCCTAATATATCATATGTAAATCCCGTGTAAATGTCCAATGTGACATGCCTAATGCGACATGTCCAATGCGGCAAGCAACTATGTACAACAAGTGTTTTCTAGTGCTTGGATGGGGGGGGCGGGATTGTAACCACTTTTGTTAGGAGGTAATACCCCCCAAACTTGTCAAATAACTACTTTTGAGAGTGACCCTTTTTCTCATGAAACTTTTGTTACAAGCCCATGTGCATGACCTAACTCCTTGATTATCACCAATGCCAAGCTTGTATAAATAAACCCTTTCTAGTTACTAAAAAATGGCGCACTTTTTTGTTTATATACGCGTATATTTTTCTCTGAGTCTGGGCGCCATAACCATAGCTCCTTGCTGCGCATAACTTTCAACTCTATGCAAGAAAATCGAAAATGGAAATAATAAAATATATCAAAAAGCTTATACAAACACAAATAATAGAGATAATTTTTTTGTGGAAATCCTCCAACAAGCAGAAAAAAAGAGACGCATGTGTCGTGCCGAGCTCCGCATTGAAGAACAGAAACTTGATGGCCAAAGAGAGTCAACTCATGTGATCAAAAGCAGACAACTCATGCACAAATAAATATTAATTTTGAAACGAATATTTGTGTGTATGTGTGTGTGCGTGCGCGCATATCTGGGGTTATATTTGTGTGTGTGTGTGTGTGGGTGCGCGCACATGTAAGCGTACATTTCAACAGAAAGCACACAATTTCAACAGATATCTTTGTTCACAATTTCAACAGAAAGGACGCAAAACTTTTTAGAAAGGACGAAATCTTTGTTATTAGAGAGTCAATGCATTGTATTTGTTGCCAAATGCAATGCTTCTTCAATACCTTCACATGGGCTGAAATCATAATTAAGGCTTCAGGCTGAAATTGAATTATAAAATCGTAACGATGCTCTATACTCGTTTCTCATGCTCCAAAATATATCATTGTTTAGTAAATGGGAGGGTAACCGTGTATCACATTTCAAAGGAACTATGTAAGAAAAATAGAAAATGAAAATAATCAAATCCACCAAAAAGCTTATGAAAACACAAATAATAGAGAATCTGTTTGAATGAAAATCCTCCAAAAATCAAAAGAAGATACGCATGTGTCATGCCCAGCTCAGCATTCAACAGTAGAAACTCCATGGCCAAAGAGAGACAACTCATGTGATCAAAAGGAGACAACTTATGCACAAATAAAAGCGTAAGTAAAGTCCTACACATGCATGAGTGAGGTCTTCCACATGCAGGCATGGTGGAATCCAGATGTGTACTCTTTTTTTCGAGATGTGTACTTTTTTTTGCCAGATGGTGGAATCCACATGTTTACTTTTTTTTTCCTTTACCTTTGCTTTGTGTGAAACAAAAGAGAAAATGGAACGAATATTATTTTTTCATCAAAAGGAAGTTTGCCCTTGACCTACTCTCCCAGACTTTAATTAAATAAAAAAGTACAAAGCAGGGGTAGAACTTGCATGTCTAGAAGGCGTTATAGATGATGCTAACAACCCTTTCGTCCCCTTCATGTAGGACCTACTTGGGTTTAAGCTTGTTGTTCTTGATGAGAAACACTTTATGATGTCTAAAAGGTGGGGATCTCTTACAATTGGAGATTTTTTGCCAAGAAAGAATAGATACTTCTGAATCAACCACTCTTTAGGAGGGTGTCCAAAATTGCTACCACACTGCTCCTGTCAAATCTTCTAGAGGGTTTCCTCTCTTATAGTGTTCCACAATGCCACTGAGAAGTTGATTGCTTTGCAGAGCAACAGTTGCTTCGAGGAGATTTGTACCTGTAGTTTCAAAATATTCTCAATGGTGAGCCAGAGGAGGCAAGACTTGGGGCAAGCAAAGAAGATGTGACCCAGATCCTCGATGCTGTGGTAGGAATGCTTACACCATAGCAAAGCCCCACCAATTTTGTTAGCCTTTAGGTTGGTCCAGATACCACGGTGGAGAAATTTTGACATAAGGAACATTCTTTTGTTCTCGTTGAGGGGATGCCAGATAGGCATGAACTTCAAATCCCAGCGTAGCCTTGTCCCAGTTAGGCACCACTTTTTGTTAAGCATGATATGATAGTTCGTGTCGACCTTGACTCTAGGAATGTTGGATAGGCAATTACCATTGTGCCACATAAGACCCTCATGACACGGCCAATCAATGAATATTAATTTGAAAGGAATATATGTATCTGTGTCAATGCACATGTAAACGAATACATTATAAATGCAGAAGTAAACGTACGTAGATAGTTACATGCATACTTATCATGTGAAGATGTTTCTCAAACACTACTTATATGTAGATAACAACATTATGTCTTTCTTCATTTATCATTGAGTTACAGTTGAAAAGTTTATCTAGAAGGGGATTTCTTTACACAATGTAAAACAAGATATTTATCTTTTTGAAGAAGCCTCAAGCGGAAATGGTTCGATTTTACAAATACTCATTATATTTGATGTTATATTTGTTTTGGTAATTTACTCAGATTCCAATACACAGTTGCGGTTTATATTGAGTCTAGACAAATGCGAAATCATAAGGGGACACCACATAGAGAGATTGAGTGTGAAACTCATTAATAAAGCTATGATACATGCCATATGTGACGAAAGTTTAGTTTCACGTATACAAAGTATCAAACATCTGAGTTGAGTCTATTGCAAACATACACTACTCATGAGAAGATGGGTCATAACTAAAAACAATAGTAATGAGTGGGACCCATGAATCACTAAAGTAATATCTTCTCACATTCATGGTGCAAAATTGCATGCAGTAGAATTAGGTGATTTTTAAAGAGAGTGGCACTCGGATGTGGATTTTAAGACCATCAAATGCATGTAAGGTTGCTAACAAGGTGCACATGCTCTTTACCCTTGTCCATACTAGACACAAGGTTATAAACCAACAAAACGACAACAAAATAATATTTATCAATGAAATGAATACATGGATGAAACTAATTCTAAGGAATGTGATGTGCGTTTGCTAAGGTTTCCAATGCTAGACAAACCTAACAATGACACATTAGATGAATATTGTAATCCCATCATATCGAATACACATTTTCCATGAAGTGAGTGAATAAATTTGAACAAGGTATTAGAAAATTGGAGTAGCTTCTTAATTCAATTGTTTTTCATTGTGGGAATGTAACTTTGTTGTCAGAAAACCTAGTGAATCCAAGATAACATGCAATAAGTATCAATGGCAAGGAAGAAGGCAAAAAAAAATGTCTAAGAAGATGTATAAGTGCTAAACGTAATGGGTGTGGAGAGCTTTAGAAAGACCTATGTATGATTACATATAATAATGATTTGGAAACTAACCTTAATAATAAGCAAAAGAAGGTTTGGTGATGTTCAACTAAGTTGTTAGGTTTTAACAAACCTTAGAAGCTCCAACAAAAATCAACTCCAATTGTTTCGTGATACACTAAGAGAGGTCACAAAGTGTTTCATCCTACCTTGCAGACAGATCAATATTATAAAGAACTTTATAAGATTTCTTAACATTTCAAATTGTTTGTTCAAACAACTTTGTTATATGTATCTACAAAGTTTCAACATATTTTATCTGTACATGGAGCATATTTCATGCATTGATAGACATCATTTGATATTTTTAGTAGATAATGAATGCAAAAGTCACAGTACAAGGCTAGAGGTGTTTACTTTGAAAACACATGGCGTGGAGGTGGTTCAATGCAATCAAACTATATGGAAGGAATGTTTAACTTGTTTTACTCTACTATATTCTCCAGAAAATATGTTATAGAACCTACCAAGGAGTCAAATATAGCGAAAGATGCAAGAACTATTCAAGAAAACATGGCTAGAAAAGAATGGAAGTCAACATGAGGAACTCTACATCATGTCATTGAAGACGTTTGTGCTTGGAAATGATGTAATTTAATCCATTTATGTTTCATCTGAATGAGAAATCATAATGTTTGTGATACACTCTCTTCTATTTTGGAATTTTTAAGGAGCTATTGTATTTTTTAACTATTTTTGTCCACTACCAATCTTTTTCATATTGGTATGTTCTAGCACGAAGTTAATGCCAAAACTGCCATCCACAATAACTCCTTGAAACTCATGTCTTCTGATAGTGGATGTTAGTCGAGGGCTCTTAAAAATTTGTAAGGGGGGCTTCCCCTACAACTCTATCTTTATGCATAACAGTAGTCTTTGCCACTAAACTTGTTGTGGAAGCCTCATCAATTATCTCGAATAGTTCTGACCTGAATTTCCCATCCATCTTTATTAAATAAAAAATACTGACCTCGTTTTTCATGGACTTGATTAGTCTTGAAGCTTCGGATTCCTTGAGAGCATGTGCTCTATTTGACTTATCAAACTCCTCATGTGCCCTATTGAATGCATGTCCAATGGCATTACTAGTACCTATGAGATCTTCTTTATGCCTTGTATCTGCACATGTGTTGGCTTTGTCTTCAGATGTCTCTTTGTCTTTGTTCAATCCATTCATCCTTGACTCTTGACCTATTTCTAATTGAGCCTTTCCCTTGCTTCTTGTCTACATTGCAAAGGATTCAATTTCTTCTAGCTGCACTGCTCTAGTAGATGGTGATGGCACATTGAATTGTTGTACAACTTGTTCTTTGCACACAAAAATCATTTGAATGTGTGGTCTACATGAAGATGCATGGTCCTTAGGACAACAATTAGTATAATGGTCTATCGCCTCTGGGCAATTTCTGCAAGGCGGGGCATTTTTTGGTAGAGTACACCTGCTTTGATAATGCCCACATTCTCCACATCTCAAATAGATAATTGGCCTTCTTGGACCATTTCCAAAGTTATCCCTAGGTCTAGGGTTGTAATTATTACCTTGACTGGGTGCTGCTGCCATTACATAGGTTGGTGGTAGGGATCCTCCTTGTGTCCAATATGTTGTTGCATGCATTCCTCTCAGCTAACATTCATGGGCCTCATGAGGAGCTTTCCTGCATAGCTAGAAAGTTATACTTAAAAGTGGACACTCACTGACCACGTGACCCTGCTTGCTACACATGGTCCACCATAATCTACTTTTGATGCCACCTCCCCTAAGTTCTTGTAACTCCTATCAAAGTCGATCCAACTCTTCTACTTGAGCTTCCTCTTCCTTTTGTAGCTTCAATGCCTCAATTTCTCACCTTATCTCAACTATTGCACTCTCCTCCTCTTTGTTGGGTTTATTCATTTTCAATCTCTCAAGTTCTTTCCTTAGCTGAATTACTAGGTCTTCAAGTTCTAAAGGATATGATAAACTGGAAGAGCTTGCTCCATACTGTTGCCTAATTTGCTCCAATCTTGTGGCTCTATTAATAAATTCTTCTATTGTTGCTGTGGATAACACTAAATCCTTTATTTTACATTGTGGTGATATGGGAAGTGGTTTAGCGAGCCACTTCTTGATGAAAAAATCATGAGGAAGGTCTTATAATTTGGCCATTAATGCCTTGGCTCTGGTAACCAATTCTAGGAAGGTATCACCGGGACCTAGTCTTAGTTTTTCTAACTCCTCAATAATGTTTTCAATTGTCTTCCCTTGTTGGAACCGTGTCCTAAATGCTTCCTTCATCATGTCCCATGTGGTGAAATGGTTGTCGGCAAACTGACTAAACCATTTGTCTCTTCTAATGTTCAAGGGAAAACAACAAAAAATGCATCTTCTCTTCCCATTAGACCCCTTGTCTTACATAAGACTAAAAATATCCTAATGTGCTCATCTAGGTATTCTTGTGCTAATCCTTTGAAGGATGGAAATTTGATATTTAATCTACAAAGTAAAGTTTCCAAGTCTACCTGAGCCGCCATGTTCTTTGTTGATGATGTTGATGATAGTGGACTAGTTGATCTTTGGATAACCTTCCTTCTTGTTGCTTTGCAAGGGACTCTCAAGGTTTGAGATCTGGTTGTGGTCATGAGCTATTCATACTCCTCTTACGTTAAGAGAATTCCAATGGAAGAAAGATTACCTCTTAAGCCAGTAAAGTACTGCCCGTAACCTTGCACTCTTCTACACTTTGCAAGTATTGATTCTCCTATGCTCAAGCCTACTTGTGGACCCACCGTGCCTGCCAAATGTTTGTGGGGGATTCTTGTGCAAAAAGTGACTTGAGTGTTTTTAGGAGAAGGAAGAAGGATAAGAAAGAAGATACAGACATCGATAACTTTTATAGATTGATTGTAAAGAGAAAAGTACAAAGATGGTGTACAACACAATCCAAATGCTCTCTCTACAAAATCCGAGAGAGTACACAATCAAACAAAGTTACATAATACCCAAGGTTCTTGCTGACCCCAACCTTCTCTCCACCAGAGCTCCACCTTCTTCAAGAGCTTGCACTTGCGCACACTGTGCACTCAGGCTTCCAATAGTGGGGAGGCATGGACACCTTTTGTCATCGCACACACAACTTCAATGGGACCTTTTGACCTTTGATTGCCTTGATTAGCACTTTGCACACACCTACGTCACACTTCTTGCACACTTTGCACTTGCTTATCTACATCGCACATTCACTGTATGTCTCTTGCTCTTCTCTCTCTTAGTTTAGACTATGCTCACCTTGCTTATTCTAACCAAGAATTAATCCATGCCTTGAGTTGAGTGTCGGTTCACGTACGTAGGCTCCTAACTGATAGCATATCTTGGTGCTCACTTTTATGTCCCAAGATTGTCTCCAAATGTGCATAGGCAATGAATCCCTATTTTGTCTTGTAGTGAATTTAGGACAACAACAAAATTTTAAATGGGGGGTCATACTTTCACTTTTACGTATGCTTCCTCTTCACATACGTGCACTTTTTTCCCTTCAATTCTTCAAATATGTACCTAAGGAGGGTTAATCTGAACCTTCCAAACACTTTAAAAATAGTTTGAACCTTAGAGAAATTACACAAAGACAATCCGCAACCTGCATCCAGCTTTCTGCAAAACATAACCTTTGTGAACAATTTGATTGTGCACTACTTATGCACCTTGAGAACTGAACTTTGAACCCTTGGACTTTAACCAGGTTGACTTTGATTATTTTTACTTTCAAAATGTTGACTCTTGACCACTTTGATTGTTTTTACTTTGAACATGTTGACTTTGACCAATATGACATTGATGTGCACTACATTTGCACCTTGAGAATTGAAATTAGAACCCTTTGACTTTGACCATGTTGACTTTGACCGATACAACATTGATGAGCTCAACAAAATTTCTACTTATAAACCCATTCCCATTTCCATGGTAAAGCTTCCATTCGACAAAGGTACCAATTTGAAAGCATTGTTCTTATTAATATAATCAATTCACTATTCATGGGATGGTCCCACCACCTTGACACAACCGTCTTTCTACAAAGCTTCTTTATCTATAAGCATGAAAAATCTAATCCTCCAGAAAATCTATGAGGTGGATGTGAGGCACATGAAGACCATCTTAATAGTTCTTGATCATGAGCACTAGCAATCTCTTGAAGAACATTTAGATAAACAACCTTTTCTTTCACATTCTTATGCATACAAGTAGGAGGACTAACTTCTTTAAATATGTGTTTCTAGTACCAAAAGCCCTTGTTCTAGAGCTTTTTAGCTTTTTGTAGGTTCCAGGACTCCACGCATTTGATGCCCTTTATAGGGAACTAGATCAAGTCATTCTATCTGATAATAGCCACCCATTTACTGTCTTCACTAATTCTAACAAACCATTTGACCTTGTTCCAGGTCTTCCACATAGACCACACCATATTCGAGCGTTTAGGAGACATTAGAAGTGGGGTGAACAAAAATGAGAAAAGGTCTAGGTCCTTGCAACCTGGGAGTTCCACTAACATAAGCACACTCTTATTCTTGAAGATAAGTATGGCCTAAGAGGGCTCACTATTGCACGAAGCTTTGATAAGCCATTTAGTTGCCCACTTATTTGCCATGCCTTGGATGTCCCAAATTCCCAGACCCCCATGATCCTTTTGGCTACTACAAGTATTCCATTTAATTTTGGGGACATCTCTTTTGTAGGGGTCACCCGTCCAAATAAAGCTTCTACAAATTCTTTCCAATTTCGTGATCTCTTGATCCTTCAGTCTTTAGAAGGTAGAAAGTAAATAGTTGATGAGATAAGGAACATATTAATTACCATGGCACACCTCATAAGGTTGATCTCCATATCTTTCTAGTAGTTGATCTTGTTATCAAGCTTAGAGAGAACCCAACTCCATCATTGGTCCATAGAAATTCCAAATCTCATCAAAATACCTAACAGGTAGAAGCTTTTTCCCTTTGGGATCATCTCACAACCCTGGCCAACAAGAAAATTGAGGCAAAAGTCAAATAATGCCTCTGAAAGCAATTTTCAAATGGTTTATTTTGGATCCTGGTGCCACACAAAATGTGTCCAGGCATCCTTAAAAGGTATCAATGCTAGTCATATCATTATACAAGAAGGCATTCATGTCATCTAGAAATAGTCTCATGATTATCTCGCCTTGATTGGGATGGAGCAAGAGACCTTTAATATGGCCTAATTCCATATGATGCTTCACAAGGTAGTTGAGCCCCTCCGTTGCAATAGCAAAAAGCAGAGGGGGCAAAGGGCATCCTTGTCGAATAGAGCATTTTAATATGTAGCCTTTGAGAATTGGCCATTGATATTTATCTATGTTGATGCATTTCCAAGCAAGGTAGAGATCCTTTTAGTGGATTTCTAAGTGCAACCAAGGTCTTTGACAGATTCGAGAATGAAGTCCCATTCAAGCTTATCGTAAGCTGTGTCAAAGTCAATCTTAAGGAAGATAAAATTATAAGCAAACTCTTCAGCGAAGTCCAAAACTTCCCAAATATCAATAATAGCTTGCAGGATGGATATACGCTTGAAGAAGCCTTTTTAATCGTCACTGAACCAACTTTGTAAGTGGCAAGAAATTCACTTGGCAGTAACTTTAGCAAAGATCTTGTACCCTATTTGTAGCATCATAAGCATGCACAATTTTTCAATCTTGTTTTTGTCTCCTTTTTTGTGAATAAGATTGATGACACCTTTGTTTAGACACTCACATAGCACACAAAAAAGGCCTATTTCCATACCAAGCATAGTGGATTGGTGACCACCTATGGGTTCTTTGTGGTGAAAATGAGCATGTTGTGAATGGGAGAGGTTGACTATGCTAAGAAGTTGTTGACTAAAGGAAGAGAGAAACTGAGAGTCTTCCATTTTTATGTGTATCCTACAATTGAGTCCTCATAAAAGAATGGAGGAGCACATGTGTGAGGGAAAAGAAATCCGATGGCAATAGATAGAGAAGAAGAAAAGATGTGCAATAGGTAATTCTATAGATCAAGTATTTCATATAATGAAAAATGATAATTCATAGATGAATAATGTTCCTCAATAAAATCAGGACTTGTATTCGTCTTCTCAATCTCAATTGTGGTCCTCAAAGTTTTTCTCTGAAGTTTTATTCCTCACCTCACACTAGAGTCGCGTACAAATTTTGCATTTGAAGGAGAAAAAATGTTCAAAAATTGACAACCGCCCAAGAAACTCATAGGCTACTCTTACAAATCTCTCTAGATATATACTTGTAAATAACTAACTATTAGGAGCACCATGTACTAGATAGAGGAAACTCCTTTGAATCATATGCCCTTGTATATAGCTTACTGGAATCAAAGAGGACCACAATTGTGTCCACAAGTGCATGTGTGACATCCACCACTACCTTACTACTTTGCACTAGAGTCCACTGGTGGTAGGTGTACTTGTCACTCAAGTAAAGTATCTCTAGAATAAATTTTACTCACATTAACTTGAGTTAAAAGGCTCTAGAGATCTTTGGGCAAAATTGTCTACATATACTTCCAATGGGGGTTAAGCCCAAGATCTCCTCCTTCTCAACCTTCAAACTCAAACACTAGGCTGTGTATTACTTTTTTTTGAGAACACATGAATCTATGCTTAAGTCTAGGCTCAAGATCTTTGGCCATATATACAAGTGACTAAACAATTTATGGTTTGAGATTTTTCTAAACTAGCGAGTATCTCAGATCATAGAATTTACTTTATAACATTATTGCATTCCAAAATATTTTGATCATAAAAAATAAAGCTATATGTAGTGACTATAGGCATACCCTAGAGAATCATGTTCTAATGCACAAGAAACAAGTTTTCATTTATATAGTGGGATTCATCTCATACTCCAAATGAGTTGAGGAGAATATAATAGCTGGTCCCTACTCAAATAATTCAAAAGACCATCCGTCTTCGGAGTTGATACATTCATATGAGTAGAAATTAGAGAATGAATGATAGGAGTGGACCAAAACTATCCCTGAGTAGTTAACTCTTTTTATTGTATGCTATCTAGGCTCTAACATGTGAAATGGGTGGATACAATGTACTTATCCATTTCTCAACATCATTACAACATGGAATTACTAAATAAGAGGGGATTTAAATGAAGAGTAAAGGGGGCTTCTATGTGATGATCTATGATCCATCAATTGTTCAATGTTGTAGGAGATGCTTTGCATCGAGCCTTCCATCTCATAAAGTCCCTAATTCCTTGAGATGCATTTGCATCTACTTCACCTATCGTTTTTCCCTCTTACACATAAAAAATAATGTTTCCTCAACATTACGGCATAATAATAAATGTTACATGAAGACAAACATGCGCATATATAAATGCCCCTAAGGCACTTACATTTGCCAATATACATACACCAAATCTTTCTAAGGCAAACAACAATTTCCCTTAAGCAAGAAATGTTTGTTAATCTTTTCCTTGCCTTTCTGCTTCTTGAACCTAATTTGGGGAAGAGCCGTTGTCCAAGTTCGCCTCTTTTGAACTTGATGCCAAAAGTAAATTCCATTGTTGCCTCCTTTGAGAAATCAAAGAGGAAATCATAGAGGCTATTCCTGCTTGGCTTCGTTGGGATGAATGAAAAATCAGTGTTGATCCCTCCCATCTTCAGTTGGTAGAGCAAAGAGTTAAGATAGCCATGGCATGCACGAATGGACAAAGAGGACTTGAATTGGGTTTGGGGCTTCACACTCGGATGCCAACCAGTCTGATCCTTTTGCTTTATGGATAGAGGGCCTTCTTCTCTTCGAGGAGATGAGTTCAAAACCGGCTGCCTCAACCTTCTTCTATCACTTTGAGGAAATGCTGCAAGTGACACCAAAGACAACGCAAGTTAGTTGTGAGGCATATCTCGTCAAACATATCAAAAACTGCTCTGCAAAAATGCAAACTTCCTTGGAGATGGAGGTATCAATCCTTGACTTTCTTGCATGCTAAGCAAGAGCTCTACTGGAAGCCAGCTTATAACTTCCGTGAAGAGCGTTGGGCAATCCAAGACTCTTCATGGCCTCAATTTCTGCAAAGCACCACTTTATCGTAGTTTTTTATGTTAATGAACCTTTCTTCTATAGTTATTGATCATCGTCTTACCACTAAAATCCCCTCCTTTGACCGCGAACCAAGTGAGCTTAATGTGATAGGGATGCCATACATGATGGGCATTGGATGCATCTAATCTGTGGTTATCATAAGAAATGTTTCGTAGGGGAGGATCGAGAGTCGCCCTCCTGAACGAAGAATTTAGGGCCACCTTCATAATGTGTTGGCCAGCATGATCTCCATTGATCCTAGGTGTTGATGCGACGGAATTACACTGATCGCAAGAGAAATATATGAGTCTCAGGCAACTTGGTTGGGTGGTTGGGCCTTTCGCCTTTTGAGGTGGGGGCTGAGGGTTCAACCCCCATCGGCAACATGTAAAGGACATGTTATCATGGAAAGTTGTATCTTGTGGCTGGTGTGCTACCGTTTATCCTACCCCAGGATAGTTGTGACCACATTCTAACCCAGCTATGTAAACCCCTGTTCTTGTGGGGTAAGGAGGGTCCCATGAGTACTATGCCCTTCCTTGTACAGTTGCAATTTCAAAATTAAATCTTGGAGGAGTACGCCTAGGCCGAACCTCCATTTGAAAAATAAAAGAGGAATATATGCAATCTTCTTGAGCGAGGAAAGAATGATAGTCTCTCCGACATTCAACGAAAAGCTCTAAGCCAACCTCGTCATCGAACAGAAGCTGCTCCCAAGAACTTTGTGAGTAATCAGAAACCAGCTTGGCCGAACCTCCATTTGAAAAATAAAAGAGGAATATATGCAATCTTCTTGAGCGAGGAAAGAACTATAGTCTCTCCGACATTCAACGAAAAGCTCTAAGTCAACCTCGTCATCGAACAGAAGCTGCTCCCAAGAACTTTGTGAGTAATCAGAAACAACAAGCTGGCTTGTCTTTGGCCTAAAATAATGACTAGTAAGGAAACAAAAAAAACAAAAAAATTGCAACAGTCCATTCTTCACTTGATAGGACACTGATAGAAGGAAAAACGAGCCATGATCAGAGGACCACCATGGAAAACTCAAGACCTGCGATATGGACTACAACATTCAATGATGTAGTTGGTGTACTTCCTTCATCGGATGACTTCTATTATAGAAAAATCCACAAATTCCTTGACTCTTGAGCAATAGATCGTTGTTCGACAGGATGACATCATACATGCAAATCCATCTCCACCGTCGATCCTTGTTTGTTGTTTGATAGGATGGCATGATAGTGTGAATCTATGTCCATCATGGCTCGAATACCAATGAAACATTATGATGACGTACAAAGAGAGATGAATCCCTTTTTCCTCTGAACTATATGCTTCTATATAGCTCTCTTCAAGGGACTACCCACTAAAGGAGGTGGATTGTAACCATCCAAATTTCGGCCATGTAATTACATGTGTGCCAAGTGTCCTTAGTTAACTTTAGGTAACTCAAGTTAACTCAAGTGGATGCTTCTAGAATGCTCTGGAGCTCTTTGGGAAAAACACTCTCCTTTGTCTGTCATATGACTTGAACCCAAATCCTCTTCCTTCCAATCGATATGACTTGACCACTAGGCCAAGCACCTTTGCTTGTCTACAAAGTATAAGCACCTTTGCTTAAGTCTACTCTTGAGACATCTACCCAACACTTGAATTACCAAATAATGTCCAATCTCAGGTCTGTGTGAACCTATTGAACCCTCATGTCATGAGCTTCCTTTATGAGACCTTTGAACATGTTCTTTGTGAAAAATCAGTTTTGAGAACCATTTCTTTTGAGATTCCTTGTTTTCGTATCAAAGAAAGAGGGACTGTATGCAAATATTTTTTTTAACCTAGATGCAGTGCTGAGGATTTTGTAAAACTCAAGGTTTCTTCTTGGACTGCCACTCCGAGAGAAGTTTAATTTTGTTTATTTAATGCAATTCTCCATTATAGTAGGAAATCTCTATGTTTGTTTGTTTTTTTCTTTTTTATATTCTGCTGGTTAGTAACTTCACCAATGATTGATGCCTTGGAAAAGAAAAATCTTTAATATGAGCTAATGAAATCAAATCATGTCTAATATGAGCTAATGAAACAAAATCATTCTGCAAATCTTAAATGGTTCATGCTTCCTTTTCAAAATGAAAAATAAGGAGCTCCTTTCTTTGAGAATTCAATTTCGAGGGATGAGAACCTCTTAGAAAAATTTGGTTTGGTTGCCTGTGTGGTTTTCCTTCTAGCAAGAAGTTCATATTTTTAGAGCTTTTGCTAAATGATATATTTCGAGAGTTTTTGCTAAATGATATGATGAAGAATATGACATTCAATTTGATGAAATTTTCTTTGACGAGTAGTTTATAGCATTTCTGCACTTGCAATTTACAATGTTTGGAATGTTTGGAATGTCCTATTTGGACATGAAAATAAACTTCTAGAATGGGGTTGAGCCTAAGGAAGTGTATGTATTTTATGCCACTTTTACTTTTAAGAGAAAAAAATGCAAGGTTTGTAGGTTTAATAAGGTATTGTATGGTCTGAAACAAAAAGCACATGGTTGTTATAAAAAATATACAAGATTACTTCCTATACATGCTTTTTACAGTAAGTCAACGACAAGAATATATATATATTCTTTTTCATCATTTTAGTGAATTTTGATGATATGTCCTTTACTGGTCCAAATGAGATACAAAATGTTGATTTTAAGTTAGATGCATGCCTCTTTTGACATTTCAAATATGGGGTTTTCGAATCATTATTTGAGCATTCCATTTGTGCAACTCGATGGAGGACTGAAAATTTTATTGAGACCTTGCTAAAATTCGGCCTTGAGGCTGAGTCTTCATGATGCTAGAGATGCATTTGAATTTGTACTCTATGAACAACTTATAATTCCTTTCATGTGATCTCCATCAACTCTTAAGTTAATTGTCATCAGACTCGAGAGATGAAAGGAATTCGAGGAAATAAGTTGGCATCAGCTCAAGAGATGAAAGGAATTCGATGAAAGACATCTCCATATGATCTTACCTTTGGACATGTTCTCTGTGAAACGTGAGTTTTGAGAACCATTTCTTCTTTTTTTAATATAAAGGAAGTTTGGCCTTGGCCTACTCTCCTAGACTTGTATTAATGCCATCTAAACCTTGTAACATCTTCCCCTGTTGTGTGGGATTTGGGGGGTTCTGCGGGCACTAGTCCCCTTCACTTGAGAACCATTTCTATTCTGATTCACTATTTTCCTATTAAAGAAAGGGGGAGTGTCTGAAAGTGTTTTTTTACCTCGATGCCCCACTGAGGATTTATCTAATGCAATTCTCCATAACAGAAAGAAATCTTTATGTATGTTTGATTCTTCTCCCAGGCCTAATAAGATATTTTAATGCCATTTTAATCCTCTACAAGACAATGTTTAATGCCATTTTAATCCTCTACAAGACAATGCTTCTACTTGTTAATAGCTTTACCAAAAATTGATGCATTGGGAAAAGAAAATCAAATCATATTATCTAAGATGAGTTAATGGAATAAAACCCTGCTGCAAATCTTAAAAGGTACACGTTTCCTTTTCAACGTGAAAAATAAGGAACTCCTTTCTTTGAGAATTCAATGTCGAGGGATGAGACCTCTTATAAAGTTTGGTTTGTTTTCCTTTATGTTTATGTACACCTTGCTTGCTGATAAGACTTCTTTCCTTTGTATCCTGATTACCATCTTTTCTCTATATTCATGTATATATAAACTTCACCTTCCATGCAGGTATGTGATTTATTTAATGCATGTGGATGTATATAATGGATGTATAGATCTTTTCTAGCAATTCGGTTTGTTCGTCCCATCGTCTATAGTGCTAAAAAGTTGCATCGAAGGAATGAGCCTCTTCTTATAACATTTCACTTTAAAAGGGTTTGTTCACATTTTAGTGGACAAAAATAGTTAAAAAGACACTATAGTTCATTACAAAATTCACAATAGAAGAGAATTTATTGCGAACTTTATGATTTATCAAAAAAAAACCACGAACGGATTAAATTACTTCACTTCCATGCGGAACCCCCTCGTATTCTTCTAGTCTTCCACTACCATAGTGCAGAGGTCCTAATGTTGATTTCAATTTTTTGTTGGCCATGTTTTGTTGTATAGTTCTTGCATCTTTTTTTATATCCCACTCCCTTGTAGGTTCCACATCATATTTTCTTGAGAATATAGTAGAATACAACCAATTAAACATTCCTTCCATATAGTTTGATTGCATTGCACCACATCCATGCCACCTCCTTTTGAAATATACACCTCTAATCTTGTAGTATGACTTTTCGATTCATTGTGTAATAAAAATATCAAAGGATACATACTGATGCATGAGAAATGATCCATGTACAAATAAAATATGGTCAAACTTTGCGGATACATATAACAAAATTGTCTGAACAAACAATTTGAAATGTTAAGAAATCTTACGATGTAATTTATAACAGTGATATCTTTTGAACAAACAATTTGAAAGGTTAAGAAATCTTACAATGTAATTTATAATCTTGATCTCTCTAGAAGGTAGGATCAAACACTTTGTGAACTCTCTTCGTGTATCTCGAAACAATCGATGTTGATTTTTGTTGGAGCTACTCAGATTTGTTAAGCCTATCAACCTATTTGAGCATCACCAAACCTTCTTTTTCTTATTAATAAGGTTAATTTTAGAATCAATATTATATGTAATCATATACAGGTCTTTCTATCGCTCTCAACACCCATTATTTTTAGTACGTATACCTCTTCTATGACATTTTTTTGCCTTCTCTTCCTTGTCATCTATACTTATTGCAGATTATCTTAGATTCACTAGGTGTTCTGACACGTAGAGCCTTTTTTTTTTATATAAATGAAGTTGGGCCTTATCCTACTCTCCCTAATCTGTATTAATTAATAGAAAAGAAAAGTACAAGTGAAGGGGACTAGTGCCCATAGGACCCCCCAAATCCCATAGAGCAGGGGTAGATTTTACAGAGTTTAGATTGCATTACAAAGAAGGTTAATCACCCTCTCATCACCTTCATGTGGGGCCCTTTTGGGTTTAAGCTTGTTATTGATCAGAAGGAGCATTTGATGATGCCTAAAGGGGGGGGATTTTTTAGAGTTAGTGATTCTTTTGCCAAAGAGGAACAATGGTTTCTCAATCGACTAGTCTTTGGGGGAGTCACCAAAGT
This sequence comes from Ceratopteris richardii, assembly GCA_020310875.1. Classification (NCBI taxonomy): domain Eukaryota; kingdom Viridiplantae; phylum Streptophyta; class Polypodiopsida; order Polypodiales; family Pteridaceae; genus Ceratopteris; species Ceratopteris richardii. The sequence goes on from CM035408.1 coordinate 142,270,194, forward strand.
TATAAGCACATCTTTCCCACCATATCTTCCAAAGAACCTCCCCTCTAATGGCATTCCAAAGAGTTGTCGAGCTGTCGATGGCTTCTCCTAGTAGCGCTTGTTTCCAACTGATATGTTTATGAAGTCTAATTTTCTTTTCAACAATCTACTAGTGTCTGTTGGAATTGGGGCAATTAAAGAAGATGTTAGCAACATCTTCAATGGAGTAGCAGCAATGTTTGCACTAGGGAGGCACCCCACAAATTTTGCTAGCCTTTAGGTTGGATCAGATTCCGTGATGAAGAATTTTCCATAAGATGACATACTTTTTGACTTCTATGAGAGGTTGCCAGATAGCCATGAACTTCGTATCCCACCGCAGCCACATCCACAACAGGCACCACTTCTTGTTGAGGTTGACCTGATAATCAATGTTTTCTTTGATGTTCCGGATTATTGTTAGGCCATTACCATTGTGCCATCTGAGACTGTGAGCACGGGGGGTTGTGCCCCATGAGAAGACGGACTTTAGAGCGGTCCCATGCAAGACGTCTACTTTGTAAAGTATTCCATTCTTTGTAGGGTATGCTCATGCTAGGGTCAATATCCTCAAAGTTGATCCACTGGTTGGTGTCTTGTTTTTCAAAGATGTTTCCTCTTTTTGAAGCCTTTGTTCCAAAGCCTCTTGGCATTTCGAATGTTCCACGATTCCACGTTCCGGATGCCATGGATGGGAAACTAGATAGAGTCATTATGTCTGATACTGGCCACCCACTTCCAATCTTCACTAATTCTTATGAAACTTTTGACTTTATTCCAACTCTTCCATAGGCAGCACACAAGATTTGAGCCTCTCAAGAAGACCAAGATATGGGAGAAGAAAAGCATCAGAATGTCAAGATTCTTCCAATTGTGGAATCCCACAAAAGTCAACTCATTCTTGTTTTTGAAGATCACCTTGGCCCACGAGGCCTCCCTATTGCACCATGCCTTAATCATCCATTTTTCCGCAAGTTTGTTAGCCATGCACCCAATGTCGAGACTGCCAAGGCCCCCACTATCCCTTTGGCTAGTGTAGATGGACCACTTGATTTTAGGCACTCCCCTCCTATTGTGGTCCCCCATCCAAAGGAAGTTTTTGCAAATACATTCTAATTTGGATAGCTCTTGCTCTTTCAGTCTCCAAAAAGAGAGGAAGTTAAGCTAATGGGCGACAAAATGAGGAACATGTTGATAACCATTGCATGACCAATGCGATTGATTTGCATACCTCTTCAATAGTTTAACTTGCTTTCGAGCTTGGCTAGGACCTGATTCCACCATCGCTCCAATGAGATACCAAAGTTGAAGGGAATCCAAAGAAGCCAAAAACTTTGGCCTAGAGGAATATTTTGACACTAATGTTCAAAGAGAAGATCTGGTTGGATCCCGAGAACAGCACTGAAAGCGATCTTTGAGTACTTGATTTCAGATCCATAGGCTTCATAGAAAGTATCCAAGCATCTCCTAAATGTCTCTAGGCTGGTACTATCATTGTGGACAAACGCATTCATATCATCAAAAAAGAGTCTCATGGTGATCTAGTCATGGTCACGGGGCAATCAGAGGCCTTTTATATTACTTGCTTCCACCTGTGGTTCCACTAACTAGCTAAGCCCTTCCATGGCAATGCACTACAAGAAATAGGGGGGCGTAGGGACGCCCCCGAATTGAAAAAAAAAATGGGGACCGTCGCTTATGCGATGCTACTGTCGCATACGCGATGGTACAATTTTCAATTTTTTTTTCGACCCTCCTCGCATAAGCGATGCTAGCGTCGCTTATGCGACGCTACTGCAGAGAGTTGCAAATCACGTCGCTGACTAGCGATGTGATTAGCAACGTTGGCAAACTGAAGAGCATCACATAAGCGACGCTCTAGAATGTAAAAAAAAATATCGATTTCTCCCGGCACATTTGTGCCGGGATTTGGACGCGAGCAAGAAGAGACCGAGAGAGATAGATAGATAGAGAGAGAGAGCGCACGAGAGAGAGAGAGAGAAGCATCTACTTGAAGCAAGGTATGCGCACACACACACACTTACACACACATACATATGCATACACACACACACATATACACACATAGACACACACACACACACATACACAGACACACACACATACACACAAATACACACACATATACACACATACACAAATAATGTTGCATACACACATGCACGCATAATGCATACACATGCACACACATATACACATACATATACACACACATACACACATACATAGACACATACACACACACACACACACATACACACACACATACACACACACACATACACACACACATACACACATACACACACACATACACACACAAATATGCATACACACACACATAGAGAGACATGCACACACATACACATACATGCATACATAATGCATATGCATATGCGTACATCCATACATACTTACATGCATACACACACATATGCATACATAATGCATACACACACATAGACACACATACACATACACATACACACATACATACACACACATAGACACACATACACACATGCATACATGCATACACATACACACATAGACACATATACACACATAGACACATACACATAGACACATACATACATGCATACACATACACATGCACACATGCACACATGCACACACATATACACACACACATACACACATAGACACACATATACATACACACATACACACACATATATGCATACACACACATAGAGAGACATACACACACATACACATACATGCATACATATGCATACATAATGCATATGCATACATACATACTTACATGCATACATACACATACATAATGCATACACACACATATGCATACATAATGCATACACACACATACACACACATACACACACATATGCATACATACATGCATACACATACACACATAGACACATACACACATAGACATATACACACACATAGACACATACACACACATAAACACATACACACTCATAGACGCGTTGTCCGGAAGAAGGAGGTCGGGCAGGAAGCCGGCGCGGGGGTTGGATCAGGCCCCTTTACTGGTGTGCCATTCGCGTTGTCCTGCGAGCGGCATCTGCGCACTAGGCGCCTCGCCTATACTCACTCTAGTGTGGAATGGGGATCCTCATAGGGCCCCTACCCCTCGGAAGTGACGAGACGAACGTGCGTGCGTACGCGTGAGACCGTAGGCGTCGAAGATGAGACAAATCCAAGTACACCGCTAAAACACTGAAGTCAATGATATGATGAAAATGTAACCAAAGTGGTCCAATCAAATCTCGGTAATACAGTGATGCCCGTTACAGTGCGGGTCTGTGATACAATAAAACCGCTACAGTGCGGAACAGGTGAATACAAATATATGCCACCGCTACAGTGCGGATCAGCCAAATACAATATGCCTCTCGCTACAGTGCAAAAAGGCGCCCAAGATCTTCAGCTTCAATCTTCACGGATGGATCTTTCCTTTACTTTAGATCTTCGGTCTCCAAAAAAGCTTTACTTCGAATCTTTACTTCAAATCGTCATCAAATGATTTTCTTCACTTCATAAATCGCATAGCCTCCAATCACGCAGTAACCTGGAAAGAAGAATCACGGATACATCCACGAGAAGAAACAAATGAGGCCTAGGCCTCTATTTATAGGTTCCCCCATCTCTAGGACTTCTCTAGAATATTCTAACCTCCTTATCTAACTTTCTATTTCCAGAATCATCTTGCATGTTCTTCTGCTATTTTGGAAAAATCCCATCTCTTATTTCTATTTCTGGTTTTTCTCTTTTTACTTTTCCAATTTTCTTCTTTCTATTTTTTTTTCTTTTTCTTTTTCTCTTTTTATGTTTCTTAAACTAAGGTTTGATTTCACACTTTATACACAAATTAAATAAATTCAAAGGGCTAAACTTATGGTAAATGATAAAATTAAGGTTCCAACCTAGGGTTTCAATGGGGCTAGACTTAGTTTCATGAACTATTTACAAAATCACATAGTTTCGCATCACGCAATCAAATAAATCAGCCAAAACATGTACAGAACATATCACTTTTTCAATCAAAACATCACACAAAAGTTATAAAATCAATGAACTTTGAAAAAATCATTGCATACTCCCTGAGGGATTTCATCCCGACAGTGTAGCGACACATACACATAGACACACACACATACACACACACATATACACAAACACATACACACATAGACACATACACACATAATTATGCATACACACACATACACATGCATACACATACATATGCATACATACATGCATACACATACACACATAGACACATACACACACATAGACACATACACACATAAACACATACACACTCATAGATACACACATACACATAGACACACACACCTACACACACATATACACACACATGCACACATAGACACGTACACACATACACATGCATACACACACATACACATCCATACACATGCATACACACATACAAACACATATACACACACATACACACATACACACACATAGAGAATCATACACACATATACACATACATGCATACATATGCATACATAATGCATATGCATATGCATACAATGTACATACATACTTACATGCATACATAATGCACATGCATAGATACATTCACACACATAGACACATACACACACATAAACACATACATACTCATAGATACACACACATACACATAGACACACACACATACACACACATACACACATAATGATGCATACACACACATACACATGCATACACACATACAGACACATATACACACACATTCACACACATATATGCATACACACACATAGAGAGACATACACACACATACACATACATGCATACATAATGCATATGCATATGCATACGTACATACTTACATGCATACGTAATGCACATGCTTACATACACATACATAATGCATACACACACGTATGCATACATAATGCATACACACACATACACACATATGCATACATAATGCATATGCATATGCATACATACATACGTACATGCATACATAATGCACATGCTTACATACACATACATAATGCATACACACACATATGCATACATAATGCATACACACACATACACACATATGCATACATACATGCATACACATACACACACAGACACATACACACACATAGACACATACACACACATAAACACATACACACTTATAGACGCATAGCGACACATACACATAGACACATACACATACACACACATATACACACACACACAAACATACAAACATGGACACATACACACATAATGATGCATACACACACATACATATGCATAAACACACATATGCATACATACATGCATACACATACACACATACACACATACACATACATAGATACATGCATACACATAAACACATACAAACTTATAGACACAAACACACATATACACACACACATAGACACATACACACATAATGATGCATACACACACATACACATGCATACATACATGCATAGACATACACACATAGACACATACACACACATAGATGCATACATACACATAAACACATACACACTCATAGACACACACACGTACACATAGACACAAACACACACATATACACACACACAAACACACATAGACACATACACACATACACACATAATGATGCATACACACACATACACATGCATACACACATACAAACACATATACACACACACATACACACATACACACATATATGCATACACACACATAGAGAGACATACTCACACATACACATACATGCATATATATACATACATAATGCATATGCATATGCATACATACATACATACATACATACATACATGCATACATACACATACATAATGCATACACACACATATGCATACATAATGCATACACACACATACACACATATGAATACATACATGCATACACATACACACATAGACACATACACACACATAGACATATACACACTCATAGACGCATAGCGACACATACACATAGACACATACACATACACACATATACACACACACACAAACATACACACATAGACACATACACAAATAATGATGCATACACACACATACATATGCATACATACATGCATACACATACACACATAGACACATACACACACATATATACATACATACCCATAAACACATACACACTCATAGACACACACACATACACATAGACACACACACATATACACACACACATAGACACATACACACATAATGATGCATACACACACATACACATGCATACACACACATATGCATACATACATGCATACATATACACACATAGACACATACACACACATAGATACATACATACACATAAACATACATACACATAGATACATACATACACATAGAGAGACATACTCACACATACACATACATGCATATATATACATACATAATGCATATGCATATGCATACATACATACACACATGCATACATACACATACATACACACACACATACACACACACACATATACACACACACATACACACATAGACACATACACACATAATGATGCATACACACACATACACATGCATACACACATACACACACATACATGCACATACATACACACACACACATGCATACATACACATACTTAATGCATACACACTTACATATGTACACGTATATATATATTGATTTCTAACCATTTTGTTTTATATGTTAGGTATTATGGATCCCAATAGAGAGAGAAAGGTGAAACTCACTCTCGTAAAAAGTCTTATGAGAGCAAGAGTTGTGTATGATACTCTAGGGGCCATAATGCGTGATTACTGAGAGATGTCTGATGAGGAGCTACACTATACGATCGAGATGCTTACCCAGCGATCAGATGAGGGTTCTTCTGTGGCTCCACACGTAGGAAGAGAGCTATCTACTCATAGGTATGTTTTTTTCTCATAAACTTTTTTAATGATATTATAACACATATTTCTATTTATTTTTATCTAATCTATTTTCAAGACACCTATAACACCTCCAAATCGTGATAGCAGAGCAGAGTTGCCTATGAGGACATGCATAGGCACCTTAGGACTAGAGTGTGACATAGAGCTAGAGGGGAACATTGTGAAGATAGGGAATGGATTGGAGTTCAAGAGAAGAATGCGGGCACTATGCGACTCTTACCTGTGCTTTGTCCACTTACCGTGGAAGTAAGTAAAAATTTAACATATAAATTGAAATAAATATCTTATGTTTTATTTGCATGATGTTTTTTATTTTGAGGTAGAGTTTAAGACAGGATGGTCGCTTAAGTGGTGTCTAAAAGAGATGCAGACACTTATGGCTCATCGTCGCGATAATGCACGGTATGCACTGCTTTTTGTATATATATGTGGATATGAGTATGTGTGTTTATGCATGTATGTATGTATATGAGAGAGAGAGAGAAAAGAGTGAGACTAGAGGTATAAATACACGCATACACACACATATACATCATACATGCACATTTACACACATACATATACATGCACATTTATACATACACACACATATATGCACATTTTTACACACACATACACATGCATGCAATTACACACATATAATGAATACACATAGACACATACACGTACATATACTCACATATACATACACATGCATAATCATATGTACACACACATAGACTCATATAATCGTATTTACATTCATATATACATATACACATGTATATATACACACACACAAAACATGCAAATGCACATATAGATACACATACATACACAACACATGCATACACATAAATAAATCAATCAATAAATAAATAAATCCTATTTCAAAAATCCTAAATTGAAAACACTAATTTGGATATTAGGGTTTTAAACCCCTAATTTAAAAACTCTAATTCAACCTTTTAGCCATATGTTTGAAGTATATGTACACCTCCGACGTCCTACTAGAGAGATGTCTCTCCTCCCAACCTTATGCCTCTATATATAGCTACTTGAATCAACAAGGATCATAATATATATAAAGATACATACACATCATGTAGATAGGATACATAAATATAAAATGGAGTAGATATATTATGCATCACACATACATGCCTGAATGCGCACATAAATATATAAATACATACTAACATATTTACATGTACACATTTACACATAGACATATATACATATATACATGTACACATCACATATACATGCCTACATGCACACATAAACATATATATACATACATACATATTTACACATAGACACATATACATATATACATGTACACAATTATAAACACTTGCATATATTACATGAATACATGAATATTTTACATAAATGCATATGCATATATACACATATGCATATTTAACACATGTATACATATATCACACACATGCAAACACATACATATACATGAAATACATATATATGCATACTAACATATGTATACATATAATACACATGAATACACACACATATGCATACATACATGATAAAAATTTGCTCCTCGAAGATAAAGCTATATATAAAATAATTAGGCATACCCTCGAGCTTCATGTTCTAACTTAGAAGAACGTGATTTCATCTCTCTCGTAGGATTCATCGTTATTCAAGTTAGTAAAAAAATCTATTATCTGATATCCATTCAGAAGCTTCAAGTTATTGATCAATAACTAGAGTAGGATTAACTATCTAATCTGCTCATATGTTTTCATTACTGCCATCATTTTGGGTAAGACATCAATATAGTCTCATCTTCATTATCCTTATTGATTTCATTTATTTCTTCTATTGTTAAATCTATGTTCTCATGAGTCACATCATCTATTGATGGATTAATATCTATTTCTGGTAATTCCTCTTCCTCATTAGTAGAATTAACATGTAGAGAATTATCCTCTTTGACCAAAAAGATTAGTATCATTATCACGTATAATGATTCTAATTTCTATTTCAGATGTTGATGTATCAGTATCTGATGCTGAATCATCAAGAGGATTGTCTTCGATCTCTCTAACAATAAACTGTTCAAACAATGACCTACCTCTAGGTTGTGTCAGGGGAGCACTAGATTTTGCTCTTTGACTACAGTAGACAAGATTTCGGAATTACACTTCTGTTTACAAGTTCACCCATGAATGGAAAATAATACAAGAACACGTGACTGATACAAGATGTCCCACAACCCGGGACTGATAGGTATGAATAACTTGACGAGAGATGATACAAGAGATCCCACAACCCGGGATCGTAAGTATGCAACAAGATATCTGGGTTACAAGAACTCCCTTCTGGGAGATGAACTAGATACAAGAAAGAACTTGACAAGATCTCGTACTATGAGATTACAAGAGAACAAGACAAGATGTCCTGGATACAAGACTAGACAGGACTAGAACAAGGAACAAGACAAGAACAGGAACTGGAACTTGGAGAGTACTTACTTGGTGGTCATGACTCCTTGAGCTCCCAAGACTGGTATCGGCAAGATTGATTATGAATGTGGCCAACCCCTCCCTATATAGGTTTTCAAGGGCGGTTGCGACTTGATGATGTCATCATGATGTCATCGACTCGAAGCATGGTCTCTGGATGTCAAAATCAAGCAAGAAGACAGTCGATCTTAGGGTTTTGGCATGTTTCGGACGCAATGCAAGCATTAGTTTCCCCAAATTATGAATCAACCATGAGATATAGGATTCACATGGAATCTAAGATTCAAGATGGTTTCCTTTGTCCATGACATTACCTCCCCCTCAAGCGACCAGTTCCACGAGGAGAGGTCATGTTCTCTGGTCTCGCCTTCATTGGATTTTTCTTATGGAATTCTCGAACCTTGATTGGTGCTCTTTGAAGGTTTTCTATAGGTTCCCAAGTACGATCATTGATGTCATACCCTTTCCAATGAATAAGGTACTCTAATCTTCCTCGGGATATTCTCGAATCTAGGATATGCTCGACTTCAAATTCTTCAACATGGATATTGAAGGTTTTCTATAGGTTCCCAAGTACGATCATTGATGTCATACCCTTTCCAATGAATAAGGTACTCTAATCTTTCTCGGGATATTCTCGAATCTAGGACATGCTCGACTTCAAATTCTTCATGATCATCAATCTCGATAGGTGGTGAAGGACTAGGTCTCTCCCCCCTCAATGGTGAAATCTGATATGGTTCCAACATGGATACATGGAAAACTAGATGTATTCTCATAGTACTTGGTAGCTGGAGCTTGAAGGTGACTGGATTTATCTTGGCCAAGATGGTAAATGGACCAAATCTTTGATGATCTAACTTTGCACAAGGTCTTGAGGTTTGCAAATTGTTTCTGAGTAACCATACTTTATCCCCAATTTGATACGATGGATTCTGGACACGATGTTGATCTGCACAGTACTTATATTGTTGTTCAGATTTATGAATCTCTTCCTTGAGTTCTTTGTGAATGTCCATCAGGTACTGGGCCTTGTCTCTAGCAGCTGGGTTCTTGACATGATTTGAGAGTTGTATATCCATCCTTGGATGTTGTCCATAATTTGCAAAGAAGGGAGTCTGCTTGGTAGATGCATGAACACTATTGTTATACGCAAACTCTGCAAAGGGTAAAAGCTCAAACCAATCATATTGATGATAGTTGCTAGTGGAACGGAGATATTGCTCCAGGACTTGATTCACCCGTTCTGTTTGTCCATCAGTTTGTGGATGATTTGCTGTAGATAGTTTAACTTGAACACGAAGGAGCTTGCAAAGACTGTTCCAAAAGTTGGATATGAACTGTGGACCTCGATCACTGACAATGTCATCAGGCAATCCATGAAGCCTAAATATATATCTGAGAAAAATTCTAGCAGTGGTTGCACCTGTGATTGCCTTGGTAGTTGGAATGAAGTGTGCCATCTTTGTAAATCTATCCACAATAACAAGAATGGCATCATACTTATCTGACTTTGGTAGATTTGTGATGAAATCCATGGACAATGAAGCCCATGGCCTTTCTGGAATAGGTAGAGGTTGCAAGACGCCATGAGGTTTATGTCGGGGTACCTTAGATCTATTGCAAGTATCACAAGTTCAAATGTATTCTTTGACTTCCTTCCACATCTTAGGCCACCAAAAGTCCCTTGATATGAGTTCTATTGTTTTATTCACTCCAAAATGTCCTTCTGCAAGGTTGTCATGGCGTTGCTAAAGTACTTGGATCCTGGGTTTCCCTGGAGGGACATACAATAGGTTCTTATAGAGTAGTAACCCATCTTTTTCCTGAATTTCGTTTACTTCTTGGAATTTTCCTTCTTGAGCTTTCTGCTTAACGTTACAAAAGAATTGTGGTAGATTCTCACGGATCAACTGATTCAAGGTTGAATCTTCATGATGGCTTGAAGAGATAGCTGCTAACTGGAGATGCTCAGGCTTGCGTAATACACTCTCTTGTTGATCAAAGGCCTCTTCACCCTTCTTTGTTGCAAGGTAAGGTCTTCTGGATAGGGCATCTGACTGACATTGTTGATGTCCTGGATGATATTTGATGACAAAGTGGAATCTGGATAAAAAGTTACTCCATCGAGATTGCCTTCTATTGAGAATCCGGGTGGTCATAAAATATTCTAGGTTCTTGTGATCTGAATACACAGTGACCTTATGAGCTGCTCCTTCTAGATGGTGACGCCATGTATCAAACACGTCTACTATGGCAAGAAGTTCTTTATCATGAATTTCATAATTAATTTCTGGAGGGGAAAACTTCCTTGAATGATAGGGAACTGGATGTAAGCGTCCATCATCTCCATATTGGGAAAGAATGGCCCCTAGAGCAAAGTGTGATGCATTTGTCTCAAGGAAGAAGGGCTTACTAGAATCAGGATGAACTAGAATTGGAGCGGTAGTAAATGATGATTTCAAGGTCTGAAAGGCTTTTTCTACTTCTTCGGTCCATGAGAATTTGGAGTTCCCTATAAGCTTGGTGAGAGGTGTCACTGTCTTGGAGTAATCTCTGATGAATATCCTGTAGAAATTGGCAAACCCCAAAAAACATTATACATCTCAAACACATGAAGGTGGTTGCCAATCAAGGATTGTCTCAATCTTCTTAGGATCCATAAAAATTCCTTTATCTGATACAATGTAACCTAAAAACTCCACTTCTGTCTTATGGAAAGAGCACTTCTCCAATTTTGCATATAATCCTTTTTCTCTTCGTTTCTCTAGGACTATCTTTACATGACCTTCATGATCCTCTAGATTTTTGGAAAATATCAAGATATCGTCAAGGTATATTACAACAAAGTCATCTAAATATTCTTGAAAGATATCATTCATCATATGTTGGAAGACAGTTGGAGCATTTGTGAGACCAAATGGCATAACTACATATTCAAAATGGCCATACCTTGTTCGAAATGTTGTCCTCCATTCGTCTCCTTCTCTGATCCTGACAAGGTTGTAAGCTCCTCGAAGGTGAATCTTCGTGAAGAATTTTGCTTTTCCAAGGCGTTCCAAGAGCTCGGATATGAGTGGTAGAGGGTATCTGTTCTTTATAGTGACTTTATTCAATCCACGATAGTCTACACACATTCGGAGAGTCCCATCCTTCTTCTTTACAAACAAAATAGGAGCTCCTGCTGGAGACTTTGAGTGTTTGATAAACCCCTTCACTAGATTCTCATCAATGTTCTTGCGTAGTTCTGTAAGTTCCTCTGAAGATAGTCTGTAGATTGGTCCAAAGGGCGGTTGTGCTCCCTCTTGAAGTTCTATGGCACAATCATACGGTCTATGCTCTGGAAGGATGTCTGCATTCTTCTTTTCAAAAACATCTTCAAAGCCTTTGTACTAATTGGGTAGCTGCACTGGATCATCTTTCTTGGATTCCTCAGCTAGTATGGCATAAATCATATATGTAGGTTCATTCCTTATTGCATGTATGAAGCTTTTGGCTCCGACATATGTTCGGTTCTTTTGGATATCTCGAAGGATGATTTTATGATTCTCCCAATTAATTTCTGGATTATGTTTCTTTAACCATGACATTCCAATGATAACCATATTTACTGGACTCGATATAACATTGAAACATATGTGTGAACTATGGTCACCAAGGTGTAATCTTGGTGGTATGGTTTCCATGGTTATATTCCCCGATGATAGAGGCCGTCCATCTACTACTTGAGCTACTACTGGTCTGTTCTTCTGAAGTACTGGAATTCCATGTTTCTTAACGAGTCCTTCATCAATGAAACATGAGGACGCTCCTGAATCTACCAGAGGTATAAGGGAAAGGGTCTTCTTAGACATGATTAACTTGACAGGGGCAAGACATGTTTCTACGGGTGTGGATGGAATTATGAGACCCTTTCTTATATCATGGTCCGGGTGTATGGTCTCTTTTACAACTGGACTTCATCGTTTCGGTGCTCTATAAGGGTGGCTGCGACTTTGGAGTTCGTTCTCTTGTTGGGACAATTAACTGCAATATGGCCAGGGTTTCCACAATATAGACATAACTTGTTATCCCTCCTTCACTAAAAGAAAAAGGGGGGCGTAGCGACGCCCCCAAATTGGAAAAAAAACGGGAAGCGTCGCTTATGCGACGTGGTCCTCGCATAAGCGACGGTCAGAATTTTGAAATTTTTTTTTCCCCGACCCTCTTCGCTTAGGCGACGTTAATTAAAGAGCATCGCTAATTTCGTCGCTGCCTAGCGACGGTGGGAGCGACGTTGGTAAACTGCAGAGCGTCGCATATGCGATGCTCTAGAATGTAAAAAAAAAAAATTGATTTCTCCCGGCACATTTGTGCCGGGACTTGGACGCGAGCTAGAAGAGACCGAGAGAGAGAGTCAAAGAGAGAGAGAGCGCACGAGAAAGAGAGAGGGCCGCACAAACTAACAGCAAGAAGGTATGCGTGCACACACACACTTACATACACATACATATGTACACACAGACATATACACACATAGACACACACACACATACACACAAATACACACACATATGCACACATACACAAATAAGGTTGCATACACACATGCACACATAATGCATACACATGCACACACATATACACATACATATACACACACATACACAGACACATACACACACACACATACACACACACATACACACACACACACATACACACACACACATACACAAATACACACACATATATGCATACACACACACACATAGAGAGAGACATGCACACACATACACATACATGCATAGATAATGCATATGCATATGCGTACATCCATACATACTTACATGCATACACACACATATGGATACATAATGCATATGCATATGCGTACATACATACATACATGCATACACACACATATGCATGCATAATTCACATGCATACATACACATACATAATGCATATGCATACATACACATACATAATGGATACACACACATATGCATACATAATGCATACACACACATACACACATATGCATACATACACACATAGACACATACACAGAGACACATACACACACATAGACACATACACACACATAAACACATACACACTCATAGACACACACACATACACATAGACGTGCACACACATACACACACATAGACACACACATACACACATACACACATACACACATACACACATATATACACACACATATACACATATACATACACACTCATAGACACACATAATGATGCATTCACACACATACACATGCATACACACATAGACACATAGATACACTTACACATCCAAACATACACACTCATAGACACACATTCATACACACACACATCCAAACATTCACACTCATAGACACACACACATACACACAGACGCGCACACACATACAACATAGACACACATTCATACACACACACATCCAAACATACACACTCATAGACACACACACATACACACAGACGTGCACACACATACACACACATATACACACACACATACACACATAGACACATACACACATAATGATGCATTCACACACATACACATGCATACACACATAGACACACATATACACACACACATACACACATACACACATATATGCATACACACACACATAGAGAGACATACACACACATACACATACATGCATACATATGCATACATAATGCATATGCACATACACACACATAGACACATACACACACATAAACACATACACACTCATAGACGCGTAGCGACACATACACATAGACACACACACATACACACACATATACACAAACACATACACACATAGAAACATACACACATAGACACATACACACATAATGATGCATACACACACATACACATGCATACACATGCATATGCATACATACATGCATACACATACACACATAAACACATACACACACATAGACACATACACACATACACATGCATAGATACACACACATACACATAGACACACACACATACACACACATAGACACACACACATGTACACATACACACATACGCATGCATACACACACATACACATGCATACACACACATACACATGCATACACACATACAGACACATATACACACACATACACACATAGACACACATATATGCATACACACACACATAGAGAGACATACACACATAAACACATATATGCGTACATATGCATACATAATGCATATGCATATGCATACAATGAACATACATACTTACATGCATACATAATGCACATGCATAGATACATACACACACACAGACACATACACACATAGACACATACACACACACAAACACATACATACTCATAGATACACACACATACACATAGACACACACACACATACACACACATATACACAGACATACACACATAATGATGCATACACACACATACACATGCATACACACATACAGACACATGTAAACACACATTCACACACATATATGCATACACACACATAGAGAGACATACACACACATACACATACATGCATACATATTGCATATGCATATGCATACATACATACTTACATGCATACATAATGCACATGCTTACATACACATACATAATGCATACACACATACACACATATGCACACACACATATACACACACATACACACATAGACACATACACACGTAATGATGCATACACACATACACATGCATACATAGACACACATAATGATGCATACACACACATACATATGCATACATACATGCATACACATACACACATAGACACATACACACACATAGATACATACATACACATTAACACATACACACTCATACACACACACACATACACACATAGACACATACACACATAATGATGCATACACACACATACATATGCATACACACACATATGCATACATACAAGCATACACATACACACACATAGATACATACACATAAACACATACACACGCATAGACACACACACATACACATAGACACACACACATATACACACACACATACACACATAGACACATACACATGTAATGATGCATACACACATACACATGCATACATAGACACACATAATGATGTATACACACACATACATATGCATACACATGCATACATAGACACACATAATGATGTATACACACACATACATATGCATACACATGCATACATAGACACACATAATGATGTATACACACACATACATATGCATACACACACATATGCATACATACATGCATACACATACACACATAGACATACACACACACATAGATACATACATATACATAAACACAAACACACTCATAGACACACACACACACACAAAGACACATACACACATAATGATGCATACACACACATACATATGCATACACACACATATGCATACATACATGCATACACATACACACACATAGATACATACACATAAACACATACACACTCATAGACACACACACATACACATAGACACACACATATACATACACACATACACACATACACACGTAATGATGCATACACACATACAAATGCATACATAGACACACATAATGATGCATACACACACATACATATGGATACACACACATATGCATACATACATGCATACACATACACACATACACACATACACACACATACATACATACATACACATAAACACATACACACTCATAGACACACACACACACACACATAGACACATACACACATAATGATGCATACACACATACACATGCATACATAGACACACATAATGATGCATACACACACATACATAAGCATACACACACATATGCATACATACATGCATACACATACACACATAGACACATACATACACATTGATACATACATACGTCGCGACAATGCACGGTATGCACTGCTTTTATGTATATATATGTGGATATGAGTATGTGTGTTTATGCATGTATGTATGTATATGAGAGAGAGAGACTAGAGGTATAAATACACGCATACACACACATGCATATATACACACAAAACACATGCATATGCACATATAGATACACATACATACACAACACATGCATACGCATAAATAAATAAATAAATAAATAAATAAATAAATCCTATTTCAAAAATCCTAAATTGAAAACACTAATTTCGATATTAAGGTTTTGAAATCCCTAATTTAAAAACTTTAATTCAACTTTTTAGCCATATGTTTGAAGTATATGTACACCTCCGACGCCCTACTAGAGAGATGTCTCTCCGCCCAACCTTATGCCTCTATATATAGCTACTCGAATCAATAAGGATCATAATATATGTAAAGATATATACACATCATGTAGATAGGATACATAAATATAAAATGGAGTAGATATATTATGCATCACACATACATGCCTAAATGCACACATAAATATATATATACATACTAACATATTTACATGTACACATTTACACATAGACATATTTACATATATACATGTACACATCACATATACATGCCTAAATGCACACATAAACATATATATACATGCATACATATTTATATGTACATATTAACACATAGACACATATACATATATACATGTACACAATTATAAACACTTGCATATATTACATGAATACATGAATATTTTACATAAATGCATATGCATATATACACGTATGCATATTTAACACATGTATACATATCACACACATGCAAACACATACATATACTTGAAATACATATATATGCATACTAACATATGTATACATATAATACACATGAATACACACACATATGCATACATACATGATAAAAATTTGCTCCTCGAAGATAAAGCTATATATAAAATAATTAGGCATACCGCCGAGCTTCATGTTCTAACTTAGAAGAACATGATTGCATCTCTCTAATAGGATTCATCGTTATTCAAGTTAATAAAAAAAACCTATTATCTGATATCCATTCAGAAGCTTCAAGTTATTGATCGATAACTAGAGTACAATTTACTATCTAATCTGCTCATATGTTTTCATTATTGCCATCATTTTGGTAAGACATCAATAAAGTCTCATCTTCATTATCCTTATTGATCTCATTTATTTCTTCTATTGTTAAATCTATGTTCTCATGAATCACATCATCTATTGATGGATTAATATCTATTTTTGGTAATTCCTCTTCCTCGTCAGTAGAATCAGCATGTAGAGAATTATCCTCTTCATCAAAAAGATTAGTATCATTATCACGTATAATGATTCTAATTTCTATTTCAGATGTTGATGTATCAGTATCTGATGCTGAATCATCAAGAGGACTTTCTTTGATCTCTCTAACAATAAACTGTTCAAACAATGACCTACCTCTAGGTTGCACATGAATGACTTGCCACCAAGGATGAGCATCTGGGTTTTTATAAAAAAATGCTTGTTCAATATGCCTAGGAAGAATATATGGTTCTTTAGTAGATCGCATTACCTTGGAAGAATCAATTGCCCAAAACCCAGATAATTCCCTTCTTAATGTAGAATTAATACCTTTATACTCCGCTCGAAACCAGTCAACCTTCAAAATGACCTATTAAAATATATAACAACAAAAACCCATTATTAGGTGCTTAAAAAAATAACTAACTCTAAAAAAAATATATAAACTTTTTTCTACCTATTTGAATGTGCGAAATGAAATTTCGTAGATACCAACAATAGTTCCTACGTAACCAAGTTCGCTATCTATAAGGTTCGTGTCTTTTGAGCTAGCACGTGATAGTTGCTTGAAAGAAGCAAGAATACTAGAATCCTCTGTTTTACGTAAAGAATCAATGGCTTTGATTCTAATGTTGTCCAAAAGCCCACATATTAGTAAACATTCGAGCCTGCAAAATAAATTCAATTAGTAAATAGAAACTAACATACATATATGAAAAAAATAAAATATTATTTTAATAAAATTACCTTTCATTCACAACCTATCATTAACTCTCTTTGCTCATCTCAGATTTCTTCATTATTTGCGTTGGCGCGTTCCAAACGACTTTATAGCCAATCCGTGAAAGAAGGTATATCTGTAATCTCATTATTATCGAGATTACGTCTAGATCTTTTGTTTTTTTGCCTTTTACTTCGGAGACTTTGAAGTTCCTCGTACTCGCTAAGGAATGCTTGCATGCATTTGCTATTTTATGCTACAAAAGTAGAAACATCATTTTTTTCTTGAAATGTAAATAAGAATGGAACCCCCTTACCTGATAATACCTCATTTGTTATTTTTGAAGAAGACTCGTTGGTCCATGCACGTGGAGCTTCTTCATGAACTCTTTCAAGGTACTCACTAACGTAATACATGCACTCTTCAAGCATCCAACCCTTTGCCATGGATCCTTCTGGTTTTGCTCTTTGTTGCATATAACCTTTTAGTATTCCCATAAATCGCTCGACCCAAAACATCCATCGAGTGTTGACAACACCTGCAATCTCTATCTCATCTACAAGATGGACTAATAAATGAACGTGAATATCAAAAAATGAAGTAGGAAAATCTTTTTCCATCAAACATAGTAGCTCTTTGCATTCACATTTTTTTTGTGGGATTGAATTTTTATCGCTCTCTTTGGATGTAATCCACCTATACATATCATAAAAACAATTATAAAGAAGTTAATTAAAAAATAAAATATATCCAATATTCATACATATTAAATATAAAAGTATCATAATTACCTTATAAGTGATCCAAGACGATAGATCACATCTCGTACTCCTTTCGTTGTACATCCATCGATAACCAAAGGTAAAATATGTTTCAAAAAGTTATGCCAGTCAAGTGTCTTTAACCCAGATAAGCTCTTATCATCCATAGTAAACATGTTTTGAAACGATGCTCCATATCCTGTAGGAGTCTTAATCAATTGAATTCTATTGTTGATAGTCTGTATCTCTTTTGTTGTAAGTACCCAAGGAGCAGATGCATAAGTCGTTTCTTGTCGATGTCTATCAAAAACTCGCCATAACTTTGGTTTGGATTTTTGATCTTTCAAATCATTCCTTGATGCTGTGGTATCTTTTAGTCCAAGAAGATGCTGCCATAGTGAATAACCAATATTTTTGAATATATGCATAGGACCAAGAAGATGACATACTTTTAACTCTTTCCAATACTCCAAAGAATACCATATTGATATGTTCTCAGCGAGTGCCAATTTTCCTTTACATCTGTTCACATACTCATTATCTGAATCATCACTGAAGATTTTTGCTTCTGGATCTATCAGAGGTCCATCTGTCCAGTTTTTATACCAATCCATAGGCGTCATAGGCTTTGGATACTAGCCTGTTTCAAGCTTTCCATTAAAATGTATCGCTTCTCTTTTAGATCTTAATGGATGATCATCAGGCAAGAATCGTCGATGTTGAAGATAAATATTTTTGTTGAGATTCTTACTATAGATTGATCTCAACCAATCACCACAATATGGACAAGCTTTATAACCCTTAGTAGATATTACTGCATCATGAAAAATGATAAAAATATAATTAGATTAAATCATATTTATTTACATGCATATTGAATAAAAAAATTACATCAATACGTGAACATACGCCATATCCAGGAAAATCGTGAATAGTCCAAGCCACAATACCACGAACCGTATTATGTCTTTCATTGATGCTTTTCGATACATCAATGACATTAATACCTCTCCATAACTCTTGAAGATCATCAATGAGAGGAGCAAGATATACATTCATATCTTTAATTTGTCTTTTGCCTAGGATTAAAAGTGAAAGCATTAAATGTTCGTTTGTAATGCTAAGATATGGCGGAAGATTGTAGTTTATGACTACCACTGGCCATGTTGACCATTTACTGGATTTCATGGAGAATGGATTAACCCCATCTAATGCAACTCCTAACTTTAGATTATGTGGATTTTGTGCAAATTCAGGCCATGTAGAATAAATATGCTGAAAAGCAACACTATCATGAGGAATTCTGATTATTCCATCGGTACTTTTGTGATCATGTCCCCAAGTCAAAAGCTTTGATAATTCGTGGCTTTGAAACATATGTCTAATCCGTGGAGCCAATGGAAAATGTCTCAATACCTTTTTTGCGATTTTACCTTCTTCACCCTTATATCGAGGAGATTGACATTTGGGACATGTCAAAGAGTCTGCATATTCACCTCTATATAAAATACAATCGTTAGGACATGCATGTATACATTGATAATCTATACCAAGATTGTTGATTATCTTCTTCATTTCATCATGTGAGGTAGGAAGAATATTCTGACTTGGTAAAAACTTTCTAGATAATAACCTGTAAGTTTATCAAAAAAAGATATATCAAAAAAGGTAAATAAATAAATATACATATATACATGTAGGTTTTTATCCTTACTTTAGATAAGGTAAGAACAAGAACTTGAATTGAATGGACACTTTTTGTCCGCGCATCTTTTAAAACTATTAATGCATCTTTCAAAATATTTACACAAAATTTGATTGGTTTGGATGGCAGGATACGATTGTTTGTTTTGGACACATGAAGTATGTACCTTCATTGAATGATTTGTCGATTCACACTTTCAAACTGAACATATGTGTGAATCGACAAATCATTCATATCCTCCAAAACAAACAATCGTATCCTGCCATCCAAACAATCATATCCTGCCATCCAATTACTCGTATCCATTCAATTCAAGTTCTTCTTCTTATCTTATCTAAAGTAAGAATAAAAACCTGCATGTATTTATATATATATATATATTTATGTATATATATATATAAATAGATAGCAAAATGAAAATTATACCTTAATAGTGTCGAAACAGATACATTACTCCATCCAAAATGATTTTGAAGGTTGAGAATGAGTAAGCTCGTGCTTAGTCGTGTCAAACGACTTCCTTCTTATACATGCTTTAGACATTCCTCTCGAAGATATTTCTCATTTTTAGAGATATCAATGCTCTCACTGTCATTTTCATACCAATCCTCAATAAAATCTGCCATTTGGGCTCCACTACTTGCTGAAGTAAATGCTTCCAATTTTCATTTTTGTATTTTCCTTCTATTTGAGGAAAATCCGTTTTGCAAAATATGTATTATCCTACTTTTTTATTTTTAACACTCCCCCTCAAGCTCACATGTGAGCTTGGACGTTCAGCCATATCCTGCAACTTGATTTCATCCATGAACCTCTTTAGCTTAGAAGCATCTAAGGACTTTGTAAACATGTCTTCAACCTACTCATTAGTTCTAGTGAACCTTATATCCACATCCCTGCTCAAAACATTTTC
Organism: Ceratopteris richardii; assembly: GCA_020310875.1. Taxonomy (NCBI): domain Eukaryota; kingdom Viridiplantae; phylum Streptophyta; class Polypodiopsida; order Polypodiales; family Pteridaceae; genus Ceratopteris; species Ceratopteris richardii. Next base: position 142,292,944 of record CM035408.1, read on the forward strand.
TCAAACATAATGATAATGCACTTCTATGTGTTTACTTCGTGCATGAAACATTGGATTGTTTGTCAAGTGAACGCTTGACATGTTGTCACCATAAATTGGAATGGTCTCTACCTACACGTCAGCCAAGAACTTCTTAATCCATATAGCTTCATAGGTTGCAAAGGATAATCCTCTATATTGAGCTTCTGTAGATGATAGTGCAACAGTAGGTTGCTTCTTCGAGCTCCGTGTGATAGGTTTGCTACCTATCATGAACACATCACCTGAAGTGGATCTTCTATCCTCCTTTGAACTAGCCCAATCAGCATCACTCAAGCCCTTTACTTGTAGTTCTTCTTCATATCTATAAAACAAGCCATGATCTGTGCGCTTCACATTTCTTAGCACTAGTTTGGCTAAATTTAAATGTTCACTTGTTGGAGTCAGCACAAATTGAGAAAGAGCTCAAACGATGTAACACAAATCTAGTCTTGTGATCATAGCATAGATCACTATACCTATAATACTTCTATATATAGTTACATCATGTAACTTCTCTCCATCAGCAGAACATAGCTTCACATTGGTGTGTGTCCATAGGTTGAGTGAGTAGTTTGCATTCACTCATTCCAAATCAGAAAAGAACATCCAAAAGGTACTTTCTTTGCATCAAGTAGATGCCATATTTCCCATAGACTATCTCAATGCCTAAAAAATATTTGAGCTCACCAAGATCTGAAATTTTAAACTCCTTACGAAGTTTTTTTGTTTAACCCATAGATCTCCTATTATGATGAGATCATCAACATATATATAGATGTGTACATGTTTGCCTTCTTCTTTCTTCATGTAGAGAGAGGGATTTGCACTACTTGGACTATACCCACACCTTGTGAGGTACTCAACCAATCTTTGGTTCCAAGCACGTCGTGCATGCTTCAGCCCATACAAAGCATTCTTCAATCTACAAACAAAATCTAGATGCTTTTTTATCTTCAAAATCCAATCGGTTGACTCATGTATACCTCTTCTTGAAGTTCACCATTGAGAAAAGCATTCTTTATGTCAAGTTGGTACAATGGCCATCTCCTTGCTGCACTCATTGTAATCAAGCTTCTAATTGTTCCCATCTTTGCACTAGTGTGAAAGTCTCTTCATAGTCAATGCCATGAGTTTGCTTCAATCCTTTTGCTACTACTCTAGCTTTATGCCTAGCTAGAGAGCCATCAGCATTTCTCTTTATTTTAAACACCCATTTATTTGGAACAATATTCATACCTTCAACCTTTGGAACTAGCTCCTATGTGTGATTGTGCTTGGGAGCTTTGTCTCTTCTTGCATAGCTTGCTGCCATTATCTTTGCGTACATGCTTCTTCATATGCATTTGGTTCTTTGTCTTTGACCACCTGTGTCATATATGAAAAATGCTTTGCAATAAAACTATCATAGCTCAACCTTTGAATTGAATACCTTGCTCTTGAAGAACTCCTTTCATTTCCTTTTGAATATTGCTTCTTCAACCGGTTCAACTTTACCTTTGGTGTAATCACCTCTTCATACTCTTCGTCACTTGCATTTGAATCACTATTTTGGGCAGCACTTTCATCTTCAAAGCTTTCATAACTTGATGTTGGTGATGAGGAATGACTCCTTAGTCTCCCCTTCCATGTTGAGTTTTCTCCAAGTGATGTAGAGGCTTCTGAACCTTACATTTGAGTGCTTGTTTGTTGAAATTGTTCTTGGATAGTACCTCCATCCTTCGCAATCTTCTTCAAGAATCTTCTCTTTCCTTTGCCTCCAAACCATGGTCTTAGCTCATCAAATACCACATCTTGTGAGACTCGTAGCTCCTTTGTCACCGAATTGTAGCACGTGTATCCTTTTTGCTCTAATGAATATCCAATGAAAATACATTTTTTTGACTTTGCCTCTAGCTTTTTCCTTAATTCTTGAGGGATGTAAACATAACACACACATCAAAAAACTTTGAGATGTGTAAGGTCAGGTTTCTTACCAGAAAAAACCTCCTCAAGAGTTAAATTATGCACTCCATCCATGGTGCACTTGTTCATCAAATAAGCAGCCGTACTAACTACTTCAGCCCAATAGCTTAGTGGCACTTTCATCTCGTTGAGCATGCATCTTGTAGCTTCTATGATATGTCTATTTTTCCTTTCAGTTATTCGATTTTTTTGAGGCGTGTAACTACATGTAAATTGTCGCTTGATGCCATTTTCATAAAGAAAATCTGAAAGTTCTTTGAAGAAATATTCTCCTCCTCGAGTAGACCTCAACGTCTTCATGTAGTGTCATGTTACCTTTTCTACGTATGCTTTAAATCTCTTGAACATGGGGAACACATCCGATTTTTGTTTTATGCAGAACACCATATTTTCTTCAACGATCATCAATAAGAGTGACAAAATATCTATTACCAACCAGCCATGGTTGTTGTGATTGTCCCCATACATCCGTGCATCAGGTTGAGGACATTCCTTGTCACATAGTTGCTCTTCTTGAATGGTTGTGGAGTTTTCTTTCCTAGTTGGCAGGCTTCATAAAACTCATGTAGTCTAGCATAATTGAATCTTGGAAGAACTCTTACCACTTCATGGTTGCTCATGTCCTTGTGCTTGGGAATGTTGATATGTCCAAAACTTTTGTGCCACAAAACGGTTTCATTAATCCGCTTGTTTCCAAACTGAATATACATCACCTTTCCATGTGATTGTTGAATGTCCAAAGTGAACATCATACCTTCCTTCCTTCCTTGAGAAATGAACTTGAATCCTTCTTTTGGATTATTTATAAAGCAGCCTTTTTCATTGAAGATAACATGATATCCTTTCTCTACCATTTGTCCTACTGAAATCAAATTCTTTGCAATAGTAGGAACACGAAGAACATCAGTCAATACCTTCTTGTCCCCAAGCTTGATATCTCCAACATACTCAATTGTGTGTTGAGTTTCATCACCGGTCTCCAACATCCTTTTCCACATGGAGCTTGTAGAAAGTTGTGAAAAAGCTCCTTGGCATGTCATATGGTTGATGTAAACTAAATCGATAAAGCATTTTTTATCATCACTTCTCGAGCTGTTGTACTCATGCTTCATGGCAAGTCTGTTTTGCTTGTCTCTTTCACTTGATGTACTTGTGTAGTTATTTTGGCTCAAGCGTATTACTTTTTTTTTTGAGACCACATGAATCCATGCTCAAGTCTAGGCTCAAGATCTTTGGCCATATATAAATGTGACCAAACAATTAATGGTTTGAGGTTTTTCTAAACTAGTGAGTATCCCAGATCATAGAATTTACTTTATAGTATTATTGCCTTCCAAAAGATTTTGATCATAAAAAATAAAGCTACATATAGTGACTAAAGGCATACCCTTGAGAATCATGTTCTAATGTACAAGAAACAAGTTTTCATTTATATAGTGGGATTCATCTCATACTCCAAATGAGTTGAGGAGAATATAATGGCTGGTCCCTACTCAAGAAATTCAAAAGACCATCAATCTTTGGAGTTGATATACTCATGTGAGTACACTGTGAAGTGGGTGGATACAATGTGAGTACAAAGTGTACTCATGTGAGTACACTATGAAGTGGGTGGATACAATGTACTAATCCATTTCTTAACATGATTTCAACATGGAATTACTAAATATGAGGGGATTTATATCTTTATCTATAATACTAAAACCTAGCTGAGTCATGTGAGCATGAAGCAATGCTCCTTGTGAAACCCGTAAGTGATGACAGACACTCTTAGTGGTATGCCAAAGACTCTAAGAGGTTTCCATCTCTTAATAAGTCTATAAGCTGTTTCTTTGTTTTCTTCCTTATTTATAAAATTAGCATACCATGAGTAGCATTACAAAGATGCATGGGGTTTGATATGAATTTTGTTCCTTACTTTCCTTAACTAAAGATATATAATCTTTCATGAGTGCTTAAAGAAAGAGAATTTAAGCATTTCTATGATTTTTCTTCAAAACCATGCTTATACATTAAACTATGTATCATGCAATCAAGTCAAATCAGAGAAGAAAGAAAATGAAGAGTTACATAAGCACAAACATGTGCATATTTAAATAGCCCTAAGGCACTTACATTTGCTAATATACATATACCAAATCTTCCTAAGGCACAAACATGTGCCTTTACAAACTAAAAATAATACAACAATTTCCCTAAAGCATGAAATGTTTGTTAATCTCTTCCTTGGCTTTTTGCTTCTTGAACCTAGTTTTGGGGAAGAGCCATTGTCCAAGATCGCCTCTTTTGAACTTGATGCCAAAAGTAAATTCCATTGTTGCCTCCTTTGACGAATCCAAGAGGAAATCATAGAGGCTATTCCTTCTTGGCTTCGTTGGGATGAATGAAGAATCACTGTTGATCCCTCCCATCTTCACTTGGTAGAGCAAAGAGTTAAGATAGCTATGGCATGCACGAATGGACAAAGAGGACTTGAATTGGGTTTGGAGCTTCACACTCGGATGCCAATCAGTCTGATCCTTTTGCTTTATGCATAGAGGGCCTTCTTCTCTTCGAGGGGATGAGTTCAAAACCGGCTGCCTCAACCTTCTTCTATCACTTTGAGGAAATGCTGCAAGTGACACCAAAGACAACGGAAGTCAATTGTGAGGCATATCTCGTCAAACATATCAAAAACTGCCCTGCAAAAATGCAAACTCCCTTGGTTTCAAGTCTCGAGAAACTGGTGGGTGAAAGTTGGATGACAGACAGAAAGCTGACGAAATCCATTGGAGAGGGAGGTATGAATCCTTGACTTTCTTACATGCCAGCACAGCCATGCGTGCTTCTCCAAGCTTATAAGCTCCGTGAAGAGCGTTGGGCAATCCAAGACTCTTCAAAGCCAAATGAGCTGCATTTTATATAGTTATTGATCATCGTCTTCCCACTAAAATCCTCTCCTTTGACCGCGAACCAAGTGAGCTTAATGTGATAGGGATGCCATACATGATGGGCATTGGATGCATCTAATCTATGGTTATCATAAGAAATGTTTCGTAGGGGAGGATGTAGTGTCCCTCTCCTCAAAGAAGAATGTAGGGCCACCTTGATAATGTGTTGGGTAGCATGATCTCCATTGATCCTAGGTGTTGATGCGACCGAATTACACTGATCGTAAGAGGAATATATGAGTCTCAGGCCAATTGGTTGGGTGGTTGGGCTTTTCGCCTCTTGAGGCAGGGGCAAGGGTTCAACTCCCACAGGCAACATGTAAGGGACATGTTATCTTGTGGCTGATGTGCCACCGTTTATTCTGCCCCACGGTAGCTGTGACCGCATTATAACTCAGCTATGTAAACCCCTATTCTTGTGGGATAAGGGGGGTCCCATGGGTACTATGCCCTTCTTGTACAGTTGCAATTTCAAAATTAAAGCTTGGAGGAGTACGCCTAGGCCGAACCTCAATTTGAAAAAAAAAAAAGAGGAATATATGCAATCTTCTTGAGCGAGGAAAGAACTATAGTCTCTCCGAGATTCAACCAAAAGCTCTGAGCCAACCTCGTCATCGAACAGACGCTGCTCCCAAGAACCTTGTGAGTAATCAGAAACAACAAGCTTGCTTGTCTTCGGCCTAAAATAATGACTAGTAAGGAAATAAAAAGAACAAAAAAATTGCAAGAGTCCATTCTCCACGTGATAGGACACTGATAGAAGGGAAAACGCGCCATGTCAGAGGACCACCATGGAAAACTTCCTTCATCGGATGACTTCTATTATAGAAAAATCCACGAATTCCTTGACTTGAGCAATAGATCGTTGTTCGACAGGATGGCATCATACATGCAAATCCACCTCCGCCGTCGATCCTTGTTTGTTGTTTGATAGGATGGCATCATAGTGTGAATCTATCTCCAGCATGACTCTCATACCAATGAAACATTACGATGACGTACAAAGAGAGATGAGTGCCTTTTTCCTCTCAACCATATGCCTCTATATAGCACTTTTCAAGGGAGTACCCATTAGGGCAGTTCGATTGTAACCATCCAAATTTCGGTCATGTATTTACATGTGTGCCAAATGTCCTTAGTTAACTCTAGTTAACTCAAGTGGATGCTTCTAAAATGCTCTACAACTCTGTGTGTGAATCACTTTCATATGTCTCTTGTATGACTTGAACCCAAGTCTTCTTCTTCACATCGATATGATGTAACCACTAGGGCAAGCACCTTTGCTTGTCTACAAAGTATAAACACCTTTTCTTAAGTCTACTCTTGAGACATCTACCCAACACTTTAGAGACCAAATATGTCCTATCTCAAGTCCGTCTGAACTTGTTCAACCCTTATGTCATGAGCTTCCTTTATGACACCTTTTAATATGTTCTCTGTGAAAAATGACTTTTGAGAACCATTTCTTTTCAGATTCAATGTTTTCCTATCAAACTCGAGATAAGTTTAATTTTGTTTATTTAATGCAATTCTCAATTATAGTAGGAAATCTTAACGTTTGTTTGTTTCTTTCTTTTTTATGCATTTTGCTTGTTAATAAGTTTACCAAAAATTGGTGCATTAGGAAAGGAAAATCTCTAAGATGAGCTAACGAAATCAAATCATGTCTAAGATGAGCTAATGACATTCTGCAAATCTTAAATGGTTCACGTTTCCTTTTCAAAATGGAAAAAAAGAGAAGCTTCTTTCTTTGAGAATTCGATTTCGAGGGATGACATCCTCTTAGAAAGTTTGGTTTGGTTGCCTATGTGGTTTTCCTTCTAGCAAGAAGTTCATATTAATGGTTTACTGCTATATTTTTAGAGCTTTTGCTAAATGATATATTTCTAGAGTTTTTGCTAAATGATATGATGATGAAGATGACATTGAATTTGATGAAATTTTCTTTGAAGAGTAGTTTATAGCATTTCTGCACTTGTAATTTACAATCTTTGGAATGTCCGGACATGAAAATAAGGTTCTAGAATGGGGTTGAACCTAAGGAAATGTATCTATTTTATCCCACTTTTCCTTTTAAGTGAAAAAATTGCAAGGTTTGTAGGTTAAATAAGGTATTGTATGGTCTGAAACAAAAAGCACTTGGTTGTTATAAAAAAGATACAAGATTATTTCCTCCACATGATTTTTACAGTAAGTGGTAAGAACATATATATTCTTTTTCATCATTTTAGCTAATTTTGATGATATGTCCTTTAGTGGTCCAAATGAGATACAAAATGTTGATTTTAAGTTAGATGCATGTCTCTTTTGACATTTCAAATATGGGGTTTTCGAATCATTATTTGAGCATTCCATTTTGCAACTTGATGGAGGACTGAAAATTTTATTGAGACCTTGCTAAATTTTGGCCTTGAGGATAGTGTGCCCATTGCCATTCCCAAGGCTGAGTCTTCATGATGCTAGAGATGCATTTGAATTTGTACTCTATCAAGAACTTATAATTTCTTTCATGTGATCTCCATCAACTCTTAAGTTAATTGTCATCAGACTCGAGAGATGAAAGGAATTCGAGGAAATAAGTTGGCATCAGCTCAAGAGATGAAAGGAATTCGATGAAAGGCATCTCCATATGATCTTACCTTTGGACATGTTCTCTGTGAAACGTGAGTTTTGAGAACCATTTCTATTCAGATTCACTATTTGCCTATTAAAGAAAGGGGGAGTGTGTGCAAGTGTTTTTTTACCTACTCAAGATTTTGTACAACTCAAGGTTTCTTCTTGGAACTATCCATATTGTCTTCATTGCTAGTGGTAAAGCCATCTTCTTTGTTTGTATTGTAGCCCTCCTGATTGGTATCTTTGTTGTTAGGGATCTCTAGGGCTTTGTTGCTGGTGTCCCCCTCAAACTAGTGTCTATCTGGGTAATCAAGTTCATTAATCGCCTTTTCCAGATTGTAATACATGTTGTTTGGGGGGCATCTAGCGTACAGTTTCTCTCAGAAGTCACCCTATGAATTATTTTCCTTCTTCTTTTGACTTCTTTGAAGCCGAGCAGTTTCTAGGTTTTGGGAGCCCTTAATTTCCTCTTCATTCACCGGGGGATTCATGATCCCATTGTTCTCTCGAGTTTTGTTGGATGCTTCTTATATTTGTTTGCTTTTTTGTCTTAGCGGGCACTCTTTGATCCTATGGCCTGGTTGGCCACAAGGAAAACATAGATTAGGTATATTTTTGTAATTAAGATCTTGTTCCCATTTATTACCTCCCCTTCACCCAGGTCCACTATGATCTTTGAAGGGGGCAGCGTGCTGAGGTCAACCTGGATGCAAATTTCACAGTGCCACCAAGCGTTAAAAGAGTATCTTGCACCTTCATAACTGAAACTGCCACATGAAGTTGTACAAGACGTATGGGAGGTTAATGAGCTCGACCCAGAGAAGGAAGTGGAGAGATTTCAATTTGTGAAGGATAAAATCAGGGGACCATCTGAATAGACATAGGGTCACCCACCCAAGTAGCCAGGTTCTAACATTAGGGGCTTGGAACACCATATCTTCATTCTCAAAAACTAGCAACAAATGAGTAGCGAGTAGGAACTAAAACTTTCTAACAATCAATCTAGAGGGGAACCACTCTTTTTGAAGCCATTGGTGTAGAGTTTTGAGTCGCAGCCTAGGGCCAAACACTCGTCTAACGAGACATACTTTCTTGAGCTCTTCTTTCTTTGACAAGATTGCAGCTCCACTAAGAGAGACCAAGGGAAGCTCAACACCCTCGAAGACCCTAGGAGCGACACAAGATCCTCCCACCAAAATACGGGCTAGGTTAGCAGTCACCTCTTTGGATGGGGACAAGTTGCTTATCACAAGGGAGAAGGCCATCAAAACCATGCCAAGGACCCCAAACCAGACACCCGAGATAAACTTCCGCTATCGTAGAGATTGCTCTTTGTCTCTTACTTGTTTTCAAAACCAAAAGAACATTAAGTTGTTCTTTGAAAATAAAATGGCAAGAAACACTTACGGAAAGTCTCGAGTCACTTGGTCTTGAAGTGCCACCCGAAATCTAGATAGTCGCAAAGGGTCATCGAAGGTACCCTTGATTCTTTGAAACAGAGAACCTTTGTCTCCTCTAATTATTGCAATATTCTTCCCCAATGTCGACTTTGTCTCATGTGCCAATGATGGATGCCCGCCTCCACAAGCACAAACATTTCTTTCTCTTTGATAACACTAGATAGGGTCCACTTACGCCTCCTAAAACCATGCGATGGGCACCCGACGAGGGAGAGTCCCTCAATCAATCGGGAAAAAGAACACACAATGAAGAGGGAACTACTCGAGGAGAGGAATCAAGAAGCATTAGTCTCTTGAATCCATTTGTCGTGGAGGCCCTGTCAATCATGACCAAGAGCCCCTTGCACACCGGTCAGTCGCACTTGATTTATTCACTCACTTATGGGAAAATGTGTATTCGATATGATATGATTATAGTATTTACCTAATGTGTCACATTCCTTAGAATTAGTTGCATCTATGTATTTATCTAATGTGTCATTATTAGGTTTGTCTAGCATTGGAAACCTTACCAAAGGTATATCACATTCCTTAGAATTAGTTGCATCTATGTATTCATCTCATTCATATATACTATTTTGTTGTCTTTTTGTTAGTCTATAAGCGTGGGCCCACTATGGACAAGGATAAAGAGCAAGTGCACCTTGTTAGCAACCTTAGCCTTGCATTTGATGGTCTTAAAATCCACACCCAAGTGCCACTCTCTCTAAAAATCACCGAATTCTACTACAATGAATTTTGCTTTGTGAATGTGAGAAGTTATTACCTTAGTGATTCGTGGGTTCTTATTCATTACTACTGTTTTTAACTATGATCCATCTTCTCATGAGTAGCGTATGTTTGCACCAGACTAAGATGTTTGGTACTCTGTATACCTGATGTTAAACTTACACCACATATGGCATGTATCACTGGTATTAGAATCTGCAGAGATTATAGAAACTTATATAACATCAAAATATAATGAGTATTAGGGTAACAATAATGGACATACCTAGTATGGATAGATTTGTAAAATGAAACCATTGCCTCTTGAGGCTTCTCCATAACGATAAATATCATGTTTTACTTCATGTAAAGAAATCCCTTTCTAGATGAGCTTTTCAAGGGTTTCTTTTTTGAATTGAAAGTAGCTGAATGATAAATGAACATAGACAAAATGATGTGTATATATAAGTAGTGTTTGAGAATACTAGCGACATCCTCATTGAAATTCGTCATTTTTAGAGAGAAACATCACAACTTCACATGATAAATATGCGTATAACTATCTACGTACGTTTACATGTGCATTTTTGATGTATTTAACCCAGGACACACAAATAAATTCGTTTCGAAATTAATATTCGTTGTGAAAATTCGTTTCAAAATTAAAATTCGTGGGTGAATGCCTGCATGTGTAAGACGTCACTTTATTTATATGCCTCTCTTTCGCCATCGAGTTTCTGTTCATGAACGCGTCTCTTCTTTTGCTTTTTGGAGGATTCTCACTCAAAGAGCTTTTCTATTATTTGTGTTTTTATAAGCTTTTTGGTAGATTTGATTATTTTCCTTTTTCATTTTTCATACATAGTTCCTTTGAAAAGCGATGCATGGTTACCCTCCCATTTACTAGACAACGATATATTTTCAAGGAGTTGCTTTTGGAGCATGAGAAACGAGTACAGAGCCTGTACTTTTACTAAACAACGCCTGTACTTTTGGAGCATCAGAAACGAGTACATTTGGAGCCTCGACACCTTTATTCGAAAAAGGGTCTGAACTTTTAAAGGGATAATTTTTAAAAACCACCAAAGAACAGGAATAGCATCATTACAATTTTATATATCCAGAATGGTGGCAACGTCTAGTTACAAAAGATTCTATGTGATTATGATTAAAGGTGGCTCCTCAAGCATTTTCAGCTTATGTGATGTTGCATTCAGTTCTAATCACAAAGATGCAATAAAAGATCATATAAAAATGTGATTCCTATGTCACAAATGCTTTTTTGTTTTGTCTATCTGCACTTAGTTGTATTGAAAAGTGATGCACACCCTTCCATTTACTAAACAATGATATATTTTCAGGGAGTTACTACTTCCTATACTTTGCGATAATTTCTAGAAACCAACAAACAACATGAATAGCATCATTACAATTTTATATATCAAGAATGGCGACAAGGGTTAGTGGATTTTCAGCTTATTTGATCTTTCATTCACTTCTAACCACAAAGATGTTGTGTGTTTGGTTAAGGCAAAAATTGGCCTAGTGATGTTGGAGAAGGTTCAATGGATCATGGTACAAGAAGCATTGTTCATATTGAGCATGCATGGATTATTAAATTTATTGAAATGGTGTATTTGTGTGTAGAGGATATCCTTTTGGACAATTATCGAAGTCATTGTGCATGCATCTAATAAGTATGTTCTATATATCAATGTAGTGTTTGGCAAAGAAATGTGGATGGAAATGAAAGATGAGATAAAGATGTGATTCTTATGTTGCGAGTGCAAACATACTTGATGTGTGTTCATAGATTTCATAGCTATAGAAATGAGATATCCTCTTTTGATTTATCAATAAAGTTCTAATAGAAAATAACCTTGACCTTATGATTTTCAATATGAGAACCTCAAGATCCTTCTCACTCTCTTGGACCCACTTTCAATGCATGAGGACCTCCGCTAGCTTCAAACTATAGTGCTAGGACCGAATTTGGAGCTATCCCACTTCTATGGGTGGCCAAATGCCCATGTGCCTTCATCTAAAGCTAATTTCACACTCATCAAGGAGAAGCCCGTTTTCCAAGTCCACCAAATGAGCTCCCTTACCTCCATCTAGCCCAAGTTTGTCTACTACCAATGTTGGGAATTGAACTAACAAACTCCTAACTAGGAGTATGATGGGCTAACCACTATCCCCAAAAGCCATGGATGAGGATTCCTTCCTAATCCTCTCTCTTAAGGTATGGTTCAACCATCCCCTGCTAGGATTTTGTCACATCGAGTGTTGACATAGCAAAGACACAAAGAGTAAAGTCCATGTGAGAAAGTGAGGGACATGATAAGACAGTGAGCATACCATCTATCTACATACTCATTGAAGAGAGAGCGAGAGACCCAGAGAGTAACGTTCATGGGAGAAAGTGAGGGAGAGCATAAGAGAGTGAGCATACTGTCTATCTAGAGAAGATAGAAGAAAGCATAGAAGATAGATGAAATTGTATAGAATGGGTTTCTCACTACATGTGTGTGAGAGAGAGAGAGAGATAGAGAGTTAGAGATAGAGATAGAGAGAGAAAGAGAGAGGCATAGAGCGAAAGAGAAAAAAGGAAATGGCTGAAGTTTTTGCATAAAAGGTACAAGCACAAGAACAAATACAAGAGGTTAGGGATGTAAGTAATAGTGCAATAGCCCTAAGCATATTCCTATGCAAATGTGTCAAGTTTTGAGATATGGAATCCAGGAAAAGGATGACAATAGCATTGCTATGACATTTTCATGTCTATATAAAGAATCAAAGGTGTGAAGAGTAAGTTATGGATATGGAAAAAGCGAAAGAAGGGTATTGACGGTTGGATAATAATGAGGGATTCAATTTGATTCCTTGAAAGATATACATGAAATGGAGTAAAACTAGGAGTAACAAGTGTGGACATGCTTGAGTTATGTGGACTCAAGAATGATATTCATCTTGTGGTATTTCGGACCAACTCATAGGAAGGTCCAGCACGATGGGGATATATATGATTTGGAGTTGTGTTCACATGGAGATTGGATTCAGAAGAGGTGCTTGATTCTATAAGTGCAAGCATAGAACTTCTTGATAGTCATGTCTATGCAAACAATGTTGGATAACTCCTCTCCTATTCGCAGTGGTAAGTGTAGAAGACCTGTTCACGATCAAGACTTTTACCTATAGCTGAACCTTAAAATGACAATCTGTATCAATTAAAAAATGCAATGAACTTGAGACTTTGGTCACTCAAACTAGATAATAATAGCCTTGAAATGAGCTATCATACATTCAATTTGGAATATTTTTGCCTTGGAAAGTGTTTGCCTCAAAATAGGCTGCCTATCCAATCAGTTAGGATAAAAATTGGACTTCACTAAAAACTGAATAACTCACATTTCATAATGAATTTAATAAAACTATTCTAGATAAAGAAATTATTCAGGATAAGGTTTCGAATGAATATTTAAACTCTAAAAATGGATACATACATTGAGTAGTATGACTCTCACAATGAGGCTACCAAGAAATTGGTATGCGACTGGACATAGTCTATGAGACTAAAGAAAATGAAATGACTAAAACCAAATGAACTACCTACAAGGGGACCTTGAAGCCTTCTTCCTCTGTTCTTGAGTGGCATGCCTTTCCTCTTTTGTAGCCAAATGACCATGTGCTCTCATGATGAGTTTGAGAGGTCTTCTCCATAACGCCTTTACTACATTGAGGAACCACTCCTCTTCTAGTTCAGTTTTTGGATTTGATTCTCTTTTGGGCTCCACTACTTGCTGAAGTAAATGCTTCCACTTTTCATTTTTGTATTTTCCTTCTATTTGAGGAAAATACTTTTTGCAAAATATCTATTATCCTACTTTTTTATTTTTAACACTCCCCCTCAAGCTGACATATGAGCTTGCATGTTCAGCCATATCCTACAAGTTGATTTCATCCATGAACCTCTTTAGCTTAGAAGCATCTAAGGACTTTGTAAACATGTCTGCAACCTACTCATTAGTTCTAACGAACTTTATATCCACATCCTTGCTCAAAACATTTTCTCGAACATAATGATAATGCACTTATATGTGTTTTCGTGCATGAAACATTGGATTGTTTGTCAAGTGAACGCTTGACATGTTGTCACCATAAATTGGAATGGTCTCTACCTACACATCAGCCAAGAGCTTCTTAATCCATATAGCTTCACAGGTTGCAAAGGATAATCCTCTATATTGAGCTTCTGTAGATGATAGTGCAATAGTAGGTTGCTTCTTCGAGCTCCATGTGATAGGTTTGCTACCTATCATGAACACATCACCTGAAGTGGATCTTCTATCTTCCTTTGAACTAGCCCAATCAGCATCACTCAAGCCCTTTACTTGTAGTTCTTCTTCATATCTATAAAACAAGGCATGATTTGTGCACTTCACATTTCTTAGCACTAGTTTGGCTAAATTTAAATTTTCACTTGTTGGAGTCTGCATAAATTGAGAAAGAGCTCCAACGATGGAACACAAATCTAGTCTTGTGATCATAGCATAGATCACTGTACCTATAATACTTCTATATGTAGTTACATCATGTAACTTTTCTCCATCAGCAGAGCATAGCTTCACATTGGTGTGTGTCCATAGGTTGAAAGAGTAGTTTGCATTCACTCATTCCAAATCAGAAAAGAACATCCAAAAGGTACTTTCTTTGCATCAAGTAGATGCCATATTTCCCATAGACTATCTCAATGCCTAAAAAATATTTGAGCTCCTCTGAAATTTTAAACTCCTTACAAAGTTTTTTTTAAAACCCATACACCTCCTATTATGATGAGATCATTAACATATATATAGATGTGTACATGTTTGCCTTCTTCTTTCTTCCTGTAGAGAGAGGTATTTGCACTACTTGGACTATACCCACACCTTGTGAGGTACTCAACCAATCTTTGGTTCCAAGCACGTGGTGCTTGCTTCAGCCCATACAAAGCATTCTTCAATCTACAAACAAAATCTAGATGGTTTTTTATCTTCAAATCCAATCGGTTGACTCATGTATACCTCTTCTTGAAGTTCACCATTGAGAAAAGCATTCTTTATGTCAAGTTTGTACAATGGCCATCTCCTTGCTGCACTCATTGTAATCAAGCTTCTAATTGTTCCCATCTTTGCACTAGTGTGAAAGTCTCTTCATAGTCAATGCCGTGAGTTTGCTTCAATCCTTTTGCTACTACTCTAGCTTTATGCCTAGCTAGAGAGCCATCAGCATTTCTCTTTATTTTAAACACCCATTTATTTGGAACAATATTCATACCTTCAACCTTTGGAACTAGCTCCTATGTGTGATTCTGCTTGGGAGCTTTGTCTCTTGTTGCATAGCTTGCTTCCATTCTCTTTGTGTACATGCTTCTTCATATGCATTTGGTTCTTTGTCTTTGACCACCTGTGTCATATATGAAAAATGCTTTGCAATAAAACTATCATAGCTCAACCTTTGAATTGGATACCTTGCTCTTGAAGACCTCCTTTCATTTCCTTTTGAATATTGCTTCTTCAACCGGTTCAACTTTACCTTTGGTGTAATCACCTCTTCATACTCTTCGTCACTTGCATTTGAATCACTATTTTGGGCAGCACTTTCATCTTCAAAGCTTCCATAAGTTGATGTTGGTGATGAGGAATGACTCCTTAGTCTCCCCTTCCATGTTGAGTTTTCTCCAAGTGATGTAGAGGCTTCTGAACCTGACATTTGAGTGCTTGTTTGTTGAAATTGTTCTTGGATAGTACCTCCATCCTTCGCAATTTTCTTCGAGAATCTTCTCTTTCCTTTGTCTCCAAACCATGGTCTTAGCTCATCAAATACCACATCTTGTGAGATTTGTAGCTCCTTTGTCACCGAATTGTAGCACGTGTATCCTTTTTGCTCTGATGAATATCCAATGAAAATACATTTTTTTGACTTTGCCTCTAGCTTTGTCCTTAATTCTTGAGGGATATAAACATAACACACACATCAAAAAACTTTGAGATGTGTAAGGTCACGTTTCTTACCAGAAAAAACCTCCTCAAGAGTCAAATTATGCACTCCATCCATGGTGCACTTGTTCATCAAATAAACAGCCGTACTAACTACTTCAGCCCAATAGCTTAGTCGCACTTTCATCCTAAGAGACGACTATCAACCCATAAAACTTTCTTAGAAGAAACCTATGATATGCACAAATATTTTTTTCCTATCATATGTAAGATTGTGATGCTTGTGAATTTGAGACCCCGACTATTGGGCATTGAACTCACAACCTCTTAGCTAGAAGCACAATGGGCTAAGCACTAGCCCCAAAATCCATGGATGAGGATTACTTCCTAATATTGTCTCTGAAAGTATGGTTCAACCATCCTTTATTAGGATTATGTGTCATTCCTTTCCCCTTAGACATGATAGTGCAATAGTAGGTTGCTTCTTCGAGCTCCATGTGATAGGTTTGCTACCTATCATGAACACATAACCTAAAGTGGATCCTCCATCCTCCTTCGAACTAGCCCAATCAACATCACTCAAGCCCTTTACTTGTAGTTCTTCTTCATATCTATAAAACAAGGCATGATTGACTGTGTGCTTCACATTTGTTAGCACTAGTTTGGCTAAATTTAAATGTTCACTTGTTGGACTCTACATAAATTGAGAAAGAGCTCCAATGATGTAACACAAATCTAGTCTTCTGATCATAGCATAGATGAGTGTACCTATAATACTTCTATATGTAGTTACATCATGTAACCTCACTCCATTAGTAGAGCATAGCTTCACATTGGTGTGTGTCCATAGGTTGAGTGAGTAGTTTGCATTCACTCATGGCTATATAAAGAATCAAAGGTGTGAAGAGTAGGTATATGGATATGGAAAAAGCGAAAGAAGGGTGTTGGCAGTTGGATAATAATGAGGGATTCAATTTGATTCCTTGAAAGATATACATGAAATGGAGTAAAACTAGGAGTAACAACTGTGGACATGCTTCAGTTATGTGGACTCAAGAATGATATTCATCTTGTGGTGTTTCGGACCAACTCATAGGAAGGTCGAGCACCATGGGGATATATGTGATTTGGAGTTTTCACATGGAGATTGGATTGAGAAGAGGTGCTTGATTCTATAAGTGCAAGCATAGAACTTCTTGATAGCCATGTCTATGCAAACAATGTTGGATAAATCCTCTCCTATTAGCAGTGGAAAGTTTAGAAGACCTTCTCACAATCAAGACTTTTACCTATACCTAAACCTTAAAATGACAATCTCTATCAATTAAAAAGTGCAATGAACTTGCGACTTTGGTCACTCAAACTATATAGTAATAGCTTTGAAATGAGCTATAATACATTCAATTTGGAATATTTTTCCTTTGGAAAGCTTTTGCCTCAAAATAGGCTGCCTATCCACTGAGTTAGGATGAAAATTGGACTTCACTAAAAACTGAATAACACACATTTCATAATGAAGTTAATAAAACTATTCTAGATAAAGGAATTACTCAAGATAAGATTTCGAATGAATGTTTAAAATCTAAGAATGGATACATACATTGAGTAGTATGACTCTCACAATGAGGTTACCAAGAAATTGGTATGCGACTGGACATAGTCTATGAGACTAAAGAAAATGAAATGACTAAAACCAAATGAACTACCTACAAGGGGACCATGAAGCCTTCTTCCTCTATTCTTGAGTGGCATGCCTTTCCTCTTTTGTAGCCAAATGACCATGTGCTCTCATGATGAGTTTGAGAGGTCTTCTCCATAACGCCTTTACTACTTTGAGGAGCCACTCCTCTTCTAGTTCAATTTTTCAATTTGATTCTCTTTTGATTGATTCTCTTTTGGGCTTCACTACTTGCTCAAGTAAATGCTTCCACTTTTCATTTTTGTATTTTCCTTCTATTTGAAGAAAATCCTTTTTGCAAAATATGTATGATCCTACTTTTTTATTTTTAACACTCCCCCTCAAGCTCACATGTGAGGTGGCACGTTCAGCCATATCCTGCAAGTTGATTTCATCCATGAACCTCTTTAGCATAGAAGCATCTAAGGACTTTGTAAGCATTTCTGCAACCTACTCATTAGTTCTAATGAACTTTATATCCACATCCTTGCTCAAAACATTTTCTCAAACATAATGATAATGCACTTCTATGTGTTTACTTCGTGCATGAAACATTGGATTGTTTGTCAAGTGAACTCTTGACATGTTGTCACCATAAATTGGAATGGTCTCTACCTACACGTCAGCCAAGAGCTTCTTAATCCATATAGCTTCATAGGTTGCAAAGGATCATCCTCTATATTGAGCTTCTGTAGATGATAGTGCAACAGTAGGTTGCTTCTTCGAGCTCCTTGTGATAGGTTTTCTACCTATCATGAACACATCACCTGAAGTGGATCTTCTATCCTCCTTTGAATTAGCCCAATCAGCATCACTCAAGCCCTTTACTTGTAGTTCTTCTTCATATCTATAAAACAAGGCATGATTGACTATGCGCTTCACATTTCCTAGCACTAGTTTGACTAAATTTAAATATTCACTTGTTGGAGTCTGCATCAATTGAGAAAGAGCTCCAACGATGTAACACAAATCTAGTCTTGTGATCATAGCATAGATCACTATACCTATAATACTTCTATATGTAGTTACATAATGTAACTTCTCTCCATCAGCAGAGCATAGCTTCACATTGGTGTGTGTCCATAGGTTGAGTGAGTAGTTTGCATTCACTCATTCCAAATCAGAAAAGAACATCCAAAAGGTACTTTCTTTGCATCAAGTAGATGCCATATTTCCCATAGACTATCTCAATGCCTAAAAAATATTTGAGCTCACCAAGATCTGAAATTTTAAACTCCTTCCGAAGTTTTTTTTTTAACCCATAGACCTCCTATTATGATGAGATCATCAACATATATATAGATGTGTACATGTTTGCCTTCTTCTTTCTTCATGCTTCAGCCCATACAAAGCATTCTTCAATCTACAAACAAAACCTAGATGCTTTTTTATCTTCAAATCCAATCGGTTTTAGTGCTAAAAAGTTGCAATGAAGGAATGAGCCTCTTCTTATAACGTTTCACTTTGAAAGGGTTTGTTCACATTTTGGTGGACAAAAATGGTTAAAAAGACACAATAGTTCATTACAAAACTCACAATTGAAGAGAATGTATTGCAAACGTTATGATTTATCACAAAATATACCACGAATGGATTAAATTACTTCACTTCCATGCGGAACCCCCTCGTATTCTTCTAGTCTTCCACTGCCATAGTGCAGAGGTCCTAATGTTGATTTCCATTTTTTGCTAGCCATGTTTTGTTGTATAGTTCTTGCATCTCTTTTTTTATATCCGACTCCCTTGTAGGTTCCATAGCATATTTTCTTGAGAATATAGTAGAATATGACCAATTAAACATTCCTTCCGTATAGTTTGATTGCATTGCACCACATCCATGCCACCTGCTTTTGAAGTAAACATCTCTAGTCTTGTAGTATGACTTTTCGATTCTTTGTGTAATAAAAATATCAAATGATACATACTGATGCATGAGAAATGATCCATGTAGAAATTAAATATGCTGAAACTTTGTGGATACAAATAACAAAATTGTCTGAACAAATAATTTGAAATGTTAAGAAATCTTACAATGTAATTTATAATATTGATCTCTTTTGAACAAACATCTTACAATGTAATTTATAATTTTGATCTCTCTAGAAGGTAGGATCAAACACTTTGTGAACTCTCTTAGTGTAACTTGAAACAATCCATGTTCATTTTCGTTGGAGCTACTCAAATTGGTTAAGCCTATCAACCTATTTGAGCATCACCAAACCTTCTTTTGCTTATTAATAAGGTTAATTTTAGAATCATTATTGTATGTAACCATACATAGGTCTTTCTATCACTCTCGCCTCCTAAAACCATGCGATGGGCACCCGACGAGGGAGAGTCCCTCAATCAATCGCGAAAAGGAACACACAATGGACAGGGAACTACTCGAGAAGAGGAATCAAGAAGCATTAGTCTCTTGAATCCGTTTGTCATGGAGCTCATCTTCTCATGAGTAGCGTATGTTTTCACCAGACTAAGTTGTTTGGTACTTTGTATACCTGTAGTAAACTTACATCAGATATGGCATGTATCATAGCTTCATTGATGAGTTTCATAATCAATCTCTCTATTTGGTGTCCTCTTATGACTTGGCATTTGTCTAGCTTTAATTTAAACTTCAACTTGGTATTAGAATCTGCAGAAATTATAGAAACTTATATAACATCAAAATATAATGAGTATTGTGGTAACAATAATGGACATACCTAGTATGGTTAGATTTGTAAAATGAAAGCATTGCCTCTTGAGGCTTCTCCATAACGATAAATATCTTGTTTTACTTCATGTAAAGAAATCCTTTTCTAGATGAGCTTTCAAGTGTTTTTTTTTTAATTGAATGTAGCTGAATGATAAATGAAGATAGAAATAATGTTTTGTATATATAAGTAGTAGGTTTGAGAATACTAGCTACATCCTCATTGAAATTCGTCTTTTTTAGACAGAAACATCACAACTTCACATGATAAATATGCGTATAACTATCTACGTACGTTTACATGTGCATTTATAATTTATTTAACCGAGGACACACAAATAAATTCGTTTCAAAATTAATATTCGTTGTGAAATGCATACGTAAATTCGTGCGTGAATGCCTGCATGTGCATGTGTAAGACCTTATTTATATGTCTCTCTTTCACCATCGAGTTTCTGTTCATGAATGCTGAGCTCGGCATGACACATGCGTCCCTTCTTTTGCTTTTTGGAGGATTCTCACCCAAAAAGCTTCTCTATTATTTGTGTTTTTATAAGCTTTTTGGTAGATTCGATTATTTTCTTTTTTTATTTTTCATACATAGTTCCTTTGAAAAGTGATGCATGGTTACCCTCCCATTTACTAGACAACGATATATTTTGAAGGAGTTGCTTTTGGAGCATGAGAAACGAGTACAGAGCATCGTTACAATTAGCATCAGAAACGAGCACAGAGCCCATGTGAACAAAGATGTTGAAGATTTCTGTTTTGTCCATCTTCGCTTACTTGTCTTGAACGAGTACATTTGGAGCCTCCACACCTTTACTCGAAAAAGGGTCTGAACTTTTAAAGGGATAATTTTTAAAAAGCACCAAAGAACAGGAATAGCATCATTACAATTTTATATATCCAGAATGGTGGCAAGGGCTAGTTACAAAAGATTCTATGTGATTATGGTTAACGGTGGCTCCTCAAGCATTTTCAGCTTATGTGATCTTGCATTCACTTCTAATCACAAAGATGTTGTGCGTTTGGTTAAGGCACACAAAGGCTAGTGATGTTGGAGAAAGTTCAATGGATCATGACATAAGAAGCATTGTTCATGTCGAACATGCATGAATTATTAAATGCATTAATGAAATGGTGTATTTGTGTGCAGAGGATATCCTTTTGGACAGTTATCCAAGTCATTGGGCATGCATCTTATAAGTATGGTTCATATATGAATGCAGTGTTTGGTTCAACCCTAACTTGAGACACCTATCATCCGACAAACATTTCCTAGAAGAAACCTATGATATGCACAAATATGTTTTTCCTATCATATGTAAGATTGTGATGCTCATGAATTTGAGGCCCCGACTATTGGGCATTAAACTCACAACCTCCTAGCTAAGAGTATGATGGGCTAACCACTAGCCCCAAAATCCATGGATGAGGATTATTTCCTAATCTTCTCTCTTAAAGTACAGTTCAACCATCCCCTATTAGGAATATGTGACATTCCTTTCCCCTTAGACTAAGCATTGCCCTCAATTCTCACTTGTGGACCCTTTTGTCTCTCTTGGACCCACTATCCATTCATGGGTGCTTCCACTAACCTCAAACTCTAGTGCTTGGACCAAACTTTCACCTATCCCACCCTCTATGGCTGCCCAAATGCCCATATGCCTTCATCTAAGGCCAATTTCACACTCACCAAGGACAAGAACTTTTTCCAAATGCCCACCAATTGAAGCGCCTTACCTCCATCTAGCCCAAGTTCGTCAACTAGGCTCTAATACCAATGTTGGTAATTGATAGAGATAGGGAAAGAAAGAGAGAGACACAAAGAGAGACAGAGGGAAATGACTGAAGGTTCTACTTAAAAGGCATAAGCACAAGAACAAATACGAGAGGTTCGGGATGTAGAGAATAGTGCAATAGCCCTTAGCATATTCCTATGCAAATATGTCAAGTTTTGGGATATGGAATCCAAGAAAAGGATACCAAGAGAATTTCCAGGACATTTTCATGGCTATTCAAGGAATCAAAGGTGTAAAGAGTAGGTATATGGCTATCGAGAAAGCGAAAGAAGGGTGTTGATGGTTGGACAATAAAGAGGGATTAAATTTGATTCCATGAAAGATATACATGAAATAGAGTAAAACTAGGAGTACCAAGTGTAGACATGCTTCAATTATGTGGATTCAAGAATGATAAATGATTACCTGTCTTGAAAAGTGATGCACGGTTACCCTGCCATTTACTAAACAATGATATATTTTCAAGACGTTATTGCTTCCTGTACTCTTGAAGCATGAGAAACAAGTACAAAGCATTGTTAAAATTAGCATCATAAATGATCACAGAGCATCATAAAACTTTTATATGTCCAAGGTTACAGTGTCAGCCTCAAGCCCTAATTATGACTTCAGCCTATGTGAAGATGTTGAAGAAGCATTGTATTTGGCATCTAGATAAATGCAAAGAACAAAGACTTCGTCCATTCTCTTGAAACTATGATAGGCAAAGCTTTTGTATTGTCTATCTGCACTTACCTATATTGAAAAGTGATGCATGCCCTTCCACTTCCTAAACAATGATATATTTTCAGGCCGTTACTGCTTCCTATACTTTGGGATAATTTCTAGAAACCGCCAAAGAACTCGAATAGCATCATTACAATTTTATATATCAAGAATGGTGACAAGGGTTAGTGCATGTTCGGCTTATGTGATCTTGCATTCACTTCACTTCTAACCACAAAGATGTTGTGTGTTCGGATAAGGCAAAGAGTGGCCTAGTGATGTTGGAGAAGGTTTAATGGATCATGGTACAGGAAGAATTGTTCATATCGAGCATGCATGGATTATTAAATTTATTATAATGGTGTATTTGTGTGTAGAGGATATCCTTTTGGACAATTATCCACGTCATTGTGCATGCATCTAATAATTATGTTCCATATATCAATGTAGTGTTTGGCAAAGAAATGTGGATGACAATAAAAGATCATATAATGATGTGATTCTTATGTTGCGAATGCAAAAAAGGACATACTTGATGTGTGTTCATAGATTTCATAGTTGCAGAAATGTGATGTCAAATTTTGATTTGTCAATAAAGTTATAATATAAAATAAGCTTGGCCTGAGGATTTTCAATACGAGAACCTCAAGACACTTCTAACTCTCTTGGACCCACTTTCCATGCATGAGTGCTTTGACTAGCTTCAAACTCTAGTGCTTGGACCGAGTTTGGAGCTATCCCACTTCTTTGGGTGCCCAAATGCCGATGCACCTTCATCTAAAGTTAATTTCACACTCACCAAGGAGAAGCACATTTTCCAAGTGCCCACCAAATGAGCCCCCTTACCTCCACCTAGCCCAAGTTTGTCAATTAGGCTCTGACACCAATGTTGGGAATTGAACTCACAAACTCCTAATTAGGGGTATGATGGGCTAACCACTATCCCCAAAAGTCATGGATGAGGATTCCTTCCTAATCCTCTCTCTTAAGGTATGGTTCAACCATCCGCTGCTAGGATTATGTGACACCGAGTGTTGACATAGTAGAGACACAAAGAGTAAGGTCCATGTGAGAAAATGATGGACAAGATAAGGGAGTGAGCATACCATCTATCTACACACTCATTGAAGAGAGAGTGAGAGACCCAGAGAGTAATGTTCATGGGCGAAAGTGAGGGAGAGGATAAGAGAGTGAGCATACTATCTATCTAGAGAAGATAGATAAAAGCATAGAAGATAGATGAAATTGTATAGAATGGGTTTCTCAATACATGTGTGTGCGTGCGAGAGAGATGCAACACATATGTACTATAGATTTTACAATCCAAATATAAATAAATTTATAGGAAGTAGGACTATACTTAGCGAATACAGGACCCTAAATGATCGATCTTGCTAGTTGGATTTAGGACCAATTGTATTTAGCATAGCAAGAATGGGCATGAACAATAATCATCCATGGCTATTGTGCCATCACAAGAATTGTATATATGTGCCGAGCCTACAACATACCTGTTGAGCATGCTATGACCAGCAAAGAGCTTAAGCAGTTTAAAGGTACCTCCAAAAAGGCCTGTAAATCAAGCAAGGCAAGGTCAATGAGAGCACATGAGAGGCACAATTCCATGCTTATAGGTTTCTGAATCACTCTCACCCCAACCATCCCCTCAGTAGTCTCCCACAAAACCTCTTGCACTTGTATCTCCTATACGTATTTATCTATCGTGTCCCATAGTAACTGAAGGTACCACCAATGTAGTGCTCATATTTGAGGCCACTACTCAAGCTGCTACCATAGAAGTTAGAGAGACTCCCACCACCATTGGTGTAGAAGCATTCACTTTTCCAATACCTAATCTCGAGGCAGAACTCATCAATACCACATTTGATTTTGAAACGCAAGATGCATTTTCTAGTGAATTTCAATTTTCAAAAGCACAATTCTTCTTACAAGAATATGAACGGCCAAGTTATCCCACCTTACCACCTAATCAGAGACGAGAACAAGTAGTGTCAAGCTGAGCAAGGAAGATTGGATAGTAACTGAGGACGATGAGGTGATGATGAAGCGAGCCAAAATAGTCATGATTCTCAAGATGACGACCAACATGAACAGCAAGAGTAGAAGAATGAAGCTCAAGGATATACTAGCACACATGAAGAGGACACGTTCAATATTGTCGCATACACAATGGCAATTAAGAAATTGTATCGCAATATGCAAGCCATGTGGGCGAGTCGAGGGATCTCATAAGAGCAAAGTCAAGAAATTATACAACAAGAACTAGCCAGTGGAGGACTTGACGCCTCTTGTGTAGAAGGTTTCAATGAATTAGTCAAATCAATAGGCACAATAGAGGCACTTCACTTCTTAAAAGAAAACTAGTACATCACTTTGACCCTAGATGCATCCGCTTGATGTTAAGGCCTAGCCAATACATCCATTTTCCAACAGATGCCTGGTCCTCCCAACAACTAGAAGAAGCACGACTAGTCACTGAGTCGCCACCAGTAGGAGACACTATTGTTATTGACTCCCCTCCACAACCCTCAACTCCCATACCCACAACTACCATGTAAATCACCTCCACATCTGCCAAAACCCTACCTTCTGTTGTACATCCAACTTCCCCAGTACACCCTAGCTCACCTCCGTTAGCCCAATTCTTAGCAAGTGCAACATCTGAAGCTATAGTACAACCACCATACCAAACTCACACTTAAACCTTTACACCTATTAGCTCCACCATAGTTTCCCCCATTTCAAATAATCCTTTCCTCACCCATTCCATTTCTTCCTTTACTCTCCCTACATGACCCATTTTTTAATTTCCCCCACCGATGATTTTCTCACCCATATCACCTCCTAGTCCTACTAAATCACCTTAGCCTTTACCTCTACACCAACTCATCGTGAATCTCAACATGTAATATATTCCTCCACATTTGTAAATCTTGTTTTCACACCCACTCATGCACCCACAATCATGCCTGATTTCACTATTAGTTCAATAGTGATATGGATATTTCACCTCCCACTACACCACCTCTCACATCCACCACTTCACCATGCACTCTTACAACACCACATTTTTCCACAATCACCACACCATTCATCGTTTCCTCCCCATTTCCCTTTCCCCCTACATCAACCACCACACTACCATCATCATCTCCAACTACATCATTGCATCAGATGTTCATGTGTATGCATCAAGTCCAACTCAATTCATCGACCATAGAGAACGCATCGCTCAATGCACATAATCAGGAATTTTGTGATGTGTATCATTCAAAGGAAGTGGAGTTAGAACCAAAGAGGAGAGAGGATCTTGCAGAAATAGAAGAACATCTAAGAGTCCAAATTGTATGGAATGCAACACTAAAAAGAAATATGGGACTCGTGAGAAGACATCTAGCAGCCAAAAAAGACAAAAATCAACGTTTACAGGACCAAAATCACGAGAATTTTGAAGCTTCTATGGAGAGATGAGATGAATCACTTAGTCTGAGCCGATTTAACGCTATCCCATCTGACACCATGCTACTATTGCTCGATGACCACACACATTTGTTAGAAGATTACGACTCTTTAAATGAGGACTATCAACAACTAAAAAGTGAGAATGCCACCTTACACCTACAGACACCCATCCAACAACAAAGTTTTCAAGAAGTCATGCCATTAGAGATCATAGAAGAATTAGTCACATTATGGGCATGTGTACTAGAATTACAAGCTCAGGATTCAGCTCATATAGAACCTCCCAAACTTGAATCCCCACGTGATTTTAGTGGATGAAGAGAACATTTCCATCTCACTACAGGCTACATATGAAGAAGAATATGAACCACAATCGGCCCGAGGCCGACGAGTCATGGCAATTGGGTAGGATCCATTTGAACTTCCCACTCCAGTATGGCTAAAATCAATTGAAGAGCTTGGTCAAACCCATTCCGTAAGGGTGGAAGCACAACTCCAGGCAACGGCTTTAATCAAAGAAAGGATCCTTCAATCGCCCTACTTCAATCAAATACTGCAATGTAGGTACATTTCAATTAATGAACTCCAATATAAACCTTACTTTCTATACATGCTGAAATATCATATGGGAATCAAAAAGGAAACTCGGATGAAACCCACACATGCCACACAATTTGAACCCAATGACCTACCCCCTAGAGGCTCGGAAAGGCAAAATCTTTCAACCCAATTGGCACAAGGAACTTCTCCAAGAATATCCTGAGATGATGTAAACTTGGACCAAGGCCCCTCTAGTTCTAAAGTACAATCTATGCAATGGTCTAGTACCATGTCGTCGCTCCACGAGTGCCTTCGCCATTAAAGTTCAAAATAATAAGCAGTGCTAGGATTGGATGAATCATCCCTATTTCACACCATTGCATGGTCCCCCACTATGGGTTACATGATGGCAACTGTATGAAACTAGGTCCCTCGACTACATCACATGACCAACATAGCATCACAGATGACCATCAAAATCTTTGACATGATGCAAACAACATTTAAAATCTTGTGACATGTCAAAACACCTCATGTTAACACCTCTGGCTTTGAGCACGGTAATGGAGACCTTGCCTATGGTATGAGCACAATGCCATCGACCAGATTATGCTATGCATGACATTGTCGGATTAAATATTTGTCGGTCAATTACAAATTGACTTCGGAAGAAATGTTCACCATTGGATTCTAGGAGTATCATTCAGAGGTATTCATCAGCCGCTCTACACATTTTCTCCAATTATTTGTGTGTGAAAAACTCATGTACTCTACCCATTATGGGCTCCCACCTTTAGAAAAACCTTAGCCTATCTAGTGGGATAAATCGGAAGCCAATCTAGTAGGAGGTATTCACATAGCAGAGCACACCCTAGCCTAGGATCTCTTGCAATCTTATATCATATAGACCCTAGAACATGGATATGTCGGGGATGACAAATGTGAAAGGGAGGGTGGGTGTTGGTAGTGCATCTGACAACAACCATAGGCATAGATGTAGAGGTAGCATCTAAAGAGGGGAATGCTGTGAGTTGTGAGGGGTAGAAATTTCATTTTCTCAAGAAATATGCTTTATGATATTCTTTTCAAAACTTTAACTAGTGATTTTCATCACTCTTATAATATATGTATCATAGGATACCCAATTTTGTATTTAGTATCTCCATTTTGTGCACCCGGAGAAGTCCTCAAGCTTGAGCAGCTAGGTAGAATGATCATACCAATTTTGGTTAGTTTTAGACCTCATTTGGACCCTCAAATGACCTCGGGAGCCTTATTTGTAACTATGTTGGATTCTAGGTTTGAAACTAGCCAAAGCTAGTCTAGAAATTATAAGAAGAGCTCGAAAGGTCATTTTTTAGCCTTAGCTTGTGTGAGCTAGTTATAGATTGTAGTTTTTTGAAAGTTTGTAAGAGTTTTCTTGAGTAATAGAGCTTGTTCATGACCTTCCATTGTTTCTCTATTGTCTCTACCATGTGTGTGTGTATGTGTGTGTGCATTCTGATGCTTATCACTATCATCTTCACTCACTTCATCCATTCATGATCTTCATATCACTCCTATGTCTTATGTGGATTGACATTAAGGAGATGGAGCTTCTTGACAAGGTGCTTATCTTAACCTACAACAATAGAGAGTCTTAGATGGCACAATGGCAATAACCTTGAAAAAAATTCCAAGATTCAAGAGAGACTCTAGACTTCCATTTCATTCTTAATAGTAAGTAGTGCCTTGATTGATTGAGCTTGTGATGGGACTTTAAGTTCCAATACATTTGGCACTCCCCTCATTGAGCTTAAAAAATTAGTGCTAATGTCACAAATTCTCCTCAGAAGAATTTTGACCAATGTAAAGGGTAGGAAAATTTGTGAGGTCCCCCTGGGTTGTAAACAATGCATTCATGGCAAGGAGCACTTGGGACACCTCTTTTTCTTGTGACCTAAGTCAAAGTCGGTCTTGTGTACCCTTAGAAAAAGCATGCTACTACAAGGACAAATCAATTGGAAACAAGCTTTGCTAGGAGAAGCAATCGGGTGTTCCACATCATTGTGGAATGCAATTAGAGGTGAGACCCTCTAGAATATCTGGATAGAGAGGTGTGCGAAAACTTTTGGAAGCCCTACTAAAGAATGTTCTATACAAAAAGTCCATTTTTCAGCTTTGAGGCAAACAAAAAAATCAATTGTAAGAAACCGCCGCCTTTTAGACATCATAAAGTATTTTTCCTCAAGAGCAACAAGATAAGGACTGAATGGGCCCCACATGAAGGGGATGAGAGGGTGATCAACCTTCTTTGTAAAGTTCTCTAGCGATGTAACGTCTGATTTGTGGGATTTTAGGGATGCCATGGGTACTAAGCACGTTCACTTGTACAAATTTTTTTCCAATTAGTTAAAGTTAGGGAGAATAATGCAATAGACCTAAGCATATTCCTATGCAAAGATGTCAAGTTTTGAGATATGCAATTCAAGAAAAGGATGAAGAGAGCATTCCCAAGAGATTTTCATGGTTATATAAGGAATCAAGGGTGTAAAGAGTAGGTATATGGATATGAAAAAAGCCAAAGAAGTGTGCTGATGGTTGGAAAATAAAGAGGGATTCAATTTGATTCCATGAAAGATAAACATGAAACCGAGTAAACTACGAGTACGAAATGCAAACATGCTTCAATTATGTGAAGTCAAGAATGATATTTATCGAGTGGTGTTTCCAACTAACTCATAGGAAGGTGGAGCACCATGGGATATATATCATTTGGAGTTATGTTGACATGGAGATTGGATTGAGAAGAGGGGTGGATTCCATAAGTTCAATCATAGAATTGCTTGATAGTCATGTTCATGCAAAAAAAACACAATCGAGGGTAGTAGAAATGAGAGGAGAGTAGGGGATGTGGGAGAGAAGAAATAGATTGGAGGAGATGGAGGATAATCTTCGAAGATGAATAATTGTTGCTTAAATCTGCTTCATATGAGCCAAGAACAATTACTAGAAAATGTAGTGGGCTTCTTTAGCATGCTAATGATCATAAATAATCATATATGATGTTTGGAATGCGATCCACTAATCAAAGGATTAAAACAGATAGGTAGGAATTGATTCAGGAACAAAAAATGTGCTATTCTTGTCTCAACACATGTTCAGTATTTTGAGCACTTCTCTGAGCACAATAGCAATTAACTTAATTCCTTTTGGGTATATCTAATTAGCTTAGATAGCTACCAATCATGAGTGATTTCATAAAAACTGATGGGTTACACACTGAGAATGGTGTTTAGCAAATCAAAGAACCTTCCCCATAATTATGGGGTGCATCAGTCAACAAACCAGAGAGTAAAGATATGTGAATATCTCCTGATCCAAAGATGCAATGATAATATGGATATTAAATCCTATACAAATACAATGTCATTGGCAATCATACATTTCTCAATGTGTGATAGGTGAATGAGCTATGAAATAAGCTTTCAAGTTCACAATAGATCCTCTTCACAATGATCTCATGAACTCAAGATATCATGCAAGTCATTTGATCCTCTTTTTATAGTTGTGTTTGGAGCCAAGGTTTGAATTCAAATCCAAAAGCTCACCTAAAAGTGAATCCTAAAGTAGAGGATATATTCGCTCATTACTAAACAACCAAAAAACTTTGAGGTTTTATGCTTCCTAACTTCTTCGTGGTTGTAGGACACTTTTACAAGATAAATGTAAATGGTTTTTATAGGAGGTTGATCACATAGGGTTCCATAAGAAATGTGCTAATTAACCAAGTACGTGGGCTTGGTATTAATTGCACCAATAGCTCCCCCTCAAGCCTAACATGCTTGGTCTTTGATTCTCCTTGATTTCATGCAAACCAATTATCAATTTGAATTTGTTCATCTTGGTTCCATCCAAAGAGTTTGTGGGTATATCTCTACATTGTAAATGAGTTCATACATAGGACAGTTGAACATCTTTTGCTGAGCAATTTCTCCCTTACATAATGATAGTGCACTTCAATGTGCTTTGTCCTTGCATGATATACAAGATTAGCAGTCAAATGAAGTGAACTAGTATTGTCTCCAAAGATTATTGCAGTATAAGAGTGTAACCCCAAATCTACATAGAGTTGTTTGAGCCACAAAGCTTTTGTGTTGCATTTTCTAGCCCTCTGTGTTCTACTTCTATAGATGATAAGGCCACAATTGGTTGCTTCTTAGATGACCATGATATAAGCTTTGAACCTGCAAAGGATAGGTACCGTGAGATTCCCCTCCTATCATCCTTGGAGCCAACCCAATGTGCATCATAATACATCTTTATATCTAAGTCAGAAGTGAAGGGATAAAACAACCCATCATTCATGGTTCCCTTTAGATACTTAAGCACCCTTTAAATAGCTTCCATGTGAGGCTTCCTTGGTGCATGCATAAAGTAACTCAATGTACTTACTCCATAAGCAAAGTCTACTCTTGTTCGGGTGGCATAGTTGAGGCTCCCTGCAAGCTTTTGGTAACCTATAATATCCTCAAGAAGTCCTCCTTCATGAGAGCTAAGCTTATGGTTGAGTTCCATGGGTTTACCTGCAATTTTGGTATTCTCCATCTTGAACTTTGCCAACATATCATGTTTATACTTTTTCTGAGTGATAAACATACCTGAATCTGTGTACACAAGCTCTAAGCCAAAAAATTATGTTAACAAACCAAGATCACTAATTTTAAATTCTTCCATTCTAGAACCTTAAGTTGCTTGATACCATTAGCATCATTCCCTGTAATAATAATATCATCCACATAGACACATAAATAGATAACTTTTAAGTTGTTCTTCTTTATAAATAAAGAAGAAACTCCCTTGCTAGCCACAAAACCTTGGTCCTGCAAATAAGTAACAAGCCTATGGTTCCAAGCTCTATGAGCTTGCTTTAGGCCATAGAGTGACTTCCTTAGCTTGCACACAAAACCTAATTTATTTTTATCTTAAAATCCTTGTGGTTGTGCCATATACACTTCTTCTGATATCCATCCATTTAAGAATGCATTCTTGACATCTAACTGATATAGATTCCAATTCTTGGAAGTAGCAACACTTACCAAAACCCTAATTGTTGGCATCTTTTCCATGGGTGAAAACGTTTCTTCATAGTCCACTCCATGGGTTTGGGCAAACCCCTTTGCCATTAGCCTTGCCTTATACCTATTTATCGAGCCATTTGAATTCCTTTTTATTTTTTATATCCACCTGAACCCTATTACCTTCATGCTTGGATTCTTAGGAACCAAATCCCAAGTATATTTTTCCTAAAGTGCTTCTACTTCTTCTTGCATGGCTTCTCTCCATTCTTTCCTCTTACTAGCCTCTTCAAATGAAGAAGATTCTTCTGCCATAGAGTCTTTAGTGATATATACAGAGTGCTTGGTGACTAATAATGTATCATAGCCATACCTTATGGGTTTTCTTCTTTCCCTTTGAGATCTCCTAAGTGCTTGGTTGGAGGACTCAAGTATGTCTTCAGATTGCTTGAATTTGTTTTTGCCTCTTGACTTCCAATCCTTGAAGTTAATCTGCTCTTCATCCTCTAAATTGATATCTTCTGGTAATTGTTGATCTTCTTGAGTGAGAGTTGGAAAGTCATTTTCCAAATCATAAGGTAACCTGATCTTCCTGCAATCATCTTCAAACCATGAATTATTTTCATCAAACATTACATCCCTATTAATTATAAATCCATTGTTAGTGGGATTGTATAGCTTATAGTGCTTCTAGTTTTTATCATACCCAATGAATATACATGTTTCAGCTTTAGGGTCAAGCTTTCCTCTAATCTGTGAAGGAATGTGTGCATAAGCAATGCAGTCAAATATCTTGCAATGGTCGAATGAGGGTCTTTTGCCATTCCATGCTTCATAGGGTGTCATTCCATCCAAGGATTTGGATGGCAACCTATCAACTAAATAAGTGGCTGTGGAAATAGCCTCTGTCCATAGGTAATAAGGTAGCTTCTTCTCATTCAACATTGACCTAGCAACTTCAACTATTACTCCATTCAATTCAGGAGTAAAAATGCTTCTTCTCATTCAACATTGACCTAGCAACTTCAACTTCTTTCTACTACTCCATTCAATTCAGGAGTAAAAATGCCTCTTTATGCCTCCATTCAATTAAGTTGTTACTTCCCTCTTTATGCCTCTGTCTTGTAAAAATGAGTCGAATTCATGTGAAAAATACTCACCACCTCCATCAAATCTGATCCGCTTCAAGCTTCTACCTGTTTGGTTCTCAGCTAGTGCCAAATACTTTTTGAAGCATGTAAATACTTCATCCTTATGCTTCATGAAATAAAGGATTGTCCATCTATTGTAATCATCTATAAATGAAACATAGTACCTTTAACCTCAGATTCATGGATCTATGCTAGGACCCCACACATCAACTTGTACAAGTTCCAAATAGTCTTCATGGATGTACCCCTTTCTGTTCAATCGTTCCCTATGAGCTTTACCAAATTGACATGCTCCACATTTGTATATCATGTGTTCCTTGGACACATTGGTAATGCCAAGCACACTTTGATCCCTATATATTTGCTTCAATGTTCTTTCTCCTATATGTCCTAGCCTTTGGTGGCATATCTCTAGATTTCTCACCGTTAGCAATCCTTCTGAATCCTTGTTGATGGTCTTCCACATATGCTCCATGCCTAGTGAATATGACCTGTAAGCCTTTCTCAACAATCTACCCAACGCTAATTAGGTTTTTAGCTATAGTTAGCACATACAAAACCTTACTTACGAGGTTCATGTTACCATCAAAAGTCTTGACATTTCCAATTCTTTTGACTCATTGTTTAGTTTCATCAACTGTCTATACTTCATGCTTCACTTTTGGTTCTTCAAGATCAAATAATAAAGCTAAATTTCTATCCACATGATTGGAACAACCTCAATCAATATAGAAAAGATGATCATGATCTTTATCTTGCTTGGATGTCATGTTCATGATGAGTAGAGAATCCTCTTGGTCTTCTGTGTAGTTATTATAATCTCTTCTTCCTCTAGAACCTCCTTGATGATTGTTGCTATGATTGTATTTGCTTCTTGCATTGGTGTACTTGCCTCTTGATTGTCCATAGCTACCTCTATGGAAGCCTCTTCAACTTTCATTTCTTGTCTTCTTGAAGCATTCTTCTATGGTGTGGTTGGTAAGACCACAAATGTTGCAAGGTGGATTGTTTTAGAATCTCCCCCTGCCTTGATTTCCTCCTTTGCCCCTTCCTTTAGTAACTCTTCCTCTTTTTCTGTAGTTAGATTGAGCGTTACTAGCCTCGTCTTCATTCTTCTTGCGTTTACCTTTATCTTTACTTTTATTCTTATTTGTATAAAGGGCAGAAGATTGATTACCTCTATAATTGTCACCATTCTTGTTGAGCTTTGTCTCATGGGTGAAGAGTTGCCCCATCAAGGTGTTGAGGTCAAGCATCTGCATATCCATGTATAGATCCATTGATGTGGTGAAGGACTCACACTTATCATCCACTTTTATGCCATTAATGATCTGCCTTACTATGTGTTCTTCTTCTACCTCCTCTCCAATGCTTACAAGCTGGTCAACCACATCTTTCATCTTGGTAACATAATCAGATACTCCTTTCTTTGGTTGCTTCTTTAGAGTTGTAAACTCCATCCATAAGTGATTCTTCCTAGCTCTTATATTTTATTAGAAATATGATGAGGGTACTTCCCAAGTCTCTTGGGAGGTCTTGCAATTCCTAATGTGAGGCTATAAGAAATCAGATATTGAGTTTAGTAGATAGGACCTAGCAAGAGCATCCTTTTCACACCATGTGCTTAGCCTTTCTTGCTCTTCCTTTGTGGGTTGATGTTTGCTTCTTAATATTGGCATCTCTTCATCTCCTCAAATGTATCCATATAGACTTCTCCCTTGAAGGTAGGCTTGCATCCTTAGTGACCATACTAAGTAGTTGCTTCTATCCAATTTGTCAATGAAGGATGGAAATCCATCTCCCATCTTGGTTGTTGTTGCTCTGATACCACCGTTGGAGGAGATGGAGGATAATCTTCAAAGATGAATAGATGTTGCTTAGACTTGCTTCACACCAGCCAAGAGCAACTACTAGAGAGTGTAGTGGGCCTCTTTAGCATGCTAATGATCATACATAATCATATATGATGTTTGGAATGTGATCCACTTATCAAAGGATTAAAATAGATAGGTAGGAATTGATCCAATACCAAAAAACTTGCTATTCTTGTCTCAACACATGTTCAATATTTTTAGCAGTTCTATGAGCATAGTAGCAATTAGCTTAACTCCTTTTGGGGATATCTAATTTTCTTAGATAGCTACCAATCATGAGGTATTTCATAAAAAATGATGGATTACACATTTGACAATGGTGTTTAGCAAATTACAACACCTTCCTAACAATTACAGGGTGCATCAGTCAACACATGAGAGAGTAAAGATATGTTAATATCTCACTATCTAGAGATGCAATGTTAATATGTATATTAACTCCTATACAAATACAATGTCATTGGCAATCATACATTGCTCAATGTGTGAGAGTTGAATGAGCTATGAAATAAGCTCTCAATTCACAATAGTTCCTCTTCACGATGATCTCATGAACGCGAAATATCATGTGAGTCCTTTGATCCTCTTTTTATAGTTGTGTTTCGAGCCAAGGTTTGAATTCAAATTCAAAAGCTCACCAAAAAGTGAATCCTAAAGTATAGGATATATTCTCTCATTACTAAACAACCAAAAACCTTCGAGCTTTGATACTTCGTAACTTCCTCGTGGTTGTAGGACACTTTTACAAAGATAAACGTAAATGGTTTTTACAAGAGGTTGATCACATAGGGTTCCATAAGAAATGTGCTAATTAACCAAGTATGTGGGCTTGGTTTTAATTGCACCAACATAGGCAAGGTGTGCAAACCACTTGGGGAGGATGAAGGGGTTGTATGGTTGGAATGTCTTTCTTCTTATCGAGAAGTGAAGGTGAATAACATGAGGCTCTCAGGAAGGTTGTACATCAAAATGGTGTAAGAAAGATTTCTTGGTAGTTCTTAAGAAGTTCTACTAAAGGAAGATACATTGAGGATCTAGTTCTTGATTTTGAAATGGAGAAGACGGAACTTGTAGGTACACCTTTGTAGATGAATTATAGACTTAGTTTATGAAGGTGAGAAAATTGAAGTCATTAAAGAATATCAAAGCTTGGTAGGTAGCTCGATATATGTTACTTATACAAGGGAAGACATCTCATATAGTGTGGGAGTGCTTAGTCAATTCATGCACTTACCAAGAAGACCACACATGGATGCAGCTAAGAGAGTACTTAAGTATCTCAAAGGTACAATTGATGAAGGTAGATTCTATCATTACTCTTCAGATTTGGATATCAAAATCTATTTAGATGCAAATTGGGTAGGAGCTAAGGATGATTAAAGAAGTACCTCTGATTACTTAGCATTTGCAGGTTCAAAGCTAATGTCATGGAGTTCCAAGAAGCAACCTAGATTTGTTGTATCCTCAACTGAAGTAGAGTACAGAGGTTTGACCATAGCAACTCAATAGGCAATATGGTTAAGAGCATTGTATACAGATTTGCAGGGACTTGTGAGTTCCAAATGTCACATATTTGGAGATAATGTGAGTTCCATGCATCCAACAACAAACCCTATTTTCCATGCAATAACCAAAAACATAGAGGTTCATTACCACTTCATCAGGGAGAAGCTCATGGCAAAGGAAATTGACATTTCTTTTGTTCCAACTAAAAAGCAAGCAGCAGATATGATAATGAAGGTAGTTGATGGAATAAAGCTTTGTAGACTCAAAGCTATGGCAGGTATTCAACCTATTAGAGAATGAAGACTCAAGCATACTTTATCTTGAGGGAGAGATATTGGTACGTCAAGCTTACACTATGCTTGAGGTGGATTTGATGTACATGAAAAAGTTATCGCTTAGATTACATCGAAAGAATATCCGTTGGAGAGTTCTTTTACCTACGCTGATTTATTGTATTTTTTTGAAAGCTTTTTCATGGATGTTTTACCATAGTAAAAGCCTAGAGCTTTACACATGTTAAAGGATAAAGAGAGAAAAAAAAATCCACAAATTTGTGGTGGTTGAGTTGTAATCAGTGAATCAATCAATCACCTAAAAGTAGATCAAACTAGATCTTCACTTTTCCTAGATTGTAGGAAAGTGAATTGATTCCCTCCAAAAACATTTACTACCTTCATTTGAATTAAAAATCTACTTGTAGAAGTTGTGGAGCGCTTCACAAGGCTATATAAACACGTCAAATCATTTTTACATTACATGGAAGCAATATACATACACTTGTGGCCATCATTGTCTTGCTCCTTGATTTTTCTGCATCATGTTCTTCAACAATAGTAAGCTTGCAGAGGTTGTTGCTCTCTCTATAGAGCTTGAAATTGGATGTGAGATGACTTATTGGGAAGTTATTATTTCTAGCTTACGCTTGTAAATTTGGAAAGCTTCTGGTTTAGCATATTGGGAGAAATTCCAATTTTTCTGTCTCGGGGTCAATCTCTGCATATTCTTGAAAAATAGGAGGTACCACTATTGAGTGTTTGGTTCATTCAAAAAGCATATTTTGCTTATTTCTTGTACTCTTCTACATTATATACACTCAACCCTATGTGTATCACTCCCATAAAAGTTTTGTTTCTAATTGTAATCACGTTGGTCGCTATGAACATTTGAAGTTCATTGTCTCATCAAAAGATAGTAAGTTTTTTGAGGTAGTCGATGTGTAAACCTATTTGTTTTGCATCGGCTCTTTCTCCTTGATGCTCCAAAGTACATAGTGCATTTTATTGCACTATTAACATGCCTATAATGGCTATTTTAGTCTCCATAATCTCAAAGGCTGGTCTTGTTCCGGTTGGCTAGACCAAACTTCATCGCTTCATAGCTCACTTTTCTACCTCCTACAAGCTTCTCCAAGTGCTTTCAACCACCATAATACGTATGGTTACAAACACTTTGTATTGTAGTATACCTTAGAAATAGAATTCCATCTAAATCACTTCAAGGTATGAATCCCTATGAAGCTTGGAATGGTAGATAACCAAGCCCAGGATTGCAAAGTCTTTGGTTGTTTGGCATATTCACGTGAACCTTCACAAATCAAAGGGAAATTAGATAATTGAGTGTTGGTGCAATTCACAAGCCTACACATTTGGCTTGAAGGATACCTTGAAGTCCATACACATATGGAAAAGCATAGGAACAAATGCTAGTGGTTAATTACCACTTTATCTCTTTGTAAAAGTCAGTTTTGACTTTGGAATCTTTGTAAACTCCTACCAAGGAAATATTGTGAACTTTATTAGTTGTAAAGCATCAATCAAGTAGATGGAATATCTCCTAGGATGTAGGAGCTTGATTAAAGAGAGCCAAAGTTTGAATTCAAATTCAAACTTTGAACTAAATCACTATAAAAAATCAACTCAAAAAGTCGTGGGTAGTAGACTCATTTTCCCGAGCTCATCTCTATCATTTCTAAGTGTCTGTGAGGCCTACACTCTAGCCCACACCTATCTACACCATTAGGCAATGATCTTCATGTCTATGGCATTGTATACAAGTGTTCATTAATACATATATCTACATTGTTCATTTTTGAGTTCTCTGTCATAGTCACTAAAAGTCTGTCATCTTGTGGAGAGCATATCACACTCATTTCTAAACCAAATTCAAAGATCTATAGCTTATTGAAACTAGCTTAAAGTTTTCTACATAGTATCAAAATTTGAAGAGATTCTATTCAGCCATTGTAGAGAAAATCTCATCGAGGTGATCATTACTCAAAGTCTGCAACAGTCCTAAAAAATCGGCGGTAAAGGTTTACTTGCTCAATTGATTTCTCTGAGAATATTAAATCTTTTTATATCATTCCACTTGGAATAGTTAGATTGCTAAGCTAATTAGATACCCCTAAAAGGAATGTTTCCAATTCCTACTGTGCTGGTCATATTGAGCAAAAGTTACAGGAGGTGTCAAGTCCAAAATAGAAGGTTTTCTAAAGATCTTGAAATCCAAAGTTATCTCTTTTGATTCAATCTTTACACACATCATTTCCAAAGTACATAGGCCATTTTATGGTGTCATTGGAAAGCTAAGGAGGTCCACCTATCAACTCTGAAGCATCAAAGGGCTAGTACAAAGCAGGATTTGGCAGTACCTACTCATTTTCTTGGAGTGTCCATCCATCATTCCCAACATTGAGAAACCAAAATTGTCTTCATTGGAAATGCGTTTTTGTGGTACCATGAAGCGATCTTGGGTGGGGAAAGTGAAATCCTACATACAGACATGTAATATTTTTGATAGCTCTAGTGTAATGATGAAAATATCTGCCCACTTAAGAACATCTCCCCTTTTCATTGGCTCTCGAATGAGCCTCTCCCTTTCCATTGGAGTGTGCATGCCATGGATCTTGAGTTCGGCATGGATGAGATCGACTGAGAGATAGAACTTCTCAAAAGGGGATCGATAACTAATAAAGGCAAAATGAATGTACCTGGCAATTCCTTCTTAATAGGGGGTTCGAGCGTTGTCACCAAATAAAAACATTGATAAAAATATGGTTCTAGTAGTGGCGCACTAAAATAATCTCTGAATCCATCCCTAGCCCAAATAGGTCGTAATTCCTCTAAATTCTAAAGGGCTGAAAACTCTTGGGCGAAGAATTGGTATCTTCCCCATGTTTCTCCACTAAAGCAAAGCACTGCATTGTAGATGTAGTTTTCATTGGCCACAGATCCTACTAATCCCTGGAACGAATGTGAGTTACTCTCTACCTTTTTGATTGTTCCAAGAGGAGGATCTTTGATCAGCATTGGCCCCATAAAATGCTTTAGATAGTGCAAACATTGATTTTCTTGAGATTTTATCACAAGTGATAGTTGGTTAGTGAGGATGAGTTTGTACAAGATTTAGTTGTGGGTGAATTATTATAAGGATAAGGGTTAGTCATGAGAGTTGTTATTTTGTACAAAGGACTCTATGAAGATTTTTGGATGCATTTTGGCATCCATTTCCTATGCGTTAGTGTGTGGGTTTCATTCTTTGGCTGAGGTACAAAGGATGAATTTGGCAGTGGTGGTGTCGATCAGTGAAGTGATTTCTAAGGGATGTTTATTACATGAATAAGGTGTTGAGCGAGAAGATAGTCCTTGGGTACCCAGATCTGCTTGGGGTGTGGTCAATTTGTTAGGTACTTCTTGGTGATCCAAATTTGCTTGGTTCTCATTGATGGAGAAGAGGGTTGAGGGGATGTTGGATGTTGAGTGTGAATCTGCTCTGGTCTCTTCTCATAATAGCTCATGGTGCTAGAAATTATTGGTACTTTTTGACCTTTTAGCACCCATACTTGCTTTCTGTCTCTTGCCTTGACATGTTGATACTGTTTCCACCTTGGCGTCATTTGGTATGATCATCGGTTTGGGTTCTTATGTCATGGTTGAATCTTCTATTGTTGGGGTTGCGAGTTCTCGTCAACACTCTGCTTTGGAAAAGAAGGGAGGTTGAACACTTGCGTGATGTGCCCATCAAGAAGTCAGGCATTCTACACATCATATCTAGGTAGGTCCAAAAGAAGTGTGGAGAATGGGCATGAAGAGGCTATAGTGCCCATTTGGCAACTGATGTAATCCACTTGACCATTGATGTAGTCCACCTGACCCATCTCGTGGGTGGTGACCTCTTCTTGTTCAAATGAAGATCAAGGGAAAATCTCTTGACATCTTCCTAAGCAGCGGCTATTTGTTGCCAACCTCGCATGGGTTGATGTAGAGGTATTTTGACTTGACCAAAGATCTTCTGGTCCTCCTTTGCATTGATTTCATATGGTCTAGGGTTACCTTCCTCATGGGGGGGAGGGGGGTATTATTAGGTAAGTCAAGTGGTATCACTTATTGCTAGTCTAAGGAGCTGAGTCGTAGGGAGCATTTTCAAAGATTTAGGTCCAATGAGGGATTGTATAACCAATCTTGGCCAAAAATTAATGGTTCTATCAAGTTGTCATCATGGCACACTAGGTGCTTCACAGTCATGGTCATCTCATGTATGAGGATAGGAAAGTCCACCTCACCCATGAAAGGGATTTCGATGCCTCTTAGCCCTATGAGGTATGCCTCAATTGGCCACATTATTAGCACTGAGTCCTTATAGTGGGACCACCTAATCATACTAGTCACAACATCTGAATCAATGAAAGCCCTAAGCTCGTGGTGGGTGTTGCCTTGCCTTAGCATGATTATAATAAATGGTCTCTTATCCACTATGCTAGGATGAGAAGTCGACTTTGTTTGATACGTGGCCATAGGATATCTTGGTGTTTCCTCGTTAGTGCGGGTATCGATTTTTGGGCCTTTGAGATGGTTATAATGTTCTCTCCCTAGTCATTGTCTTCTTAATTTCATGTGTTTAATGCGTTCTACAACTTCTGCCTTAGCTTCCTCTCGAATTCTCTTTTCTTCCTCATGCTTCTTTGCCAAGATGAGTCATGTAAGCATATCCTTCATAAGAGGTCCTTAATAAAGCTTGAATCTACAACCACTAATGTAATTAGGCATTATCTCTCCTTCTAGAGTGGCTAATTGTACTGCTTCACTTCTCAAAAGTCTATTAATAGTCATAGGTCCATAACCACTTTTCTCTAGATTCTAAGCATGTTGTTTCAATGTATACACTAAGACTAAGTCACCTTCTTTTAGGCCTTTATCTTTCACGTGTGCATCAAAATAGGCTTTCTATCACTTCTTAGCTGCATATATGCCTATTAGTGCTTTCAGCCTGGTTTCTCCCAATTGTTCCCAAATCCATTATCTTTGATGATAGTTCATGGCTGGTTTATTGATGTTCTTGTGTAATCTTAAGCGTGGGTATCAAAAAATCCAAAGGGAGCACTACATTTTGACCAAAAAGCATCTGAAAGGGATTTGCATTGATTACTATGATCTTGTAGGCCACTCCATATGCCCAAACAGTGTGATGTAACTATTTGTGCCAATCTGAGCGTTTGTTCTTTACAAGGTTCATCAACACAATACGAAGGATCTTGTTAGTGTTTTTTGCGTGACCATTGGCTTGAGGATGAGATGGTGTGAATTTCTTGTGAATCACCATAAAATCATGTAACAAATATTCAATAACTTGGTTGAGGAAGTGGGTTCCTCGATTGCTCACTAGTTCTATAGGTAATCCATATCTCGTAAAGACATTTTCAAATAAGAATTTTGCAATGGTGTGTGCATCATCCCCTTTGTGGCATAAGCTTCTACCCATTTGGTGAGATAATATGTCCCTACTATGATGTATTGAGCATGAGTACTTTTTGCAGGGGGTTACTAGGTCCTACAAAGTCTATACCCCACTTAGAGAATGCACGTCCTCCCATCATGGGTTTCACTGGCATTTCATCTTTGCAAGTAGGAAACTAGGTTCTTTGGCACCCATCACATCTCTTAACATAGGTATGTGCATCCATGTGAAGAGTGGGCCACCATAATCCTACAAATAGTTTGGCTTTGATTATTTTGTTGGGGCCTAAATGACCTCTTGCAACACCTTGGTGTGCAATCTCCAAGATGCTCAAATAATCACTCTCATGAACACACTATCTCAGTTATCCATCTCTCCCTCATTTATACAGGTTATCACCAATAAGTGTGTAGCCTTGAGGGAATGTGTTCATCCTCAAGTAAGTTACCATTGGTTTGCTCCATTCTAGTGTAAGAGACACCTGCTATAGCATGGCATGCTCCACAAGGGGCCTTTCACAACAAACTGGGCATTCTTTACATAGCCTATAGACATCTGCTTTCATAGAAGGCCAATACAATCCTAGTCTGTGTAGAGTCTACAATGTACGATGTTTTGAATGATGTTTCTTTAATGCGCCTACATGTGCTAATTGCAACATATTCTTGTATGCTGATTCTTCTACACAACATGCAAGAATTTTCTCATTACCTTGTTTACATATGCTTCCCGCTAGTATTTGGTATCTTTGTGACTTAACTCACTCTCCTTCTCTGATCCTAATCCTAGGATTCTTGGGTCCAAATATGAGAACTCGGATAATAGTCTTGGCCCATTCAGGTACTATCTCAAGATTAAAGAGGTTTGCAACTGGTAGTTCATCTCCTATTTTTTGAGGGGCTTCTCTAGTAGTTAAACATGAAAGATGATTGGCTCTAAGGTGAGTCCTTCCCTTCTTGAATACTACTTCAAAGTTATACTCCATCAATAATAGAAACCATCATATCAATCAACTGGCGTTACATGGCATATTGACTAAGCAAAACAATGCTTGATGATCTCTGAAGGACTTGAACTTATTCGCCAATAAGTAATGCTAGAATGTTTTTAGTGCGTAAATCATTCCTAATCCTTTTGCACTCCATGGTGTTGTAATTTCATTTTGCTACGTTTACCTTTCTACTTGCATAAGCTATCAAAAAATCTATAATTCTTTCATTCGTGGGTTGTGTCGACACACACCCTATGGCATAATTGGAAGCATCCACATGCACATGGATTGGCTTACTCCAATCTACTGTAGTTAAGATGGGTGTTGGACAAAAGCATTGTTTGCGTTTGTTGAATAATTTCTCACATTCATTTGTCCATTAAAACTTGGACAAAAGGGATTACATAGGCTTTGCTATGATCGCATACATGTGTATAAATCGTTGATAATAACCACAATGTCCCATGGAAGCATGTACCTCCTTTATATTTTTCAGACTAGGTAGATTTGCCATCACTCTCACTTTCTCTTCATCCGTAGAGATTCCATTCTTCGACACAATATGTCCTAGAACTTTGCTTTGTGTGACCATGAAAACACACTTTTTTGGGTTTAGGAAGACCTGATATTCTCGACATTTGTCAAATACATGCCTTAATTTACGGATGTGGGTCTATCTCATGTCAGAATGAGCACATAGATCATCCACATGAACTTCCATTTTTTCCATAGGAATTCCTCAAAACTATGACACATTAGACGTTGAAAAGTGGCGGGTGCATATGTCAGTCCAAATGGCATCATTCAAAATGCAAATATGCTCCACTATGTGGCAAAGATTGTCTTATGTTGATCTTCAAGGGCAATGGCTACCTGGTTATAGCCTGAGAATCCACCAAGAAATCTATAGACTTCCTTGCGCGCAACTCGTTCCAATAAATGCTCCATGATAGGAAGAGGGTAATTGTCTCCAATCATGGGGGCATTAACTTTTTTGAGGTTAATATACACACACACACACACAATTTCCCATTTTTCTTGGACACAACCACAATGAGGGATACCCATTTAGTATGTTCAATTT
This sequence comes from Ceratopteris richardii, assembly GCA_020310875.1. Classification (NCBI taxonomy): domain Eukaryota; kingdom Viridiplantae; phylum Streptophyta; class Polypodiopsida; order Polypodiales; family Pteridaceae; genus Ceratopteris; species Ceratopteris richardii. The sequence continues at coordinate 142,336,920 of CM035408.1, forward strand.
TGTAAATAAATCCAAGTTCTATGAGACGATCTATCTCCTCTTTAATCTTGGCAACATAATTATCATTATAGGTGTATGGTTTCTGCTTAGAAGAATTGGCCTCTGGGGTCATAGGAATTTAATGGGAGCATATATCTGGGTGTACTCCTTTAAAATACTTGTAACTCCGAGCAGACACATCTCTATATTCTCAAAGAAGGGTATTTAACTCTTCTTCTTCTTCCTCCATCAAATTGTGCCCTATGTATGTGCATTTCTCTTCTCCTTCTTCAATTGTAACCACTAACTTTTTGGTTTTCTCTTGATTATCATACACTTCTCCAATTTCTGCTTCTCATTTTGACATCCGTACCATGATTCTTCTATCTTCTACTTAATATTTTCTGAAGTTCTCTGATACTTCCAAAGGATGTTCTTCTTCTTCCATCTGAGGTAATTTGTCTTTCTTCTTTTTGTGCTTACTTTGTTTGCATTTTGTGAGTGACTTGGGTTGGTTAGTTTGATTTTCCTTACCATCTCAGAGGTGGTGGCTTCCACAAAGTAAAGATAATCCTCTTGTCTTCTCTCAATGTATATGTTGGGAATCCTCTTTTTGCTATATGCTTAAGTTCTCATACCATTGAAATTAACTTCTTTTCTTTAGGGTTTCCATGGTTGCAATGTCTTAGCTTATTCTTCGACTTGAAAAAATTATTACTCTTATACTTGATGCATTCCTATCGCAGTCCTATTTCAATCAACAATGCCACATGCACTTTGCCTAAGCTAACAATTGACTAAGAGGGTTGAGAGTTCTTCCAATCTCAAGTCCAATTCGTTGATTGTGCTAGCTCCCAAGAAGATGTGATTCCCAAGCCTTGCTTAGCTCCTCCCTGGATGACTCTTAATAGACCTATAAAAATCCAGAGTTTAGACCAATCTTAAATTTTAATGGAAAGGCACTTTGATTTATACACTTTTAAGGGTCCCTTTTCTTTTTATAAAATTCTCAAGTGCCCCCTTGGTTTCCAAATCTCATAGAGGTGTCAACTTCAATGTATCCTCTCTAACTATCAACATCTTACCCTGTAGGATTGGAAATGAGCTTTTCAATGAGCTCTAGAGCTCAAATAACAGATTTCATATGGGAAAGTTATGAATGTTCATGCTCTTGGGGGTTAAAAAAAGCAAATAGGATCGCTTCACACATAAGCTAAGGAGCACCAAAGATGCATCAAGAATCACTCAAAATTGGCCTCAAAATTGCCAAAAAATAAAATCCTAATTTTTTGCATTTCAACCAGATCGTCATGATGGTTTGCGAGGATCTCGGATGTGATGAAACATCACGATGGTCTCAAAGGACACGATGGTCATGATGTGCCACGATGGCATGTGCCAATTGTGATGGTACAAAGTGGGTGTGAGCATGACAATGGTATACGTGGAATGTCATGATGGCCTTAGAATGTCGTGATGGACTCAAACTATCACGATGGCATGGACTGTTGTGATGCTTTGATCATGTCATGATTTCATGAGCAAATTGCAATGGTGATACCCCATCGCAATGGTGAGAGCCAATTGAAATGTTTCACCAAAATGAAAATTTCTGAGATGAGTCTATGGATTCCTCTATGCGCAAGGGTGCCCTACATTGTGCCTATGACATATTTCAGAAAAGTCAAAGTTCTCAGAGCATCCCGATGGTTAGAGACACACGGAAAAAATGGTAGAAAGTTATACGAGATGATAATCATTATAGGAGGTTAGCTTCTTTGTGGGGAGGGACCTTGTCCCTTTTCTTCTTGTTTTTCTCTTCAAATTTTTTCTTTGAGGTTGAAGGATGCTAACAAAGAGGTTTGCCCTTAAGGGGTCTCTTAAATCGAATCTCTATAGGATGCTTTCCATTCTAAATCTCCTTCATCAAAAATGAGTTTTGAATCTTTTCAACAATTGTGGAACCAATGATGGAGCTTTCATTGTCTTGGTTATCTTCATTGCTCATGGTGAATCCATCTCTTTGATTGTGGTGCAACCTTCTTGGTTGTCTTGTTTATTTCCAGATTCCACCTGTGCTCTGCCATCATTGCAATAAATATTGGTTCCTTCCCCTTGGGTAATCGAATTCATTGAACTCCTTCTCCATGTTGCAAAAGATGTTTGTTTGCTGAGTTCAGCCATAAGAATTTCTCTCAATAATCCCTTTGGGGCTCCTTTTTCTTCTTCGTCTCACTTCCGTGAAACCATCTAGGTTTTTCTCCATCACTTGTGAATCTTCCCCTGCCACAATGCTACAAGGAAGACCATGAACCTTGGCTTGAGCCCCAACAGCTTCTTCGTTATTATATACAATGTTTTTCCCTTGATTCTACTTGTTCTTAGAGGATATCTATCTTAAAGAACATCTTTTATTCTATGCCCCTATAATCCAAAATGAAAGCACATGCGTGGCAAGTCCACCTTCATAAATGAAGCTCCTAATGTCTTCTTTAGAAGCTAATGGCTGACCAATGGGCGACATTATTTCTCTTAAGAGTCCATAAAGGAAGAAAGGCAAATTTGGGAGCTCGATTGAGAGAGGATAACAAGGAGGTTTTGTCTTATTTGGTATGAAGTTAGGGAACCACTTAAAGAGGCATAACATGGTATGCAACACCTGCCAAGCGCCAATTTGTAAAGCTTGGAAAGCCATCTCTTCATTCTCAAAGACCAAATGTACACGGTTTGCAGGCAAGATTTGCCATTTGGTAACTATCAGTTTGCATGAGTACCAATCCTTACGAGACCACTGTCGCAAACAACGGAGAGAGGGCTTTGCACCAAAAACTTCACCGATCAGGCACATTCTCTTTAAATCCTCTTGTTTTTCCTAAACATCCTCCCTTGTAAGCGAGATCAGTGGAGTCTTAACACCAAATAACCCAAGGGAGGCACTGCAAGAGAATGACTATAACGACCACCACATTAATGCAAGAGAATGACTATAACGACCACCACATGCTAGA
>CM035408.1:142347406-142514906 GCA_020310875.1 Ceratopteris richardii
AAAAATACTTGCTGCACCATCTGGGCCCTTTTTCTAATGAAGAACATATATTAAGCCTAAATCCACACAATTACAAGGGCTCTTCCTAAGCATCCTTTTCTTTCTGCATCTCAAATCTATCCATCACCATCACAATATCCTAAATGCGCCATAGAAACTAGGCATTGCAAAGCTAGAGTCAAAATTGGGATTTGTTTCAATTGCAAGCTTTTCTACAAAATTCAAAACCAGTATACAAGACAGGGCTTTGAAGAATCGTCACAGAGATTTCTTCAACCAATCCTTTCACAAAAGGTTTGCCTGCATTGATTCAATGCAAGGGCCAACTTTTGAAACATTTTGCTTTGTTAATGGAACTACGATTAAGTCAGACAAACATTATGATCAACTCCAAACATAGTAGAAAACAATAACAGTGAGGGGAGAAAGAAAGAAAAGGGAAGGGAAAGAAGAGGGGGAATGGAAAGACACAGTTGAAAGTGCAAGAAAAGAAAAAAAAAAAGGAAAAATACAAGATAGTTAAAAAGATAATTAATGTATGGATCCTATAACTTATGAGTAAACGAAACTATGATAAAACAAACTTAAATCTACTTTAAATAGGAAAAGAACAGCAGGTCAATAATTCAAGCATTTTACGCACTTTAGGTAGCGATTGACCATATTCTAAAACTGCAGTAGTGGGCCCAATACTGACAAAATAATAGAGCTAAAAAGATCAGCGAAATGAATACACAGGGCTACCTCACTTCCACAAAATCAGAACATCAGAAAAAAAGAATAGTTTAAGGGGATTGGATGGACTATAGTGACAGTATCTTTAAAGCTCACATCATCTAAGCAAAAAGTTTCTGAAATCAAACCCTACTTATACAGAAGTCCATCCATGGCTGATGTAAAGTAATATCTCTAAGGCCCACGTCTAAGCGAAAAGTATCAGAATATTCTCAAAGGAGCAAACGCCATATGGTCTTGGAATTGCACGTGATCTACATGTCCCTCAACCAATAATTAAATTGCATACTTTTAATACATAAGTACTTTCCTTCTTTTTTGAGAGGTCAAACTTCTATCTACTCTCCCTATAGGTTGAAATTTAAGAAATAAAGACACACAAGCAAGGAAACCCCCTTTAACCCCCATCAGGGGTTCACTTCAAGTCGATGTACGGGTCTTGAAGTCTGGACTGTTGGCACCGTGTTTCAAGGTATTACCGCTAGACCAGATGTTACATAACCATTTCACATATGATAAGGCCACACTAATAATAGAAAGCGCAGATAGTTAAGCCAAAGTACAATCATCTCTTCAAACCGCTTCATGCTAACTTAATTGCTGAAGGCAACGGTACTCTCTCTCTCTCTCTCTCTCTCTCTCTCTCTCTCTCTCTCTCTCTCTCTCTCTCTCTCTCTCTCTCTCTCTCTCTCTCTCTCTCTCTCTCTCTCTCTCTCTCTCTCTCTCTCTCATCTCTCTCTCTCTCTCTCTCTCTCTCTCTCTCTCTCTCTCTCTCTCTCTCTCTCTCTCTCTCTCTCTCTCTCTCTCTCTCTCTCTCTCTCTCTCTCTCTCTCTCTCTCTCTCTCTCTCTCTCTCTATCCCTCTCTCTCTCCCTCTCTCTCTCCCTCTCCCTCTCCCTCTCCCTCTCCCTCTCCCTCTCTCTCTCTCTCTCTCTCTCTCTCTCTCTCTCTCTCTCTCTCTCTCTCTCTCTCTCTCTCTCTCTCTCTCTCTCTCTCTCTCTCTCTCTCTCTCTCTCTCTCTCTCTCTCTCTCTCTCTCTCTCTCTCTCTCTCATTCTCTCTCTCTCTCATTCTCTCTCTCTCTCTCTCTCTCTCTCTCTCTCTCTCTCTCTCTCTCTCTCTCTCTCTCTCTCTCTCTCTCTCTCTCTCTCTCTCTCTCTCTCTCTCTCTCTCTCTCTCTCTCTCTCTCTCTCTCTCTCTCTCTCTCTCTCTCTCTCTCTCTCTCTCTCTCTCTCTCTCTCTCTCTCTCTCTCTCTCTCTCTATTTATAAAAAAGAACAAAACAATCACTTACATCGATGTAATTCTTTTTATCGCTCTCTTCAAAGCCCAATCGATGTCGTCTCTTGTCAAATTTCAAAGAATCGATGCCAAAAACCTCCTGCAAAACAAAAGAAAAGAGAAATTAAAAAAGATGTATGTAAAAGCCAAAAACCCTAATCTTAAAACCCTAAGCCTAAAACATGCATATGTGTATATGTATATATGATGTTTGTGTATGTGTATTTGTATGCATATGCATGTGTGTATGTATACATGTGTGTGTGTGTACATGTGTGTATGTATATGTGTGTATACATGTATGTATGTATGTGAGTATGAGAATGAATATGTGTGTTTATGTATATGCATGTGTGTATCTAATATGCATGTGTGTATGTAATATGCATGTTTGTATGTAATATGCATGTATGTATGTATATGTGTGTATGCATGTGAGTATGTAATATGTATGTGTATGTATATGTATGTGTGTATGTAATATGTATGTAATATGTATGTAATATGTATGTAATATGTATGTAATATGTATGTGAGTGTGTATGTAATATGCATGTGTGTATGTAATATGTATGTGAGTATGTGTATGCATATGTGTGTGTATGTATGTATGCATCTGTCTCTCTATCTCATTCTCTTTCTATTTCATCTCTCTCTCTCTTTCATCTCTCTCTCTTTCACTCTCTCTCTATCTTTCTCTTTCATCTCTCTCTCTTTCTTTCTCTCTCTCTCTCTCTTTATGTTTCTCTAGATCTCTCTCTTTATTTCATCTCTCTCTTTATTTCATCTCTCTCTATCTCACTCTATATCAATCAAAAACAAAAACAATCACTTACATGGATGTAATTGTTTGGAGCATTGTCCTCAATGTCCACTTAATGTTGCCCTTCGTCAAATTCCAAAGATTTGATGCCAAAAAGCTCTTGCAAAACGAAAGAGAAGAGAAATTAGAAAAGGGAAAACACAAAGATCTAAAGAAACAGAGATGTAGAGAAAGAGAGAGAGAGAGAGAGAAAGAGAGAGAAAGAGTGAGAAAGAGAGAGATGTGTGTACACAATATGCGCAGAATGTAGTTCGTGCACGCAAACTCGACAGTAGCGAACTTTGGTTCAAAATGCAAGCAAATGTCGAATTTTTGCTCTCGGGCCCGGTTAAAACGTTGCCTCGGTATAAGCATCGGTATGAGCGTCGGTATAAGCATCGGTAATTTATAGTAAAGTACCGACGCCTATACCGGCGCTCATACTGACGCCTGTATACCGACGATTAAATGACCGTCGGTATTGCATCCGTTGTTTTTCAAGCATTTTCAACGGTCATACTGATGCCGAGGCGTGACCGTCGGTATGGGCAACGTTGGTATGCCCCTGATATGTTGTAGTGAAACTTACTTTATTACATTCTTCCCCCCTTGGAAAGATATTTTTGTCCTCAAAAACAGAGCTATATATTTACTATAGGCAACCCAGCCTGAGCCTCATGTTCTAAAATTGGAAGAACCGTTGGTCGTGTTCTAAAACTGGAAGAACATGTCTCATCTCTGTGGTGGCATCCCTACCCAAATGATTCAAAACACTATCTCATTTTGCACTTTGATGAGCTTGACAAAGTACAAACTAGTGAAAGAATAATAAAGGTGGATCTAAACACATCCCTAGCCAATTCACAGTTTCTGGATGTGCGATTTAGGCACAAACATGTGAATTAGGTGGATTCAAATTACTAGTCCATTTCTAGGCATAACTGGTGCATGGACTTAGTAATGAAGGTGGGATTCTTATCCCTTGCAAGGCTTTGAGAACTCTTGATTCACTTGAATTTGTTTTGGAGAACTTGAAGTTTGGTTGTCTCAAATATCTAACTTAGATGTTTGTACAATGGTTTACTTTGATCCAAGAGTTACTTGATTTTTTCACCTGACTAGAGGACTAGTTTGTCCTAATGAGTTTAAAAATCCTATATAAACTGTAAGAGAAAGTTACCATTTTCTTTGAGTCAACCATACTATAACTTTCCCAATACAAATTCGCAATGAAATTTTTCCAGCTTAGGACACTTTTCTCAAAGACTAGTTTTTAGCTAAAAGTTCTTGGGAATTGTCAATCTATTGAGCAATTCCTAACTTCTCTATTCTAGAGTATACTGGACTCTAGGATTCCTTTATGCTATAACTTGAAGCAAACTCAAATGAATAAGTCAATCTTGAACTTATCATCTTTCGATGTTTTGAAAAGGTTCTTGTACAGAACATCTATCTAGGATGTTTAATTTAGTTATCTAGTTCTAACCGACTAACCCTGGTCTTTTACAAAGGAATCAGATACCATATCTGAGCCAATTCCAAAAGATTTGGAAAGCAAAAAGAAATAAATAAAACTTTGTAGAACCAATTCATACTTTGAAGACACGTAATTTTGCTATGAGTCAAAGTCTAGACGACTCAGGACTTTTTCTCAAAGATCTATTTAGACACGGTATTGAAGCATTTTTTCTTATCTTTAAGAGAAATAAGTGTGTCGACCCACTGAGGTTCCGTTGATGAGTGTTGTATTCAAATAATGCTTCACTCGAGACTAAGTTCAGGTCATATTCAGTCTTTCTAACTCCTTACTAGGAATGCAATTATTGTGCATTTCTTTAAGTCAAAAGAGTGAATTTACCAAGCTACACTAGGAACTTGATACTTGACTTAGTCAATCAAATGCTTAGTTGAAAAGATGAACTCAAAATTAAAGTCCAACTTCTTTCAAAAATTTATGAAATATTTCTGACTGATAACACTTAAGCTTGAAGTGTTCTAAGAAGATCTTAGGAGTTACTTACTTCATATCTTCAATTTCCTTGATCTTGAAGTTATCTTGAAGTATATTAAGATACTACTTTCATCCCTCTTGAATTAAACTCCTTCTTTGAAGTTTTAATTTCCTTGAGGATCAAACCTAACTTCAAGATCTAATCTAGGACTAAAAGATAATCATCATCTCACGGTCCGATGTCCCATACCATCTTTCCTACATCAATCTGAGTATAAAATCTGGTGTCCCATACCACCCTATTTTATACTTACATTAACGATTGAGTGAATTTTATCCTAAAGTCTAAACATCTCTTGATAGAGTACCTTCTTGCTTCAATTTTTTATAAGAATTTTGAAGTTTCAGGCATTACCTCTAACTAGATTTTCTAGGTTTTTGATCCCTTCACATGATCTTCTCATGATCTTGTGCTTTCCTTGAGGAACTTAAAAAACCTTTTGATGGAGCATCCATCCTTCTTTGCTAGGGTTTTCAAATGAAAACCAATCAGAATTCTAAGTACTTGAATTTTCATAGTTTCAAGTTCAATTGGTTTATCCTTGACCAATTTGTAGTGACAAGAGCTTTTGACTTCTTGTCTTTAGATTCCTTTTCTTACTGAAGCTTTAGGTACCGACCCCGGCCCGGACTTTTACAGGAATCTCTCTACTACCTGAGTCTAAGCATTCACTCATGCTCTCTGGATTTGTACCAAAATCCGTTTAACGATAGGCAAACGCTTATGTTTTACCTTCCACAAACTTAAGTACCGTCTTCACAGTTGCAGACTACATTCTTGGAATTGCTTCACGTTGTTCAAGCTTGGAACATATTATTCTTTTCACAATTTTCCATTTGATAAATGGAACCTGAGTGAATAATTCCCAAAAGGAATTTTATTGCCAATACTTGGGCAATCTACAAAGTAGTTCCAATCGTACATACTTGAACAATCACAGTCAAGCTTGATCAAGTCTAGTTGATCTTGCGACTTAAATAAAGAATAAGTCTTTATAATTAAGATCTCCTGAACTATCAAAAGCTTCTTTGCTTACTCGCGGGAGTTTTTTAAGATATTTTTCCCCAACTTAAGTCCAGGTGATCAAACACTGATGCCTCTCAGATTCCAAAGCTAAGAATCTTTTATATTCCTTTAGGTTATATCAATATTTGGACTTAATTACAAATACTAGCGGTTTGGGAATTACTGGGAACTACTTGCTATAAAACTTTTCTTGAAAGATTCTAGTCTCACATCTAGGGAGATTTTTCTTTCAAGAAATTTAGATTCCTGTCAAGGAATCAGTAACACTAAGCGAATGATTCATCTTGGAATCTTTTGCTTTCTAGTTCAATGATTCATCTTGGAATTCTTAGTTTTACTGGAATCTTCTCTCTAAAAGAAATATTGACTATAGAACAAGAACAAGACTTAAGGCTTTATTGGTTCTTCAAAACATATTCCTTTTTAACTAAGGAAATAGTTAACTAGGCTATTTCCTTTATTGGTTTAACTTTTAGGAATTAGCTTAATTCCTAAAGATTACTTTGATATAACTTTTAGAAAATATCTTGATTCCCAAAAATTAATTTGACTTGGGTTTCTTCTTTAAGCTCGAATTAGCTTAAACAAAACCAAGGATACTTTATATCTTGGCAAAGCATCTATATCTTAAAGAGGTTTTGCCTTCTTCATCTTTCGGCAAAACATCCATAACTAGTAGATGTTTTGCTCTTATCTATCCAATCCATCAATTTCTATCCCGATTAAGGGGTATGTCCGCTTTTGAAAAGATGTGCTTTCAAAGTTTCCATGGTTTCATGGCCCTATGCATCATTACCAGAGATGCAAAACATGAACGAAACACAAATCTATTGAGCTTCAAACTTCAATTTGTATTTAAGTTCACCGATTTGGTTGTCAAGTTCCATGGAATCGAAGAGTGCTCATGGAACTTGGAAATCTAGCTGAAGTTATCATCCAATCTTGGGATGCTTGAGAAGTTACATAAATTATGTAACTAATCAACTAAAGCTTATCCGCATGACTTTCTAAATATCACCTATACCTAGATTAATCGTTATAAGCTTATCTTCATGATTCCCTAAGTACATCCGGGACTTAGAGTCATCATACATCGCAAAAAGTTTGCAAGTAATTAAATTTTCTTGGTCATCAAGAAGATTTAATACTTAATTTTCTCCTAGTGCCTACTTATACTTGGTAAGACATCAAACATACTTAACTGTCATTAAGTATTTGTTTTTGATAGCGGAGTTTGAACTTGGGAAGTAATCGACTAATTACTTGAGTTGCAAACTAGAAGTAGCATGTTTTTATGCAACTAACTAGTCCTTTGTCTTCCCTAATGTCAAACTGCGAGCTTTATAAAGTAAGCTAAATACTAAGAGAGTACATTATCATATCTACTTGCAAAGAGCTTCCCGTTCTATCATGCAAATGCATGTGCGTATGAAAATGCATATGATCACATGCACATGCATGCATGTTCTTTGCATGCCCAAAAAATAATGAAACAATCATGCATGAGCTTGATGCATGACTTTTCCTTGTAGTAATAATGTATATCATGCAATCTTGATGCATGTATATCCTTTCCTTTTTCCTAATGCACTATGATATAAAAACATATCCTTGAGGTGCAATAAAAAGCTTACTCAATGGAAAGGAAATCTGGAATTAAACTACCAAAATACATCTTTTTATGCACAAGGATCCTTTTTTTCTAATCAAGCCTTTCCTTAATGCAAATTAATGCTTGGAATGAGAAGTGGATTGTTTCATTATTCTAATCTAGACTTAATTTATTGAAATCTTGGCTATTTCAATGTGCATCTAAGATTAAGTGTAGAATAATGAAAAGAAGATAAATGAAGCATTAAGGCCAAGTAGAAACTGGAAAATACTTAGCTTTGATCATAGCTTCATCCATCCTCTGATCCTTGTGAGGAGTTATTCTACATCCTATGGTCCATCGAGGTCGACTTGATTCTAGCTATAGTGCTAGAATAATGACGAACTTAGGCCTCCGGATCTTCACTCCATAGCTCCACTTCTGATCTTCTCCAAAGACTTGAGCTATGATGGTTAAAGCGCTTCAGCTCGGAATCTGAGGTTCATGGTTCGATTTCCAACCGCCTGAAGATCTTCTTTTTTGTGCCTCACGGAATTTTCACCTTGGATAAACGAGCATCCTCTCTATGACGAGGTCACGGATTCAAATCCACGAAGCAAGAAATTGAAGCGTTTTGCTTTATGCCTTATATGCTTCCACAACACAGCTCTAAGTTCTCAATGTTGTTTACAATATATATTTGAATACTCTTTGCAATATATGCCGAATGCTTTTGTGGATTAGATGATGTCCTCTTAGTGGAGAGGTCGCTAGTTCAAACTCCCCCGTAGGCACGTCCGACCCTTGCACGTTTTGCCGATGATTCCTCATGCTATAAGCTGCTTTCCTTGACAAGAAGGCACACAAGAGATGTGCTCTCTTGGATAAGGTATATACTCCATAATGGGAGGTTGCAGGATCAAATCTCGGGCATCGATCTGCAGTATCTCCTCCTTTTGCTATGCTCTCCAAATAAATTCGAGAGAAAAATGAAGCCACAACCACGAGAAAAGATTTATTCGCCTTAAGAGAGCTATGCACGCCAAGGATTCACGAACAAGAAGACCTATGAGAGCTATGGACTATGCTCTCCAAATAAATTCGAGAGAAAAATGAAGCCACAACCACGAGAAAAGATTTATTCGCCTTAAGAGAGCTATGCATGCCAAGGATTCACGAACAAGAAGACCTATGAGAGCTATGGAGAGGGCTCTGATACCATTACAAGAGAATGACTATAACGACCACCACATGCTAGAGAGATGACTCTCCTCCCCACCAAATGCTTTTATATATAGCTCTCTCCAAGAGACTGTCTTCTTTGGGAGGTGGATACAAGCCAGCCATGTGTCGGCCATGTAACTGCATGTGCAACAAGTGTCCCAATTAACTCGAGTTAACTCAAGTGGATGTTTCTAGAAGGCTCGAGAGCTCTTTGGGCAAAACACTCTCCCCATGCTCCCCATGGGGGTTGAACCCAGGACCTCCTCCTTCACATCCTTGGTCATACACATGGATGACCAAACGGTGTCCGATTTTAGATCCGTATGAACCGGCTGGACCCCTACATCATTAACTTAGTTTATTACAGGCACCGAGGGTAGGGTCGTGTGATGACGCTCATACATTACTTATTAACAACTAATGAAGAACAATGGCCATGAAAAGGATGACCAAACCCCACTCACAAGGCAAGTGTCAAGTGAGAATAGCCCCACAAACCATGGCTTTTTTTGGAAAAGCTTTAAAGAGAAAGCGATCCATCGAAAAGTGACTAGCAACAGAACTAAAACCACGACTTAATGCAAAATCAATGAAACTTTGAACCTACGACCTCTTGAGAAAGTCGACTTCAAAAGAAAACACAATTTTGAAGACCAAGATTCAAAATTTGCAATCCTTTAAGAAAATGAACCTTAAGAAACATGATGCTAAGAAAACGTGATCCTCTGACCTTTGACCAAAGCAAAGCTGCTTCCTGCCAGTCCCGCATGTGATATTCTCGTGTAGAGTATCCAATCACGAACTTCTCAATCGCCAAAATCAACCAATCGAGACAATTAAGAGTAGCCACTCCTTGGGATAGCACGCCTTCTTGGGGCCAAAGAAAAACTCTTCCTTCCAGCCAGCTATCGGCTTCTTGTGATACCACTACTTTTTGAAAGTGAAGTTAGTTTCTTGAGCTTGTTTATATATATATATATATATAGAGAGAGAGAGAGACACACATACATACATATATATATATATATATATATATATATATATATATATATATATATATATATATATATATATATATATATAAAGGAAGTTCGGCCTTAGCCTACTCTCTCGGACTTGTATTAGTTAAAAGAAAAGTACAAGTGAAGGGGACTAGTGGTCATGGGACCCCCCGAATCCCACAGAGCAGGGGTAAATTTTACAGGGTTTGGATGGCATTACAAAGATGGTTAATCACCCTCCGAGCACCCTTGTGCAGGGCCCACTTGGATTTAAGCTTGTTGTTGATCAGAAGTTGCACTTGATGATTCCTAAAGGGGAGGGATTTCTTACACTTAGCAATTCTTTTGCCAAGGATGAACATAGATTTCTCAATCGACCACTCTTTGGGGGAGTCGCCAAAGTTGTATGCACATCTTTCCCACCATATCTTCCATAGGGCCTCCCCTCTAATCGCATTCTAGAGAGTTGCAGAGCAGCTGATAGCTTCTCCGAGTAGAGCTTGTTTCCAACTAGTATGTTTATGAAGTCTAATTTTCTTTCCGACAATCTGCTAGAGCCTCCTCAAGTTGGGACACGTAAAGAAGATATGAGCAACATCTTCAATGGACCGGTAGCAGCACTTGCTCCAAGGAGGCATCCCACAAATTTTGGTAGCCTTTACGTTGGTCCAGATTCCATGCTGAAGAATTTGCAATAGGAGGAGAGACTTTTTGATTTCTATGAGAGGGTGCCAGATATCCATGAACTTCATGTCCCACCACAATCACATCCACAAGAGGCTTTGTTTCCTATTGAGGTTGACCTGATAATCAGTGGTATCTTTGATGTTCGGGATTTTTGTTAGGCAATTACCATTTTGCCATCTGAGGCCAAGCGGGCTTGGCGGGTCGTTCCCCATGAGGAAACGAATTTTAGAGCGGTCCAAGGCATGACATCTGCTTTGCAAAGTATTCCATTCTTCATAGGTAATGTTGAGGCTAGAGGCAACATCCTGGAATTTGATCCACTGGTTGGTGTCTTGTTTCCAAAGATGTTTGCATTTTTTGAATCCTTTGTTCCATAGCCTCTTGGCGTTTTGAATGTTCCAAGATTCCACATTCTGAATGTCATGGATCGGAACGTACATAGAGTCATTTTGTCTGATGCTCGCCACCCACTTCTAATCTTCACTGATTCTTGTGAAGCTTTTGACTAGCAAGCACGCAAGATTCGAGCCTTTCGAGAAAACTAGGATCAAGGAAAACAATAGGGTCAGAATGCCAAGATTCTTCCAATTTTGGAATCCCAAGAAAGTCAACTCATTCTTGTTCTAAAGATCAACTTGGCCCATGAGGCCTCCCAATTGCACGAAGTATTAATCATCCATTTTGCTGCATGTTTGTTAGCCATACACCCAATGTCTAGGATGACAAGGCCCCCACTATCTCTTTCGCTAGTGCAGATGGACCACTTGATTTTAGGCACCCCCCTCCTGTTGTGATCACCCGTCCAAAGGAAGTTTCTGCAAATGCTTCCGAGTTTAGACAACTCTTGCTCTTTCATTCTCTAACAAGAGAGGAAGTAAATGGTCAATGAAATGAGGAACGTGTTGATAACCATTGCGCGACCCACGAGATTGATTTGCATACCTCTCCAATAGTTTAGCTTGCTTTCAAGTCTAGCTAAGACCCAATTCCACCGCTACTCCAATGAGGTACTAAAACCTAAGGGAATCCTAAGAAGCCATAAAATTTGGCCTAAAGGGATGTTTTGACATCCATGATCAAGGAGAAGGTTAGGCTAGATCCCAATGATAGCACGGAAAGCGGTCTATGAGTGGTTGGCTTTGGATTTAGAGGCTTTGCAAAAAGTATCGAGGCACCTCCAGAACGTCTCCAGGCTCGTACTATCATTGTGGACAAATGCGTTCATGTCATCAGCAAAAATTCTCATAGTGATCTATCCATGGTTATGGGGCAACTGGAGGCCTTTGATATTACCTGCTTCCACCTGTTATTCCACCAGTCGGCTAAGCCCTTCCATGGAAATGGCAAAGAGAAGGGAAGCCAATGGGCACTCTTGTCTGATCGATCTTTTTCGCTTGATCACCTTAAAATTTGGCCATTAACATTAATTTGAGTTGATGCATTACCCAAAAGGGTTGAGATCATCTTGGTGAGTTTCTGACTGCATTCGAGATCTTTAAGTTACTTCAAGATATAGTCCCATTCCAAACTATCCTAAGCTTTGTCAAGGTCAATCTTGAGGAGAACCAAGTCTTGTCTTCAATCATTCGCAAAGTCGAGACCTTCCCAAATATCTATAATCACTACAACATATGAGGGGCATACCGACGCTGCATATATTGACGGTCACAGTCGGCACCAGTATGGGCCTCGAAAAATGTCACTTAGAGATACCAATGGTCAAGTGACCGTCGGTATGACCGTTTTAAACGGATTGTCGGTGTGGCCCACAGCCGCCGGTATGTGCGTCGGTATAGGCATCGGTATGGGCGTTGGTATAAGCGTCCGTAATTTACTGGGAACTATCAACGCGTATACCGACGCCCATACCAGCGCCTATATCAGTGGCGAGTTTTAAACATACCGCGAACCCAAGAGCAAAACTTTACATTTTTGCGCGTGTTTGAGTAATGTTGGTCTTCTGTCGAACTTGCGCGCGGGAACCAAATTGCGACCTACATTGTCTTGTGCACAGACACACACAGATCTCTCTCTCTACACACACACTCTCTCTCAGCTTAGATCTCACATCTTGGTAAGTGTTGTGCATACTGTTAGCATTTGTGTTTCTCTATGCTTTAGGTTTTATAATTTCTCTTTTCTTCGATTTTGCAGAAGTTCTTTGGCGTCGATTGTTTGGAATTGGACGATAGATGACATACATTACGCTTTGAGGACAACGATCCAAAAGAGGGGCATACTTGTAAGTGATTGTTTTATTCTCTATTGATAGAGAGAGAAGGAGAGAGGGAGAAAGAGAGAGAGAGAGAGAAGAGAGAGAGAGTGAGAGATAAAGAATAATGAAAGAAAGGAAGATAAAGATAGGAAAATAGAGCATACATACACACACATTTACACATTTACACATGCACACATACACACGTACATGTACACACATGCATACATACACACATACATGTACACACATGCATACATACACACATACATGCTTACATACACATGCATGTACACACATGCATGCTTACATACACACACCTATACACACATGCATGCTTAAATACACACACACACATATACACACATGCATGCATACACACACATATAAATTTACACACATGCATACATACACACACATGCATACACACATACATACACACACATATATACACACATGCATACATACACATACACACACACATATACACACATACATACACACACACATATACATACATGCATGCATACATACACACACATATACACACATGCATGCATACACACATATACACATATACACACATGCATACATACACACACATGCATGCACACATACATACACACATGCATGCATACAATATATACACACATACACATACACACACATACACATACACATAGATGTATGCACATGCATAAATACACACACATATGTACACATGCATACATATAACACACATATATACACATGCATACATACACACATATACACACATGCATGTATACATACACACACATACACATACACACACATGTATACACATGCATACACATACACACACATACACCCACATGCATGCATACATACATACATACACACACATGCACACACATGCATGCCTACATACACACACATACACATACACACACATGTATACACATGCATACATACACATGCACACATGTACACATGCATACATACACACACATATATACACACATGCATACATACACACATATAATCCTATTTTTATTTTGAAGTTTTTTTTTACATCAAATATATAAAAATAGGATTAGGGTTTTTACGTTATTTACACATACATACACATACACATACACAATATATATATATATATATATATATATATATATATATATATATATATATATATATATATATATATATATATATATATATATATATATATATATATATATATATATATATATATATATATACATGTATATACACATGTATACAGAAATATACATATTTTAGGTCTAGATATTTAAGATTAGGGTTTTAGGGTTTAAGCATACATATCACTCAATTATATTTATATTAAGAAAAAATATAGAGAAAAATAAGAAAAAAAAATTGAATATATAAATAAATATATATATATAAAATCTGATTAGGGTTTTAGGGTTTTAAAACGTAGATAACATATATACACAAACACACATATACATATAATACATACATACATGTAGATACACATGCATACAAAAATATACATATTTTAGATTTAAATCTTTAAGATTAGGGTTTTAGGGTTTTAACACCTACATAACATATATGCACACATACACATGCATATAATACATATATACATGTATATACACATGTATACAGAAATATACATATTTTAGGTCTAGATCTTTAAGATTAGGGTTTTAGGGTTTATACATACATATAACTCAATTATATTTATATTAAGAAAAAATATAGAGAAAAATAAGAAAAAAAATCTGAATATATAAATAAATATATATATAATATGATTAGGGTTTTAGGATTAAGGGTTTAGATTTTTATTGGTGGTTAAGTATTTAGGTTTTTCAGATTTAAGTCTAAATCTTTAAGATTAGGGTTTTAGGGTTTTAACACTTACATAACATATATACACACATACACATACACATATAATACATATATAAATGTAGATACACATGCATACAAAAATATACATATTTTAGATCTAGAATTTTAAGATTAGGGTTTTAATTAAATATATATAATTAAATATATAAAAATAGGATTACCTAAGGAAAAAATCTGAATATATAAATAAATATATATATATATATATAGAATAAGATAATTATATACATAAATAAATATAAAAAGAACTAGTGTTTTAAAAAAATTAATTAAATATTTATAATTAAATATATAAAAATAGGATTAAGTAAGGAAAAAATCTGAATATATAAATTATATATATATATATATATATATATATATATATATATATATATATATATATATATAAGGTAGGATAATTATATAGATAATAAAATATGATAAGAACTAGTATTTTAAATAAATAAATGAAATATATATGAAATAAATAAATAAATGAACTAGTACTTTAAGAGTTAGATTTTTAGGTTTAATAAAAAAACAAATGTTCTAAAATGTCCATATTGTAGCAGATGGCTTCTTTGGATCCTGAAGAGAGAATGGCATGTCCTTGCACACACTGCAAGTATCAAATTTATCGGAAACGACGGATTTGTACTGCACATGTTAGAGAGTATGGATCCTTTGATAGGAGTCGACTAGAAAACCTATGTTATCATTCGCATGGTCCCCCAGGTGAGCAGATGGACCCAAACGACATTGCACGGGTAACCTCTCGTGGACAAAAGAGAGCAAAAAAGGACTTAGACGTACAAGCAAGCACTAATAATATTACACAGAATGAACATATGGAAGAGATGCTTGAAGCATTTTATGAGATGGACGAAGATCATGATGGTGAAGAAGGTGTCGAGATGGACACAACAGAAATTCCACGATTAGAAGTTGATGAAGAATATGAAAACATGCGAAGATTAGCTCGTTTACCACTTTACAATGGAGCAAAGATATTTGTACTACGTGCTTCAATCGCGATGCTCAATCTGCAATCCATTTATGGATGGTCAGATAGTAGTGTCACTGAATTGTTCAGGTAAGTGGAGAACAAATTGGCTTTCATTGTTGTATCACAATAACTTCATTTACTAATATCATTTTAATTTCTTATTGCAGGCTTATTGCATGAGGTGTCTAAAGACTGCTTTCACACGAAATGACGATCTTGCAGGACTCAAGTCTCATGATTGGCACACATTTTTACAGTTTGTGCTCCCTGTAGCCCTAAAAGATTGTCTTTCAGAGGATGTACGAAAAACCATTTATAAAATTAGTTCTTTAGTACGGCGGATATCTTCTAAAGAGATAAATAGAGATAGCATAGAGAGTGCAAAACTCAATGCTATCGAGGATGTTTGTATGGTAGAGAAATACTTTCCCACAAGTATTCTCACTATTCAACTTCATTTATTGGTTCACATGGTAGATGAAGTTGCAATAGCAGGAACTGTCCATAGTCGATGGATGTTCTTCTTAGAGCGCTTTATGAAGACATTAAAAGGGTTTGTTCGACAGAGAGCACGTCCAGAGGGTAGCATGGCAGAGGGATGGCTTGTACAAGAATCTCTTGTATTCATAACTGAGTTTCTACGTATATCGGATCCCAAAATGCCTCGCTTTTGAGCGATGATGAAGATATTCGTCTCGTAGGCGATGAACCACAAGGTAAAGGATTGCAAAGAAAAATGGATGCAGCTTTCAGAGAGAAGGCAATGAAGTTTTGCATAGTTAACTCTGAGCCTATGCAAAAGTGTTTAGAAAGGTATGAACTTGCCAAGGAAACTAACGCAAAGGAAAGAGCTCAGTTTCGAAGAAATCGTTCCACTCGATTTTTATCTCTTCCAGAAAATCTTTGACCTCTCCCACCTTTTCCAATGAGCAGATGGCTAGATACAGCGGTTTCACAAGCAAAGGTAGCAAGTGAAGATATCTCTGAAGAAGAAGAAGAACTCGCAAAAGGATGTGATTGGGAGTATATTAAATATGGTGCACTATGGTCTCATGGACGACACTTTCGAATTGCACGAATCGATGAAAATAGGTCTACTTTTGATAGTGGAGTGATGGTGAATTTTTTGCAAAAAAGTAGAGCGAGTGCAAGAGATGATAATGCTCTAGAAGGCGAGTTAGATTATTGTGGTGTGATTCAAGACATCTTGAAACTATCTTTCAGAAAGTTTGATTACTTTCTTTTTTATGTGAAATGGTTCAAAGTAGTCACCTCTGGAAGAAACGCAATAGTGAGACGGGATAAGAGCGGTTTGCTTCAAATCGACTCCACAAGATTATGGACAGATGAAAGGGATACATTTGTACTTCCCGAACACTGTGAGCAAGTTGTTTTTATACCAGATTCAAAAGACCCAGAGTGGCTATTTGTTTTACAAGTCGCTCCACGTAGTAGATAAATTTTTGAAAACATAGATGTAGAAGAAAGTCCATCTCTAGTGGACTCGGAGATTCATTCGATAGTCGAGGAGGAAGAGATCATTGTTCGAGAAGAAGAGGTCATTGAAGAAGAGGTCATTGTTCGAGAAGACGAAGCAATAGACGATGATCAGGAGGAAACCAGCATAGCAAGCGATTTAGAAGCCATGAATATAGAGATAGATATTCTCGGTGCATCGGATCTTCAAGAGGATGCTAGAATAGAGGACTTTTGAATAAAACACTTGTACGTACTAATTTTTGTTTTTTTTGTTTATTCTCTATATTACTTTTCTTATCGTATGCTAATTATTTGAGTTCTTTTATTACAGAGCATGATGGGAGACAATCCTCCAGTCACTCCATATTCCATGACAGAGGAGCAGTTTTTGGAGTTCATCTCTCAGGTTCCTCCTGCATATATGTCCTTTGCATCATAGTATTGGATCGCTCGTGGTAGCACTCCTCCCGACCTCACTCCTGGCGGCCTTACTCCTGCGGCCTCACTCCCGCTGGTCTCACTCCCACCGGTGTCACTCCCGCCGGTGTCACTCCTGTCGGTGTCACTCCTATGAGTGGTGCTACTCCCATAGGAGGTATGTCTCCTAGCTTTGTGACTCCACCACGACCATCTTTGCAGCCATCTCCTACTGGGTCTACTAGTAGACATGTGCATTCGACACCTCCGCGCGATACAGGTTCTGGCCCGTCTCGTAGATCGAGGTCATGCTCTCGAGCAGGAGGTTCTAGGAGTGGATCTACAAGTAGGTCTGGAGGAAGAGGAGGCAGTTGTTGTGGAGGCAGTGCGACGGACGTTGTGTCGCCCGCTTCTACTCCTAGGACGAGTACCTCAGATGTAGGTACGCCATGCAGTACACCACGTGGAACACCACGTACACCTTGGGGTGCTCATGACCATGATGACTCCAAGGTGTATAGTATCCGAGATGGAGCTCCAGTGATGGATGCGGCTGGCAAAGCAATGCGTGCACGCATACGACAGCTTTGCTCCATCCAGTTTGGACACTCCATCATGCTAAAATGGAGTGAATAGGATAAAGATCGGAAGAATTATATCACACAGACGATTTACCAGGAGTTTCGACTAGCCGATGGACAGTCTATTGTCAGTTCAGAGTGGATTCTCCACACCGCATGTGAGGTCATGTCCCATCGACGATCCGAGGCACGTGATGCTTTCAGAGAAGGCTTACCAAAGCCTGTATGGTTAGATGCTGAGGAGTGGGACATGATTCATGAGGAGCAGTAGCAGACTCTTGATCGATATCGCCTGCAGCGAAATGCCGCAGCCACACGTTTAGATACGATTGGACCGTCACATTTGGGTCATGAGTTTGTAAGTATCATTTCATTTATTGAATTTATTTGTGTTAAATTTCTCGTGTATGTTTCCCTAATCTTTTTATATTTGTTTCAGGAGCTGGCAATGGGTCGTCCTCCAACACGAACGGAGGAGTCTTATGGATATAGTCATGGGTTGACTGCACTATTGCAGGACTTGGAGGGACGCGGTGCGGTAGTTTCATGGGAGCATTTGCGATGAGGTAATTAATTTATAAACTTGGTTTTTACTTGTTGTTTGTAATTTTCATGTGAATTTATCTCATTCCATTAATGTTCTTTGTTGCAGGACTGTTGATATGGAATGTTCTTTGCATGTGTATGGCAGTGGAAGACCAATATTTTGTATTTGATTTTCATATGGCAATACATTGCTTTGCCACATTTTGTAAAAGCGTCATATATGACAGTGGTTTGCCACACTCTTGTACATGCTTCATTATTGAAATATATAACTTCTTTTGTACATGGTTCATAATTCATTCTGATTATCTCTTTTGTGTCCAATAATAGTCTGTTTCATGAAATCATATCTCAGTTGTCATTAGAGTACACCACATGTACTCCGTATTTTTTTGGTAGAGTGTATTGTCTTTTGTTAAGCAACATCATGGTAATGTTGCTGTAGCAAAAGACAAAACACTCTGCCCAAAAAAAATTTTGCAGGTATGGTCGTCGGTATATGCGACGGTACTCCCAGTAGTGTCATCGGAATAACCGTCGGTACACCCAGCAGGCGACGGTATGTCCAGCAGAAGCCTCGGTATATGCGTCGGTAATACCGGTGCATATACCAACGCATATACCGACGCATATACTGACGCTTTCGTACCGACGCGCACACCAACCTTTACACCGGCGTCGCGGCAAATAAAGCCGCGTTCATTTTCCTCGGTAAAAACCTCGGTATACCATCGTTCTGTTGTAGTGAATGGCTTCCAATATTGATCTGCCTTTGACGAAACCTTTTTGGTCCTCGTTTAACCACACTCTCTGATGGCTTGAAATTTTGTTGGCTATGACTTTGGCAATGATCTTATATCCTATTTGAAGCATCGTAATCGGATGACAGTTCTTAATTTTGTTCTTTTCCCCTTTTTTGTGGATTAACTTGATGATGCCAGTGTTGAGGCAAGTCGGAAGAGCACCAAACTCAAGCGCCTCTTGCGAGACCAAACGAAGAGGGGTGGCAACCACCAGCGTGAAGGATTTAAAGAACTCATTAGTGAGCCCATCCGACCCCGATCTTTTACCACTAGGGACGACATCAATGACTTCAATGATTTCTTCTTGCAAGATAGGGGCATCAAGTAGGGAACGAAGGTTGTGTCGGATCCTATGAGAAGATACCCCAGATATGGCTGCCATGCAGTTTCGTCTATGGTGGGAGAGGGGGGTCGAGATTCCTAAGAGTTTTGTAAAGTGCTCTTCAATGATTCCGAGATTTTCTTCTTCTGTATTGCAAACAACTCCATTTGAATCTCGCAGTAGGGGGATTGATTCTCTATTTTGTTTCCCTTTATGGATGCTACACATCTCTGTGGCGGGTTGGTGGGCTTTGCCAGCTCACCACTCCTTAAAGAATATTTTCAAATTTTTCCTTTGTATTTCTACCTTGGATCTCAGCATCGCTAAGACTTTTTGTAGCCCCTTTTGGGATTGGGCCTTTCATTTGTTCACTTGCTCCTCAAGTCTTCAGAGTCATGATAAGAACTAGGAAGATACTCTAGAGTGTTTGACGGGCACGTTTCTTGAGCTTGTTGAACTCCACGATTGGACTCACAAATTTTCTTGGTAGTCGATTGCGACTTTATGCGGGGGGCAATGGGTCGCGAAAAGTTTTAGAAAGGCCCGTTCGCGATCGTTTGAATGAGCTAGAAATCGTGAATTTTGAAGATGTCACATAAAGGGAAAAAAAGAATTTTTGAAAGACCAATGAAAACGTTCGTACACTGCTATTTGAAACTTGACCACTCCCGTCTAAAGCCAAGGCTCTGCGAATGCAATTTTCTGAAGATAGCCATAGCGAGAACATGACAAGCTGCCTGTATCATACTCAAACTCGAGTATATTATACTCAAACTCGAGAGCTTCAGTCTATAGCACTAATGCCATGCTCATTCCGAGTCCTAATGCATACCGAAGCATCGTATCTTCGTCTCAAACTCAATGCAGCTCTATCTCCACTACATCAGCAGAAGGGCTCCATCGATTTCGGTCTTCAAAGCTTCATTCTGCATCCTAATGCATATCGAAGCGTCGTATCTTCGCCTCAAACTTCAGCACAGCTCCGTCTCCACCTCCGTCACGATGGATAGATGATGGATGTTTGAATAATGCCCATTACAGCACGTCATAAGAGACCGTCAGTGATCATCATAGCAGTTCCATCGTCGTGTTGTGGAAAGTCATTCCAAAGTCAGCAGAGCCTGAGCATGAGCTTGTCAGAGCCTCTGCCGCATAGACTCTATTATGCCTTGCCTTTGTCTGTCATGCCACATGCGTCTAGTCTGTCTCTCTCGCCCAAGCCCAAGTTTCTAACCCCATTTTGTTGTCGGATCACCCTTACCTTAGCTGCTTGCACAAATCTACCTCTAACTTCTATGCTTGAAACAACGAATTTCTCTCTTTAATGAGTTTGTAGATAGATAGTATGCTCACTCCCTTATTCTCTCCCTCACGTTCTCCGATGGAAGTTACTCTTTGAGTCTCGCACTCTCTCATGAGTCCATAGATAGATAGTATGCTCACTCTCTTATCCTCTCCCTTACTTTCTCCCATGGACTTTACTCTTTGTGTCTCTCCTATGTCAACACTATGTCTCCCAAAATGCTAGCACGGGATGGTTGAATCATACCTTAAGAGAGAGGATTAGGAAGTAATCCTCATCCATGGCTTTTGGAGCTAGCCGTTAGCCCATCATACTCTTAACTAGGAGGTTGTGAGTTCAATTGTCAACATTGGTATGAGAGCCTAGTTGATGAACTTGGGTTAAATGGAGTTACGCTGCCTCAATTGGTGGGCACTTGGAAAAAGTTCCTATCCTTGGTGAGTGTGAAATTGTCCTAAGATAAAGGCATATGGGAATTTGGGCACCCATAGAGGGTGGGATAGGTCAAACTTTGGTCCAAGCGCTAGAGTTTGAGGTTGGTGGAAGCGCCTATGCATGGAGAGTGGGTCCAAGAGAGTCAAAAGGGTCCACAACTGAGAATTGAGGGCAATGTTTAGTCTAAGGGGAAAAGAATGTCACATAATCCTAATATGGAATGGTTGAACTATACCTTAAGAGAGAAGATTAGGAAGTAATCCTCATCCATGGATTTTGGGGCTAGTGCTTAGCCCATCATACTCCTAGCTAGGAGGTTATAAGTTCAATTCTCAACAAATGGAGCTTCAAATTCACGAGCATCACAATCTTACATATGATAGGAAAAAATATTTTTGTATATCATATCATAGGTTTCTTCTAAGACATTTTTGTCGGATGATAGTCATCTCTTAGGGTTGATAACCTGAGGTTCTCATATTGCAAATCCGTAGGTCTAACTTATTTTCTATTAGAACTTTATTAACAAATCAAAAGTGGACATCATATTTCTACAACTAGGAAATTTATGAATACACATCAAGTATGTACTTTTATATTTTTCCATTTTCGACATAGGAATCAGGATCTTTTCTTGCGATCAACATTTTCTTTGCCAAACACTGCATTCATATATGAACCATACTTATAAGATGCATGCACAATGACTTGGATATTTGTCCAAAAGTATATCTTTTGCACACAAATACACCATTTCAATGCATTTAATAATCCATGCATTTGACATGAACAATGCTTCTTGTGCCATGATCCATTGAACCTTCTCCAACATCACTAGGCCACTCTCCGTGATTTAAAGTGAATGCAAGATCACATAAGCTGAAAATTAGAAGCCACCTTTAATCATAATCACATAGAATCTCTTGCCACCATTCTGGATACGTAAAATTGTGATGATGCTATTCCTGCTCTTTCGTGCTTTCTAGAAATTATCCCGTTAAAAGTCCCTTTTTCGAATAAAGGTATCGAGGCTCCCAATGTACTCGTTTCTGATGCTCTAAAAGCACAGGCGTTGTTTAGTACATGGAAGGGCGTGCATCACTCTTCAAGACAGGTAAGCGAACATGGACAAAATAGAAATCCTTGTTCAATCTTTGTTCACATGGGCTCTGTACTCGTTTCTGATGCTAATTGTAATGACGCTCTGTACTCGTTTCTCATGCTCCGAAAGCAACTCCTTGAAAATATATCGTTGTTTCGTAAATGGGAGGGTAACCATGGATCACTTTTCAAAGGACCTATGTAAGAAAAATAGAAAATGAAAATAATCGAATCTACCAAACACCTTATAAAAACACAAATAATAGAGAAGCTTTTCTGAGTGAGAATCCTCCAAAAACCAAAAGAAGAGACGCATGTGTCATGCCGAGCTCAGCATTCATGAACAGAAACTCGATGGCCAAAGAGAGACATATAAATAAAGTGACCTCTTACACATGCAGGCATTCACGCACGAGTTCAGATATTCATTTCACAACGAATATTATGTAACCGTAGGTAGGTAGTTACATGCATATTTATCATGTGAGGTTGTGATGTTTGTCTCTTAAAAGGACGAATTTCAATGAGGATGTAGCTAGTATTCTCGAACACTACTTATATATACACAACATTACGTCTATGTTCATTTATCATTCAGCTACATCCAATCAAAAAAAAAAACACTTGAAAAAAGCTCATCTAGAAGGGGATTTCTTTACACGAAGTAAAATAAGATAATTATCGTTATGGAGAAGCCTTATGGTTACCATAACACTCATTACATTTTAATGTTATATAAGTTTTGGTAATTTATGCAGATTCTAATCCAAGTTAAGGTTTATATTAAGGCTAGACAAATGTCAAATCATAAGGGGATACCAAATAGAGAGATTGACTATGAAACTCATCAATGAAGCTATGATACATGCTATATGTGATGAAAATTTAACTTCAGGTATACAAAGAACCAAACATGTGAGTCCACTACAAACATACACTACTCATGAGAAGATGGGTCATAGCTAAAAACAATAGCAATGAGTAGGACTCCATGAATCACTAAGGTAATAGCTTCTCACATTCATGGTGCAAAATTCAGTGTAGTAGAATTAGGTGTTTTTTAGAGAGAATGGAACTTGGGTGTGGATTGTAAGACCATCGAATGCGTCTAAGGTTGCTAACAAGGTGCACTTGCTCTTTATCCTTGTCCATACTGGACACAAGCTTATAAATTAACAAGAAGACAACAAAAGAGTATATATGAATGAGATGAATACATAGATGCAACTAATTCTAAGGAATGTAATATACGTTTGGTAAGGTTTCCAATGCTAGACAAACCTAATAATGCCACATTAGATAAATACTATAATCCCATCATATTGAATAACATTTTCCATGAAGTGATGAATAAATCTATACAGGCTATTAGAAAATTGGAGTAGCTTCTTAATTCAATTGTTTTTTATTGTGGGAATGTAACTCTAGTTGTTAGAAAACCTAATGAATCCAAGATAATCTGCAATAAATATCGATGACAAAGAAGAAGACAGAAAAAATGTGTTAGAAGAGGTATGAGTACTAAAAATAATGGGTTTCGAGAGCTATAGAAAGACATATGTAAATCTTAGTCGCTCCAACAAAAATCAACATCAATTGTTTCGAGATACACATAGAAAGTTCAAAAAGTGTTTCATACTACTTTCTAGAGAGATCAATATTATAAATTACATTGTAAGATTTATTAACATTTCAAATTGTTTGCTCAAAAAAATTTGTTTTATGTATCTACAAAGTTTCAACATATTTTATTTGCACATGGAGCATTTTTCATCCATCGATATGCATCATTTGATAGTTTTGGTAGACAAGGAATGGAGAAGTTATACTACAAGGCTAGAGGTGTTTACTTCAAAAACACGTGGCATGGAGTGGTGCAATGCAATCAATCTATATGGAAGGGATGTTCAATTGGTTTTAATTGTACTATATTCTCAAGAGAATATGTTATGGAACATGTCAAAGAGTCAAATGGAGCAAAAGATTCAAAAACTATTAAAAAAACATGGCTAGAAGAAAATGGAAGTCAACATTAGGAGCTCCACATCATGTCAATGGAGGGCTAGAACAATACGAGAGGGTTCTTCTGTAAGTGAAGTAATTTAATCCATTTATGGTTCTTTTAATGAAAAAAAATCATAATGTTTGCAATGCACTCTCTTCTGTTTTGGAATTTTTAAGGAAGTATTTAGTTTTCTTAACTATTTTTTGTCCACTAAAATATGAACAAAGCCTTCCTAAGTGAAACTTTATAAGAAGAGGCTCCATTCCTTCATTGCAACATTTTAGCACTATAGGCGATGGGACGAACAAACCAAATTGCTAGAAAAGATCCATGTACATTCATTATACACATCCACATCCATTAAATAATACGCATAAGAAGATTTCATGCATGCACATAACTGTATTAAACATGAAGTTTATGTAGACATCAATATAGAGAAAACATGTTAACAATATTTTCTCGCTCTCTCTTAAAAACAAAATGATGTGCGCATTCATAGAAACTTCTAATTCTTCACAGTATCAATACTTCAATGTAGGACACAAACTTGTTTTTTTGGAGCATTGTTTGTACTCTCTACACATTGAATAAGAATCAACCGCTACACTTAGGAAGTTTAGGATACAAAGGAAAGAAGTCTTATCAGAAAGCAAGGCGTGGATAGAAAAAAGCCAAAGAAACCAAACTTTCTGAGAGGTTCTCATTCCTCGAAATTTAATTCTTAAAGAAAGGGGCTCTTTAGGAGGTTTTTTCCCTGGCTTGTATATACGCCTATTTCCCTAATGAGCTACTTATCTTTGTACATTATAGTGGTAATACATTCAGTATTGTGTGTTGTGCTCCGAGATTCTTCTCCTTCCTTGTGTTGTTTGCGTGCTTCCACAGACATCTATCTCCAACAACTAGTATCGTAGTAGGTCACCGCTTCATCTAGGGCATCGCCAACACCTCTCCGATTGCAGTCTTAGAATCCCATGAATTCTGGTGAGCATACTCAAGGTGTTTTCGAGATCAAAACGGCTTCGCTCTATGGTGCCGAAATCAAGATTTGAGCTCGTTTCCACCTCTGAACGCACTATCACAATGCTTGTGCAGGACATTTTATCTTTTTGTGACAAAGGTATATACCAGTTTCTATTCGCCTATTTAAGCATCTCGAAGTCTGCTATAGGTCTAGCACAATTAGTTTGGGCAATTCTGTTCAACTTTTTAAGATACAGGCAATTTTCTGCTTTTTCAAGGTATTTTACTAACCGGCCATGGCTGAAAGCAGTGATGTATTTCGTATGTTGGCTATTGAGGATAAGGTGGATGGTACCAACTACCCATTGTGGGCTTATATGATGCGACATGTATTGGTTGCAAAGGATTATGGAATATTGTGCAGGGTGTTGAAAGATGTCATGTTACTCTTGCAAATACAGGTACTGCAAATACAAGTGTTGGAGTTGATGAAGATGGTGTCGAAGATGGTGATACTGTACAAATTCCTATTCGTGCTGTGATTTTTGCTGCACCTACTACACAGCAGATTCGTTGGGATGGCAGAGATGCTGAGGCAGATGCATTGATAACTTTGTCTGTCATATGTGCCATTATTCCTCACATTTGCTCTTGCAGAATAGCTAAGGATACTTGGGATACACTTACCTCATTGTACCAAGGTAGGAATGAGGCTCGTGTTGCTTACCTCTGAAAATAGTTGGAGAGTGAGCACCTAAATGAAGGTGATTCTATGGATAATTTTCTAACAAAGATCAAAGACCTAAAGGAACAGTTGATTTCTGTTGATGAGGTTATACCACAAAGCTCACTTGTAGAGACTGTTTTGAATGGTCTTCCTGATTCATATCAGAGTTTTGCATCTACTCTTCGTTTGATGATGAAAGGCAATCCAAATGCCTTGTCATTTGAGGAGTTAGTCTGTGTTCTGTTGCAGGAAAATCAGTCCAGGCAGAATAGGTCCATTATGTGTGTTGCAGATCTAGATTTCCTAGCTAGTCAGAAGGGCAAAGGAAAATGGAGCTCGTCCACTAGTAAGCAGAAATCTGTTAATTTTGCACAATCGAAGAGGCAAGACAAAGATGAAAAGAAATTAGAAAAGCAGAAATTGTTTTGCAAGTACTGCAAAGGAAATGATCATATCATAAAGAACTGTCCAAAACTGGCTACTAAAGAGGCAAAGAAGAAAGAGGCCAGAATGGTTGTTGCGGAGGCCTCTACACCAAAAACAAAGTCTGCTAATCTTGTGTAGGAAGAATAATGGGCGTTTACTACTGTTTGCAATTTTGACCCATCTTCTCATGAGCACTACATGTCTGCACTAGACTCAGATATTTGGTACTTTGATAATGGGTCGACCAAACATATTACCTCGTAGCAGAGTTTCTTCTCTTCACTCGAGCCTGCCCCTACAGGGAATATTGTTACATGCACCAACAACTCCTCTTATCCTGTTATGGGAGTTGATAAGATCATTTTGACTACTGCTGATGGTAGTTCTTTCACTTTGTCAAATGCTTTGTTTGTGCCACGGATCAAGAAAAATTTGTTGTCAATCTCTGTATTAGCCAAGATTGTCTTGGTTGTGAAATTTGTTCATGACAGATGTATAGTTCATGATCTATCAAATGGAAACATGATTATTGCTCCTAGCATTTTATGTCCTGGGTTGTATAATCTCATAGACTATGAAAGATCTATAATGATTTGGCATGTGCAGTACATGATTCCTAGGCTATGTCAGATGCAAAGCTTTGGCATGCGCGCTTTGGTCATCTGAATTTTGCTAGTTTGCTACGCCTGCAAAAATTTGAAATGGTGTCCTCTTTGCCCAAACTTGAGGCACCCGGAAAACAAGTTTGTGAAGGCTATGCAAACACCTTCTTTTGGAAATTATATTTACTTCATGAATTTCATGGATGATTCCATGCATGGGTATATCCATTGAAGGCAAAGTCCGAAGTGTTCATGTGCTTCAAACAGCTTTTACTTTTGGCTGAAAATATGTCAGCATGTAAAATGGGCACCCTCTATTCTGATCGGGGGGGGGGGGGGGGGGGGGGGAATATATGTCTTCTTATTTTAATGCATTTATGGCTAAACTTGGGATAAAACACCAGTGTACAGTGCCGTATACACCTCAACAAAATGGATTTGTTGAATGAAAGAAGAGGTCAATCATGGAGATGGCGAGGTGTGTGGTCAAAAGTCAGGCTTTACCACATAGTTTCTGGCTTGAGGCTGTCATGTGTGCATCATATGTACTTAATAGGTGTCCCACTAAAGCGCTACAGTCTATCACTCCATATGAGGCTTGGCATGCTTGCAAGCCATTTGTTGCTCATCTCTATGTTTTTGGTTGCTTGGCATATGCATTAGTGCCTGAACAACATCGTAGAAAACTGGATGATAAAGTAGTAAAATGTATTTTCGTTGGGTACAATTTAGAACATAAATGTTATCGTCTGTATCATCCACATAGTAAATGCATTTTGGTTAGCCGTGACGTTGTTTTTGTGGAAGATGCTATTCAACCATTGCTTTCATGTACTAAGGAGACATCTATTAGCTCAAAAGACATGTATGATACTTTGTTGCCTCTTTTACAGGTGGCCAGTCTAGTGCTGGTCCTAATGAGGAAACTTCTTAGCCTTTACAGGTTTCATGCTATGATGTAGATCATTCCATTTCTGATGCAAATTTACATGATGCACTTGTTGATGAGAGAGCTGATATTGAGCAGGCAAAAACTATGCCAAAATGGCTAGTGCAGACTTTACGTGACAACAAATTAGATGCACCTCTATCATATCATACTCGAATAGGCTCGCATAGTGCCTTTTTTGCATCAGATTGCTATGTTATGGTTACATCTAGTCTCTGTGATGAGACTGAACCTATTTCGTTTGATGAAGCAAAAAATTCAAAAAATTGGATAGCTGCTATGCAATCTGAATATGATGCTATAATGAAGAATGGTACTTGGTCTTTATGTGACTTGCCTCCTAGCAAGAAGGCCATTGGCACTAAGTGGGTATACAAGTTGAAGCGTAAAACTGATGGTAAAGTTGATAGGTATAAGGCCAGGCTTGTTGCAAAGGGTTATGTGTAGGAAAGAGGCATTGATTTTGATGAGACCTTTGCACTTACTTGTCGAATGACTATTGTTCGTAGCACCTGTGCACTTGCACCTCATCATGGTTGGAATGTACATCAGTTGGACATTAAAACAACATTTCTGAATGGTGACTTGCATGAAGAAGTATATGTATTTCAGCCCTGTGGCTTTGTGTAGAAAAGACATGAAAACCAGGTGTGTAGGTTAAGAAAGGCTTTATATGGTTTGAAACAAGCACCACGTGCTTGGTATGAAAAGATACATGCCTATCTTATTGCACTTTGTTTTGAGAACATTCCAACTGAAAGCACCTTATATGTTAAGCGTGCTAGTAATATACTTCTGATCATTGTGGTATATGTTGATGACATGCTGCTCATTGGTCCTCATGGGAAGCATATTGTTGATTTCAAGGTTGATTTACATGCCTCATTTGAGATGTGTGATTTGGGGCATTTGCATCATTATTTGGGCATTCAGTTTATGCACGTTGATGGTGGAATGGTTTTGTGTCAAGCGAAATATATTGACACATTATTGCAGCCTTTTGGCCTTGAAGACTGTAAGACTATTACCACTCCTATGGAGACAGGTTTATGATTGAGTCTTCATGATGCTAGAGATGCATTTGATGCTCTTCTCTATCAGCAGGATGTTGGATGCCGGATTTACTTATGCATTACTCGGCCAGTTAATCAGTTTTCTATCTCATAGATGAGCAGGATTATGCATTGCCCAGGAGTCAAGCAGTGGCAAGCAGTTAAGCGCATCTTTCGCTACTTGAGTGGTACTCAGCTACTTGGGTTGTTTTATCCCAAGGAGGGATCACTACCGCCTGATTTACATGCTTTTTCCGACTCTGATTGGGCTAGTTGCTATGACACTTGTGTGTCCACTAGTGGCTTTTGCTTCATGCTTGGTAGCTCATGTATATCTTGGTTAAGCAAGAAGCAGCCTACTGTGGCCACTTCGAGTTGTGAGGCTGAGTATAGGGAAGCTTTCATAGCGATTGTTGAGTGTGTGTGTGCCTCAGACGCCTTCTAGCTGATTTGGGTGGTGGTCAGTCTTCTGCCACCACCATCTTCACTGATAGTCAGAGCGCATTGGCCGTTGTGAGGAACCATGTGTTCCACGCTCGCATTAAGCACATTGAGGTGCATTATCATCATGTCAGGGAGAGGTTCTTTGCTGGGGAGATCAGCTTGGCATATGTGCCCACGCAGGAGAACATTGCAGACCTTTTCACGAAGGCTCTACCTAGGGAGAAGTTTGAAGATTTTCGCAAAGAAAGTTACAAGGTTGAGAAGGAGGAGATCTTGGGTTCAACCCCATCACAAGCATATGGAGAGTGTAATTATTTTAAATAAAGGAAGTTCGGCCTTGGCCTACTCTAATTAAAATAAAAGTACAAGAGAAGGGGACTAGTGCCCATGGGATCCCCTGAGTCCCACAGAGCGGGGGTAGCTTTTACATAGTTTAGATGGCATTAAAAAGAGGTTTAATCACCCTATCATCACCCTCATGTAGGGCCCACATGGGGTTAAGCGTGTTGTTGATCAAAATTAGCACTTGATGATGCATAAAAAGGGGGGGATTTTGTACAATTAGTGATCCTTTTGCCAAGGAGGAACAATGAATTCTCAATCGGCCAATCTACAAGGGAGGCACCAAAGTTTAGAGCACATCTTTCCTGCCAGATCTTCCATAGGACCTCCCCTCTGATGGCGATCGAGAGAGTCGCGGAGCAACGACTCGCTTCTCCCAGTAGAGCTGGCTTCCCACTAATATGTTTCTGAAGTCTAATTTTCATTCGGATAATCTGCCAGAGCCTTCATGGTAGGCCTTGCAAGGCTTACATGAAGTTATAGAGGAGGTTGATAAACCTCGCCTCCCCTTCATGCGGAGCCCACTTGGTTTTAATCTTATTGTTGACATACTATAGCTCTTTGTGATGTCTGAAGGGGGGCAGGGGGGGGTTCTTATAGTTAGCAATTCTTTTGCCAAGAAGGAATAGTGACTTCTCGATCGACCCTTGGGGGGTATTGCCAAAGTTGTGAGCACATCTTTCCCACAAAATCTTCCAAAGGAGCTTTCCCCTCATCGCATTCCACAACGTCGCAGAGCAACCGATCGCTTCACCAATGAGGGCTTGCTTCCAATTGATTTGATCTTGGAGTCCCAGAGAACGACCAAGGACCCTCCATAACCGAAGGGATTTAGGGCAAGCAAAGAACAGGTGACCAATATCCTCTTTGCTATGGCCACATTGCTTGCACCACAGCGAAGCACCACAGATCTTGTTAGCTTTTTCATTGGTCCATATTCCACGGTGTAAAATTTGCCATAGGAGGACCGACTTTTTGTTTTCAATGAGATGGTGCTAGATAGACACAAATTTGATATCCCATCGAAGTCGCATCCAATTGAGACACCATTGAGTCTCTTGGGTGATTGTCTATTTTCTAACCTACTCTTCCACTCCAAACCTGCACGTGTTATGTTTTTCTCCTTCAAATGCAGAATTTGTAAGCAACTCTAGTTTGAGCTGAGGAATAAAACTTGAGGGCAAAACTTTGAAGGCCAACGTGGAAACCCCTTTACAGAATTGAGATTGAGAAGATGAATGCAATTCCTGAGTTTGTTGAGGAACATTCTTCGTTTATGAATTCTCATTTTTCAATATATGAAATATTTGACATATAGAATTATCTATTGCACATCTTTTTCTTCCTCTCTATCAAAGAAGCTATTCTCCCATCCCACTTGCTAACCCCCTTTTTCCATGTATAGGCGCTGAATCTCTTTTCCCTCACCATGTGCCCCTCCAATCTTTGCTTTCAACGATCTCTCTTCTCTCTGTGCATGTGCTCCTAGAAAAGAATCCTTTCGAGATTGTTGATGAAAATATGGATTCCCGTCCAATACTTTTCTTTTACCCGGATTCGATTCTAGACTACATTCATAAAAAATGAAGACTCTGGCTGGCCATCATCTACGTTGTTGCCTTTTCTTCAGCTATTTCAACAGCTCTTCTTCCCTTCCCTTAATCAGCAGCTCCCTAGCGTAATCAGCATGCTCAAGTCACGTTTTTGTTGCACTTTCCCTGAAAATCCACGTAGGTCGTTTCCATGTATCACAAATAGAAACAAATGCATTCATCACACGTATATTATATATGTATCACAAAAGAAGTATATATTTATTCACAAATACGCATGCGAACCTCCATAAACAATGATAAAACACATAATAATGACATGTGATAAGATGAAAATTATGCATCACCATAAAATCACATAAATACGCCACAATATGCTTATTACACACATCAACCTATAAATAGACATGCTCACTTAGCCACATGGGAACATGGATACATTCACGCACATAAACACAAATTTACTTACAGTACCATGTTCATATATATGCAGGCACATTGAAACATATACACAATGGATTTGCATTTAGCATTCACTCTTTTCTTATCATTGTTGTAGGTACGTGGAGAAGCACGCTGATCATCAATGGATGTCCTTGTTGGTGCAATTAGATAGCCTAAATGCATTGTTAAAACCTTAGGACTACACATTCATTTAGCTCTTCACAAGAGAGAACCACATATGAATTCATGCGTGTCAATTTGAGCATATCTACTTTGGATAATTGTAAAATCCAAAAAAATAAGGAATCTAGCAAAGTAAGCGATCTAAACCCACGACTCATGTGGTAGGAAGAATCATTTCAAATCATCCATAAAGTTTAGGATCACTTTAAGACTAGGGAGAATTCAAATTCAAATTCTTCACATTTGTATAAATACTCATACTCCTAGTCATGGGATATGTGAGCCAATCTTAGAGGCATTGGGCTACTTCAGTGAGCATACATTGAGCTCACTTCATGTATGTGAAGTACACTACACTTCACTTGTATCATATGTCCATTAGCATATACATTTTGATACATCTCTTCAAGTACATTTTTGTCTACTATTTTTTGTTTCATCTTCTTCATTAGAGTGATCTTGTGGAATTGATTTCTCTCCATGTACTAATTATTTTCCATAGTTTAAGGAGATAGTTAGATTGAAGTATTTACTATATCCATATCAATTTCCAAAGATATTGGTTAAGTAGATCTTGAGATATGAAGTGAGGAAGTTGACTATATCTGCACACCTTCTAGATCCTGAAAAATTGGGATAACCCCCTAACTTGTTAGATTCATTTCTCTGTGTATGGTACGGATAAATTGTTGAAATAATTTTCTTCAGCTAGCTCATACTAGGTTGTGACCTTCTATTCCTAAAATAGAAGGTTCTTCACATTTCTTTCATATGCAAGTTATCTAGTTTGTTTCCAAAAATTGAGAGTGATGCTCCAAAGAACTTGGTGCTTCTTAATGCATCATTGGGAATCCAAAGGAGTAGATTATGCATCCCTGAAGTAAGATTGGTAGGTGTAGAGTAGGTTTTGTGCAGCACCAACTCATCTCTGGAACCTATCTCACCATCCCCTCACAATGGTATTAGAGCAACAAAAACTCAACATGGGAGATGGATTTCCTTCATCCATAGAAAAATTCGATCGAGGTAACAACTCAACTTGGTCACTTTGAACAGAAGTGTATCTTCAAAGGAGAAATCTCTATGGTTACATATCTAGAGATGCAATGATGCCAATCTTGAGAAGCAAGGGTCAACCAACTCAAGAAGACAAATAGAGGTTAAACGCATGGTGGTCAAAGGATGCTCTTGCAAGGTCATATATTCTGAACTCAATCTTTTATTTTTTTACTTCCACATAGTAGGAGCTGGAAGACTTCACAAGAGACTTGGAATGCTCTTGAAACATCCTTCTTATCAAGTAGCAAGGCAAGGAAGAATCAACTATGGAATTCACCACACTCAAGAAGATGCCCAAGCATAGTGTAGCTGAGTTTGTTACAAAAATGAAGGATATAATAGACCAACTTGGAAGCATTGGAGAAATCATTGATGAAGAGCACATAGTAAGGCAAGTGATCAATGGAATAAAGGTATATGACAAATAGGAAGGTTTCACCACTACCATGGACCTCTACATGGACATGCAAGTTCTTGATTTAATCACCCTGATGGGAGAATTGTTCACACATGAGGAAAAGATTATGAAGAATGGAGACAACTCAAATGGTAATCAATCCTCAACTCTATATACAGATAAGAACAAGAAATAAGATAGTAAAGGAAAACGTAAAAAGTCTGATGATGAAGGTAGTACCTCTCGAGAAAACTTTGCAGGAAGAGGTAGAAGCTCAAGAGGAAGAGGCAGAGGAGGAAGACAAGGTAGGGGAGAGCTCAAAGCTCTTCTCCATGTGCCATATGTGGCTTAATTCGTCACATTATTGAGAATTGTTTGGGGAATCCTAGAAATCAAAGAGGAAGAGGATACAATTAAGGAGGTTATGGAAGTTCAAGAGGTAGATTCAAAAACAATAATGGATACAATAACAACTCATACAATAACAACAATTACCAAGGAGGATACGAAGGAAGAAGAGACTTTAACAACTATGGAGATGATCAAACTCAAGAGGATTCATTACTTGTGATGAACATTACCATGAA
The DNA here is from genome assembly GCA_020310875.1 of Ceratopteris richardii. Taxonomy (NCBI): domain Eukaryota; kingdom Viridiplantae; phylum Streptophyta; class Polypodiopsida; order Polypodiales; family Pteridaceae; genus Ceratopteris; species Ceratopteris richardii. Next base: position 142,381,576 of record CM035408.1, read on the forward strand.
GCCAGATAAAACAGATGACCATGTATTCTTTATAGACTTAGGTTGCTCAAATCATGTACTAGGGAATATAGGTCTACTTTCAAACTTGGAGGATCCAAGGACTATACATGAAGTACAAACAAGAGATAACAGAAGGCATCTACTAGAGAATACAGGCAATGTAAAGACTTCAAATCAAAATATGAACTGATTAAGCAAGGCACTGCATGTGCCAACTATAACCAAAAACCTCATAAGTGTAGATGAGATTGTTGAAAAAGGATTGCAAGTCAGACTCACTAAGAATGGAGCATTTTTTGAGGATCCAAATTAGGGATTCAAGAGGATAGAAAGAGGAGAAAAATGAAGTGGACTATGCACATTTGAACTCCAAGATACAATAAACATTGCTTTTTCAATTATGATAGCCAAAATTTATCAGAGTTGGAAATTTGGCACAAGAGGTTAGCTCACATAGGTGAAAATGAGAGACAAAATGAGGAAGAAGCTGAGATAGACTCTATTATAAAATGACATAGAATAGATACTTTCAAGTTCACTATCGGGAAAATGAGAGAAGAAATGAGGAGTAACCTCATATAGACTCTATTAGCAAATGACATAGAATAGATACTTTTGAGTGCACTTGACCAAAGAAATAGATCGGTGATGAATCGATCTTCATTATAGGAAAAGTTTTAAAAAGTAGAAATCAAGACTTGGTGAGGATATAATTTATAGAAATTTAATTTCTACTTAATAGGTTAAGATGATGGAAGTTTTCCTTATAAGAAATCCCTGAGTAAGAGCTAATGATGTTTGCACTAAGGTGATTGTAAGAACAAGATAGCACGGGATATCAACGTTTATACTATCATTAAAGTGGATTGAGTGGTATGGGATGCCGAATTTAAGGATAATGTAAGCTTGAACTCTATGATATTTTATGACTTTCTCAATTAGTTTGGAAGAAAAGAGAATTGAGTGTAAGTAAAGGTCGAATTGGGTTTATACTTAGGAAAATGAATGACCATCAATTTCTTGGAAGGTTACAATTTTTGAGGAGGAAATATTATAAAGGGGGGAAGAATGGTATCATTGATACAATCCTTCAAAAAAATAGATACATTCCTTGGATCCTCTATGAAAGTTACGGATTATGTTTGACATCAAGTACCTTGTGTTTGAGATTGAAACGCAAATAAAATTGAAGTGGACATACATGAATTAAATCCAAAAGATAAAATTAGTTAAACATTAAAACCATATATATTTAAGATAGATTAGAAAAGTAAGAAAGAAAACTTGCTAAAGTCAAAGGGATTACATATAGTTGTTGATAGGACATGACATTTAACTTGAGGGGGAGCGTTAAGGTATCAAGCTCAACATCTAATGATCGAGGATGACATGCATCACTTTTTTCATTTCTCCAACATGTATAATGGTCACACTAGTATATGTCATGGATACTTTAGTGAACTTAATTAGATTTATATACTAAGAGTGATGGCACATTTTTTTCCTGCTAGCTCACTCATTTCCAGACATTAGGATTTTCCTTATCTATTATTCTTTATATATTGCACTAGTTGTATTGTTGTTTTAGGTCATTCTTGTATATTCCTTTTATGTAATAGAAGAAGAAGAAGATCATTTTTTCCTTGCCTCAATCTGTGTGTGCTCCTCTTGAGTTTGAGAGTGTGTGAGTGAGTTCTTTTCCCTATCTCCTTTCTCTTTACAAAGTGCCTCAAAGTCCATTACAAGTTTAGCATAGCTTGCTAGGGCAGTTCTTTTCAACGTTTTGAGATATAATCTTTTTTTTTTGCATCGTGGTATTTTAGTCAGTGGCGATGGCTAAAAGCAATCATGTATTTTGTATGTGGATATTGAGGACAAGGTGCATGGTACCAATTATCCTTTATGAGCATATATGATGCATCATGTACTAGTAGTAAAAGGGTTGTTGAATATTATGCAAGGTGTTGAAAAATGACCTACTATAATTGCAAATACAATTATTGAAGGTGATGCAGATGGTGCTGAAGAAGATTATCTTCCCATTCTAGTTCATGCTACAGTTCATTTTGCACCTACTATGGAGAAACTTTGTTGGGACGGTAGAGATGCCTAGGAACATGCACTAATAGCCTTGTTTATCAAACATACTATTATCCCCCATATTGGCTCTTGCAAAATAGCAAAGGATCATTGACACACACTTACCCCTTTATACTAGACAAGAAAAGAGGCTAATGTTGCTTAAGTTCAAAAATAGTTGGAGAGTGTGCATATGAATGAATGACATTCTATAGAATATTTTTGATAAAGATCAAAGATATAAAACAGTAATTGATTTCTACTGATGAAGTCTTGCCAGATAGGTCACTTGTGCAAACCGTTCTTAATGGTCTTCTAGATTCGTTTAAGTGGTTTGCTTCTAATCTTTGGTTGATGATGAAAAGCAATTCAAATGCCCTAAAATTTGAGGAGTTACTCTTTGTTTTGCTGCAAAAAGATGAGTCCATGAAAATAAGGTCCATTCTGCGTGTTGCAGATCAAGTTTTCTTAGACATTGAGAAGGGCAAAGGTAAATGGAGCTCATCTAGTAGTAAGCAAAAATCTGCTAATGCTACTAAGTCAAATAATGAAGAAAAAGATACTTCCTCAATAGCTATATTTATTCAAACATTTGATTAGGGTAGATAAAAAATGGTCATATTATTCATGAGAAATAATTCACAAACTTGCAAGTTTCTCAAACCAAGAAATTCCAATCAATTGTGACACATACTCATCAGAACTCAATTTGACTATTTAAAGATCATCCTCATGTAGATTTATTTAAACAGCATGAGGAAAACATATCTAGATGTAAGTTTCATAAGATAGACAAGAGAATATATATATATATATATATATATATATATATATATATATATATATATATATATATATATATATATATATATATATATATATATATATATGCATACATATGTATACATACATACATACACACACACACACATATATATATATATATATATATATATGTATATATATATATATATATATATATATATATATATACATATATATATATATATATATATATATATATATATATATATATATATATATATATATATATATATATGTGTGTGTGTGTGTGTGTGTGTGTGTGTGTATGTATGTATGTATGTATGTATGTATGTATGTATATATATATATATATATATATATATATATATATATATGTATATATATATATATATATATATGTGTGTGTGTGTGTGTGTGTGTATGTGTGTGTATGTATGTATGTATGTATACATATGTGTGTGTGTGTGTATGTATGTATGTATGTATGCCTAATATATCAAAGGTATGAGATTCTAAAATCTTCAATGAAACTTATATTAATGTCTTGAATCCTTCTTTCTGATTCCTCAAGTAATCCAAAAGCATCTAACTCCATGCCCTTGGAGTTGCCTTGAGACAATACAATGCCTTTTTGGACCTACAAGCATAATCAACTTTGATTAACTACACCTCTCAATAAAGAGAAGTAAAATCATGAGAAAACTAGTTAAGCAAGAAAGGGGGCTATTTGTTGGAGTTTACACCTTAAGTAAAATGAGAGGGAAGCTCATGGAACATATCCAAAACAATAAATAAAAGCAAAATCATGGTTACAAAGAAGTTTTACAATTTTTATGATCTAGCTAACCACCCAATAGTCAGTGTAGGGGCATGTTTTTCATGGGTAGTTGAGCATATTTGAATTTGATTGATTCTAGCAAAACTCCTAATTAGATTCCATGACTTTGGGTCCTTCTCTTTTAGGTATCCACTTGAACAACTTGTAGATGCGCACTTTTGTACAAATGATACCTGATTTTCAACATACCCCCTCAAGACTCAATGCTTAGGTTAGGTCATTCATTCCAATGCATGTCTTGAAGTGTTGTAGATTTACTTTGTGGAATTCTTTTTTGTAAAAATATTTGAATATTCATCTTTTGTATTGACATGATCCATCTGTACATCCTTTGACATTATCTAATGTCTTATAGATTGCCATTGTACTTCTATGTGCACTTCTATTTGCTCAGACCTTGCATGGAACACGAGATTTTGAGCCAAGGATATGCTACTTAGGTACTTTCTCAATTTGCATACCAAGATCATTATAAAATATTTTGAGTCACATAAAGTAAAAATGAGACGTGCTAAGTCTCTATACTCAACTAAATTTTAGGAGAGAACAACTTTTTCTTGATCCTTTGACATCCATGAGATGTTCTTGTTCACTAGCATGATGAGATATCCATTATCATTTCTCCTATCATCCTTGAAACGTGCCCAATATGCATCACAATAAGCTTGTACATGTAATCCATCATCAAATGGATAAAAAAAGAACCCTTGATTTAGTTATCCTTTAAGGTACCTAAATACCCTTTTGGCTATAGAAAGATGAGAAAATATCAGTGCCTTCAAAAATTGAGATGACTCTCCAACTACATGAACAATATCTAGTCTTGTCATAGTAGCATAGATGACAGAACCAATGTTTGACCTATCTTGCACTTCTTCAACCTCATTAGTACTCAATTTAATTTTTAGTTGTAATGGATTTGAAATGGGCTTGCAACAAAAAAGGCAAACTTCTGCAAAATATGTATAATGTATTACCTTTGCATCAAGTATATATCCTTTTCCTTACATATTACGTTAATCCCATGAACATAGCTCAGAATTCCCAAATGAGAGATTTAAACTCACATCAAAACTTCCTCTATATGTGGGTAATGTTGCCTTCATCAGCCCCTATGATTATCACATCATCACCATATATACAAATGAAACTAGTTTTGCTACCTTCCTTTTTCACAAAGAGTGATGGTTCTATGTGAGTCTTATTTTATCTACATTTTACCAAGTATTACATAAGTCTTTGGTTCTAAGACCTTTGAGATTGCTTGAGTCCATAAAAAGCCTTCTAAAACTTGACTTGAAAATTCAAACTAGGAAAATGATAAATCCTTTTAAAACTATAAGTCTTATTGGGATGTAGGACTCACATGATAATCAAACCCTATATATAGACTTTTTTAAGAATTTATAGCTATAATTATCTTAGTGAGATAGTTAATAACATAACATCTATTTTTGTAATATATTTATCTCTTTTCGTAATAATTTTAGTTTTTCTTGCAATCACATCTAAATACTATTAAATGAATTTTCCACTTAAGCATATCTTGTAAATTGACAAGTTATACACTACAACAAAGAAAATAATTGAATTAGTTGACACATTTAATGTTATAGTTTCCATTAGAAGCTTTTTAAATGTATGTTTGTTTTTTGGCATCTCTAACAACATGAATACACTGCTTTCAAGAATCTATCCACGTTTCTAGCTCATAGGATCAATAAATAAGGGAATGAATAGAAAAAAAAAAACAAATTATTACTATCATATTACTCTTCTATGATGCATAAAAATGCAATGTTGTTACTACAATTTATTGTAAATCATAGCAATTGGTGTTGAAATTCAAGCTTCAACCTTAATACATAAATGAATGGATGCCACTTGGAGATACATGAAGCAAGACATCAAGTAGGAAGAATGAAGCTCAGATTTAAATTTGGAATCTCCCTCACAACAACCATAAATCATGAATCACATAAGTGTAAAAAATCCAAATAATTTACAAAAGTTGATTCTAAGCTTATACGGAATCGTTTCAAATATATATGTACACACAAGATACTTTGAATTAGTAGGACCCCTTGTGTGTGAACTCCTTGAACACTGGAATAAGCTAGTAAACCCCTTTCTTAGCAAGCCCCATGCTTGCTAGATGGATCTGAGTTTTTTTTTAGAAATCTATTATTGTCTCTTGAATTTGTCACAAAGCTCATGTTGAATCTCTACTATTCTAAGAGAAGGAGTTTGAGAAGTGAGTAGTGCTCTATGTGTGTATGCCTAGTGAAGGCTATAAGTTATCTATCTTGGAGGCATTGGTTCTCCCAGTAGGAGTAACCACTTTGAGTCAAATAGATTGCATTAGAAAGATCTCTATGTATAGTTCATGTGTCAAAAAGCACTTGCTGTTAGTCTGCAAGGGTTTGGAGAATTGATTGTTTGCTTCAACACTAGTTTTGGGAGTGTTCTTGTTGATGGGGGAAGTATCTCAACCCCTAAGCAACGACGAAGCGTGAATGACCTCCACAGGTATCCTTCTTTGACCTCTGCACACCAAAAATGCTCTTACTCAGAGCATATGCAGAGAACTCCAGTGAGCTTTTGTAGACCTGTAGTAGACACCAAGAGCTTTCCAACAAACCAAATTTCACTTCAAATGGATGCCTACACAAGGAGAAACAATGTCTACAACATGAGCTAGTTGAATGCTCACAACTGCCAATCAAGCAGATACCTCACTTCACTCCAGCAAGCTTTTCTCAGAGATTATACAGAGAATGAATATCAAACTTTGGTCAACTTTAGAGCACTCTAATAGCTACCCAATGACACCAAAATCATAGCAAATGGATACAAAGAGAAGGAGAACCAGCCCTTACAAGAGAGAGCAAAATATTTCCAACAGAGCCTACACAAAGAGAGAGATATCAATCACACAACTTCACTAAAATGAATGTTGCTCCCAGCTTACTCAGAGAATGCTCCAGAGAATTGGTAAGCATAAAATAGACTCTTATAGCTATCCAATGAGACAAGAATTACATCAAATGGATACCATATGAGGGAGAAACAATGCTAACAACTCAGGGGTAGAGAGTTGCAACACTGCCTGCGCACACACATAGATATGCCTACTAAAAGAAAACAAACAAGCAAGCAAGGGGGTTGCTTAAGCAAGGGGCTTGCTTATCACAACTCCAGCACTTAGTGCTCACTTTACATGAGCTAAAACTCCAAGAAGATGGCCCAAAAGAAGTCGGGATACATGCTCCTTTTATAGTGAGAGGTGTGCCCCTAAAATCTAGGAACTACCTTTCCAAATCAGCCTCCTAACTTGGAGGAATTAGTTGAGATGACTTGGGGAGTGGTTGAGTGACTTTTCTTGATGGAATCTCGTGGCTTTTGGCTTCCTTTGATTGCTCCACATGTCCATAAAAGATTCCCCACGAATTTTTTAGCTTGAAGCTTGACTTTTAACACTTGTGAGGCCATCTATGCTTGAAGGCTGCATAGTGAAGTTATTTATTCTAACATTAGTGGTATCAAATCTTTTCAACATACTAATCTTTCAAGGAGGTCAAGTAGAAGCCATTGAAGGATTGTGAAGGAGGGAGAGTTGTTGCATCAAGTTTAGAAGCACACACCAAGCAAATGAGAGGCTACTAGTGAATAAGGAGAACATCAATCTCATTTTTTTGGTCACTTTTGAAGTACAAAGGTAAAAGCTATTTTTGTTTCTCACTTGTTGTGCATTGAAGGGATCTCGAAGAGTGCATTAGAGACCACAATGTCAAAATATAACACTCAAAATTAAGAAGTTAGACAATAATAATTATCAACCATGGAGGTTTAGAATGTATATCTATCTCATGCAAAAAGAATTATTAGTCTCATTAGTGGAAGATATATTAGACATATATTACAAAAGAATCCAACTACTAATTAGTTAAAGAGTTTTAGAGAGTGGAAGGATAGAGGTAAGAGAGTAATATTCATATTATCTCACCACATTGATGTTGGAGTTAGACATCTGCGAAAGCACGTGAATAGCACAAGGAAGAAGAAGAAGCTTGGAGAACGACACACAATGCTGAATGTATTACCACTAGAATGTACAAAGATAAGTAGCCCATTAGGGCAATAGGCGTATATAAAAGCCAGGGGAAAAAATTTTCCTAAAGAGGGAAAAAAGTGCCCCGACAATCCTAGAGTGTTCACACACATCACTACCTAAATATATCAACAAATCCCCCTTGGGAATGATGCGTGGAACAAGGAGTTGGAACTAATGTATAAGGAAGTGCCAAGCTATGTGGAGTCAATCAACAAAATGAAGTAAGCCCAAAGCTTTGCGAAAAGCTTCAAAATTCTCCCTAGGCAAAGCTTGCGTAAAAAGGTCAGCAATGTTCTCCTGCGTGGGCACATATGCCAAGATGATCTCCCCAACAGAGAACCTCTTCCTGACATAATGATAATGCACCTCAATGTGCTTAGTGCAAGCATGGAACATAGGGTTCCTTGCAACTGCCAATGTGCTCTAACTGTCCGTGAAGATGTTGGTGGCAGAAGACTGACCAACACCCAAATCAGCCATAAGGCGTCTGAGCCACACATGCTCAATGGTCACTATGAAAGCTGCCCTATACTCAGCCTTACAATTGGAACTGGCCACACTAGGCTGCTTCTTGATCAACCAAGATATACATGAGCTACCAAGCATGAAGCAAAAGCCACTAATGGACACACGAGTGTCATAGCAACTAGCCCAATCACTGTGAGAAAAAGCATGCAAATCTAGCGATAGTGATCCCCCTTTGGGATAAAACAATCCAAGTAGTCGGGTACCACTCAAGTAGCAAAAGATGCACTTAAACACCTGCCAATGCTTGACACCTAGGCAATGCATAAACCTACTCATCTCTGAGACAGCAAATTGAATATCTGGCTGAGTAATGCATAACTAAATCAAGCATCCAATAGCCTGTTGATAGAGAAAAGCATCAAATGCATCTCCAACATCATGAAGACTCAATCATAAACATGTCTCCATAGGAGTGGCAATAGGCTTACAATCTTCAAGGCCAAAACGCTGCAGTAATGTATCAATATATTGTGTTTGACACAGCCATTCCACCATCAACTTGCATAAACGGAATGCCCAAATAGTGATGCAAATGCCCCAAATCAAACATCTCAAATGAGGCATGCAAATCAGCCTTAAAATTAGCACTATGCATGTCACGAGGACCATGAGCAGCATGTCAAACACATACACCACAATGATCAAAAGCACATCATTAGCACACTTAACATATGAGGTGCTTTCAGTTGGACCGTTCTCAAAACCGTGTGCAATGAGATAGGCATGTATCTTTTCATACCAAGCACGTGGTGCTTGATCTAAACCATATAATGCCTTCTTTAACCTGCACACCTAGTTTTCATGCGCTTTCAGCACAAAGCCATGGGGCTGAAAAACATACACTTATTCATGCAAGTCACCATTCAAAAATGCTGTTTTAATGTCCAACTGATGTACATTGGGACCACGATGAGCTGCAAGTACACAAATGCTACAAAAAATAGTCATTCGCCAAGTAGGAGAAAAGGTTTCATCAAAATCAATGCCTCTTTCCTATGCATAACCCTTTTCGACAAGCCTAGCTTTATACCCATCAACTATTCCATCAGGTTTATGCTTCAGCCTATATACCCACTTAGTGCTAATGGCCTTCTTGCCAGGAGGTAAGTCACATAAAGACCAGGTACCATTTTTCATTATAGAATCATATTCAAATTGCATTGCAGCCATCCAATGTTCAGAATTTTGTGCTTCATCAAAGGAAACATGTTTAGTCTCATCACAGAGGCTAGAAGAAGCCATCGCATAGCAATATGATGCAAAAGAGGCACTATGAGAGCTTGATCGAGTATGATATGATAGAGGTGCATCTAATTTGTTGTTATGCAAGGTTTGCACCAGCCATTTTGGCATAGTTTTTGCCTACTCAATATCAGCTCTCTCATCAACAAGTGCATCATGTAAATTTGCATCAGAAATGGGATGATTTGCATCATCACATGAAACCTGCAAAGGCTGAGAATTTTTCTCATTAGGCCCAGCACTAGATTGTCCACCTGTAAAAAGAGGCAGCAAAGTATCATACATGTATTTGGAGCTAAGAGATATCTCCTTAGTACATGAAAACAATGGTTGAATAGCATCTTCCACAAAAACAACATCACGGCTAACCAGACTGCATTTAGTCTGTGGATGATACATACGATAGCCTTTACTTTCAGAACTATACCCTACAAAAATACATTTTACTGCTTTATCATCCAATTTTCTGCAATGTTGTTCAAGAACTAATGCATATGCCTGAAAATCAAAAACAGGCAAATGAGCAACGGATGGCTTGCGACCATGCCAAGCGTGATATAAAGTGATAGATTGTGGTGCTTTAGTAGGACACTTGTTCAGTACATATGTTGTAAACATAACAACCTCAAGCCAAAAACTATGTGGTAAGGCCTCACTCTTGACCATACACCTCGCCATCTCCATGAGTGACCTGTTCTTTCATTCAGCAACTCCATTCTGTTGAGGTGTATATAGCAGTGTACACTTCCTACATCAGCTAGAAATTCACTAATGTCAGAAGACATATATTTCCCCCCTCGATTAGAAGGGAGGGTGCCCATTTTACATGCTGATAGAATTTTAGCCAAAACCAGAAACTTTTTGCATCATGTAAACACTTCAGAATTTTCCTTCAATGGATATACCCATGCATGCCTAGAAAAATCATCGATGAAAGTCACGAAGTAAAGATAGCTCCCAAAAGAAGGTGTGTGCATAGGACCATAGACATCACTATGTACAAGCTGCAATTTTTTAGTAGCCCGAACTGAACCATCTTTTGGAAAGGAAGAATGCTGCATTTTGCCCAAAATACAGCCTTCAAATACATGTTTACCAAGTGCCTCAAGTTTGGGCAAAGAGGACACCATTTCAGATTTTTGTAGGCTTAGAAAACTAGCAAAATTCAGATGATCAATGTGTGCATGCCAAAGCTTTGCATCTGATATAGCCTGAGAATCATGTACTGCACATGCCAAATCATTGACATATCTTTCATAGCCTATGAACTTATACAGCCCATGACATAAAATGCCAGAAGCAATAATGACATTGCCATCGGACAGATCGTGAACTGTACATCTGTCATCAACAAATTTCACAACCAAGCCAATCTTGGCTAATGCAAAACCTGATAAAAGATTTTTCTTGATCCCGATCACAAAAAAAGCATCTTTCAAAGTGAAGGAACTACCATCAATAGCCGCCAATGTGATTTTACCAACTTCCATAATAGGATAGGAGGAGTTGTTGGCGCATGTAATAGTATTCCTTGTAGGGGTAGGCTCTAGTGAAGAGAAGAAACTGTGCTACGAGGTTTTATGTTTGGTCGCCCGACTATCAAAGTAGCAAACATCTAAGTCTACAGTAGACATACACTGCTCATGAGAAGATGGATCAAAATTGCAAACAGTAGTCAATGCCCATTCTTCTTCCTGCACAAGATTAGTAGACTCTCTTTTTGGTTTAGAGGCGTCTGGAACAACCATTCGGGCCTCTTTTGTCTTTGCCTCTTAAGCAGCCAGTTTTGGACAACTCTTCATGACATGATCATTTTCTTTACAATATTTGCAAAACAATTTTTGCTTTTCTAATTTCTTCTCATCTTTGTCTTCCTTCTTTGAATGTGCGGCATTTGCAAATTACTGCTTACTAGTAGAAGAACTCCATTTACTTTTGCTCTTTTGACTAGCTAGGAAAGCTTAATCTACAACATGCATAATAGACCTATTTTGCCTAGACACATCTTCCTCCAAGAGAACAATGAGTAACTCCTCAAATGACAAGGTATTGGATTGCCTTTTATCATCAAATGAAGAGTAGAAGCAAAACTTTGATATAAGTCACAAAGAACATTCAGAATGGTCTGTGCAAGTGAGCTATCTGGTATAACTTCATCATCAGAATTCAAGTGTTCTTTCAAATCCTTGATCTTTATGAGAAAACTCTCCGTAGAATCATCTTCATTCATGTGGTCACTCTCTAATTGTTTTTGGAGGTAAGCAACACGAGCCTCATTTCTAGCCTGGTACAATGTGGTAAGTGTATCCCAAGCATCCTTAGCTATTCTGCAAGAGCAAATGTGAGGAATAATGGCACGCAAAAGCTATCAATGCATGTGCCTGAGCATCTCTGTCATCCCAATGAATTTGCTCTGCAATAGTTGCAACAAAAACAAGAGCATGAACAGGAATCTGTAGAATATCATCATCTTCGACACCATCTCCATCGACTCTAGCACTTGTATTTGCAATACATGTATTTGTAGGTGTAACAAGACATCATTCAACACCTTGCATAATATTCCATAGTCCTTTTTTTACCCATAGATGATGCATCATATAAGCCCATAATGGGTAGTTGGTACCATCCAACCTATCCTAAACAGCCAACATACGGAATACATCACTGCTTTCAACCATGGCTGATGACTAAAATACCTTGATGCAAAAAATTGAATGTATCTCAAAAAGTTGAAAAGAATGTCCCTGACAAATTCTATTAAACCTGTAGCAGACTTTGAGATGCTTAAACTAGTGAACCAAAACTGGTACATACCTTTGGCACAAAAAGATGAAATAGCTTGCACAAGTGGTGCGATAGTGTGTTCGAAGGCCAAAACGAGCTTAGATCCTGATTTCAGCACCATACAACAAAGCTGTTTTGATCTATGAAACACCCTGAGTATGTTTAACAAATTTTGTGCAATTCTGAGGCTACAACCGGAGAGGTGTAGAAAACGTGCTAGATGAAGCGGCGACCTGCTCTGATACCAATTGTTGGAGTTAGACGTCTGCGGAAGCACGGGAACAACACAAGGAAGAAGAAGAAGCTTGGAGCATGACACACAATGCTAAATGTATTACTACTAGAATGTAAAAAGATAAGTAGCCCATTAGGGCAATGGTCATATATACAAGTTCGGGGAAAAAAACCTCCTAAAGAGGAAAAAATGTGTATGGACAGTCCTAGAGTGTTCACACACATCACTACCTAAATATATCAAGAATGCAATGATAGTGCATATAAAAGGTCTAGAAACTTCCATGAAGGTATGGGAAATCCTAGAAAGGATTTACTCCACTTCAACCAGAGCCAAAAAGATTCAATTGAATAATGAGCTTAAAAACTTGTGGAAGACACCTAGTAGCAACATAAATTATTATGTTTTGACAATCAAAGATGTGGGTGATAAATTGGGTTCCATAAGTTGTCACATAGATGATGATGACCTAGGTGCAAACACCTTGAATGGGCTTAGGATAATGAGAAGTCAAAGGCTTCTACAACGTCTCTATATGTAAGAGGCATGCTTCCCAACTTTGAGGAGTTGGTGCCATTGATGGTCATTCAGGAGATGAATATGTGAGGATCAAAGACAAAGGGCGATGAATCCTAAGCTTCATATGCAGGTAAAAGAAGAGGAAGAGGAAGGAACCAAGGCAAAGAAAGAGGTAGACAAGGGAGAGCATCAAATGGTGACCATAATCAAGACCTAGGAAGCAAATACTCTTCATCAAGTTCAGAGGTAGAGGAGGAAGGTTTGACAAGAATACAGATGGCCAAATTTAAGAAGAATGCTTCATTTGTGGCAAGTATGGCCACTATGTAAAGGATTGCAAAGAGAGAAGAAAAATAAAACCTAGAAAGATCAAGGTAATAATGCATCTACTTAAAATAAGAAAAATAGGATGCTAGCTATGATAATTATGAGTATCTACAAGACACAAGGGTCAAGCGATTCCGAGAAGCACATTTGTTAAAGCGCTTAATTCTTATTCAAATCAAGACCTCTAGCATCTCGTCGCGAGGGACCATTGTTACTGTTGCCTAAGATTCACGTGCATTGTGGTATCTTCGCGATTGTGGGGTTTAATACCGAGTATCTTTCCTTATTTCAAGGAACACTCTTTGGAGAAACTTCGTATTCACACAACTAAAAGACGAAATACGTTAATTTTCAACTTGGAGCTGGTACCTCAAGTTCCAAAATATCGTGGAGTCCATGACAGACAAGTGAAGTGAAGTGACTGACAAGTGAAGATCGTCGTATTGCCTCGATTTTTATCTGGCCATTAATGTAGCATTCAATGCTCTAAACAAAGAAAATGCAAAAGTATAATGACCGGATCGTGTCAGTGAACGAGGAAATGGGAGCTGCCGGTTGCTGCGGGAAGAAGAGTCCGTTGGAGTGCAAAAGGAGATAGCTGAAGTTTGGAGACGTCAGCCGCAGGGCAGGTTCCTTTCCAATGCCGTCCATAGCAGGCGCAGGACAGAGGAGTTGTAGCTGACGGAGACCTAGAGGAGCTGTTGCCGTCGATAGTCTGTCTATCGCAAGACGGTGGCTATCGCGGTGTGTGTCTATCGCAAGATGGTGTCTATCGCAATTTGAGTGTCTATCGCAATCTGTGTCTGTCGCGAAGCCCGGCGTGCTTTTGTAGTCCCCTCCGGTGTGTCCATCGCAGCTTACGTGTCTCCGTCGCCAATTCAAGATTTTGGAGCAGCGCATTTGCGGCCGGATAAACCGTTTCTCGTGGTTTGCTCAGAGCTTTCCATTTAAGCCTTAACTCGTTCACGACGAAGGGATTGTTTGTGTTTGGCGTGAACGGTCCCGTACTGTCTATCGCAACTCTTTTTTCGATGCTCGGTCTATCGTGGTCTTGGTCATTGGTCAGTCTATCGCGGCAAGTCCTCTTACACGTGCCTATCGCTCGAGACCAGGATTCTTCCCTCATTCGTGGCACAACTTGGCTCTTGTGTGTCGTGCTGTCCATCGAAAGAGCTTTTCAAAAAGATTTATTCCTTTCGTAATGTTTTAGTGGGCTTCCATTTGGCTCTTCAAATGGAAAGGGGCCTTCGCTTTTTGTTTTAATTCCAAGCAAGTAAATCGTGAGCTTTCTTTGCTTTGTCGGGCCTTTGTTATGGATTTGGCGACCCCCTCTTTAGTGAGAAGCAACCTGGCCCCTCCCCCGGGGGAGACCAGTAACCTGGCCTCTTTGCTGGAGGGGGGTTCTTGTGCCGCCCTAGGGGCCTTCGAGAGTGCTGAAACCCCCTTGGTCTCCCTCGCTAGATCCGCAATTTTGTCAGCTCAGGAGGAGCTCAAGAAAGTTTGCCTCGTCGGCCAAATGTTCGGCCCTAAGCCTCCACTCGAAACTATGCGACAGTGGCTTCGCAACGAGTGGTTCCCCCGCGGACTAGTTGTTTGTAAGTGTCAGTTCTTACCGGCAAGCCACTTGCTGCTAGTCTTTGAAAATGAAGATATGGCGTTTCGAGCCCTTAGTGTCGGAACTTGGCAACTCGGCCGGGCAACCCTGTGCCTTTTCAGATGGTCCCCTGATTTTACTCCCGACAAATCAAAATCGCTTCGGTACCCCCTCTGGATCGAGCTCCCTAACCTGCCTTACTTCTTGTACAACTTCGTGTGGGACATCGTTTCTCCTATCGGCAAGCCGTTGGCCTCACGCGAGGACATTGGTGGTCTCATTTATGAAGGTGCAAGACACTCGTTCAACGCTAGGTGGCACCCTCAAATCTGTGTCGAGGCTGACCTCAGTGTGCCACTTCCTTCGAAGATCAAACTGGACTTGGGCGAAGGGGAGGTATGGGAGCAAGACATCAGTTACAAAAACCTTCCCAACGCGTGCTTTCGGTGTGGCCAACAAGGTCACAGGATCAAAGATTGCCCTTTGAGACGAAAAAGCAAGCGAAATCAAGAAGCCCCCAAAAATGCTCCAGATAGCAATGGAGCTTTGAATCATACGACGAAAGCAGAGGTATTCAAGGGTCCCCTTAATCCAGAAGCTGATGCAGACGGGTTCATCGAAGTCAGAAGAAGAAGGAAAAGAAGCCCTAGGGCAACCTCTGAGCGAAACAACATGTCAGTTACCCCCCCCAGCAACATGTATTGCAATCTGGAAAAAGAAATCAATGAGTTTGACTACCCTGGTGGGAACCAACTTGAGGTGGACACCGACGTCAAAGGCCTAGAGATCCCTGACAGTAAAGAAACCTTGCAGGAGGGTTACACTACAAGCAAAGAAGACGGCTTTACCACTAGCAACGAAGATAACATGGATAGTGAAAGCTCCATCATCGGATCGACTATTCCGGAAACGGAGTTGGAATCGGTGCCCTGTTCTTCCCAGCAGGAGACATCCCGCAAAGGAAAACAACCTATGGAGTTACCGTGGAAAAGCCCCCACAAGAACCTATTGCTAACTCGGGATCCGATCCGAGCGAAAAAGAAAGATGAACCCAAGAAAAGAAAGGACAAAGCTCCCTCCCGCAAAGAGGGATTACAACGACAATGATCATCATCTCGTTAAATGCTAGAGGGCTAACCGACCCCTCAAGAGCGACCATCATTGGTCAATGGCTTCGCGACATTAGCCTAAACCCAGATTTTATATGTATCCAAGAGATTAAAATTGACGGAGAAGACCTCCAGAAACGGCTTAGACATGTCTCCTCGACCCATGTTTGGATTTCAACGGCGCATCAGCGGGGGTCCGGTGGAACGGTAATCGGTGTTAACCAACGCTGGTTTGAGAAGCTTCAGAACTCCACTGAAGATGTTTGCCATCGATGGATTGCTGTTTCTTTCGGTGCTCCCTTATGTTTCACCTTAGTTTCTTTGTATGCCCCTAACGGGGAGCTTGAGAGACTTAACACTTGGGCCTCCTTGGACTCGCTCCCCCACAACGTGCTTATTTGTGGTGACTTCAACATGGTGGAGGACCCTATGGACAGATGGATGGGCAAGGGCAGGGTCATCGATAGTCGGGAAAAAGAAACGTGGGACAGAACTAAACTACACTTGGACTTGGTCGAATTCAAAGACTCGAAGGGCTTTTCTTGGTCAAATCTCCAAGCAGGCGAGGACCTGAGGAAAGCTAGACTTGATAGATGCTACATTTCTCAGAGTTTTACTCATCAGTGGGGCCACCCCTCCCTCTCGCAACGCACCGACCTCACCATCTCTGATCACTACCCGATCGTCATCACTTTTCAACCCCCCACCAAGATCCGTAAGGCTCCGTGGTTCCATGCCAGTGTGCCCTCCTTCTCTCTCCCCTCCGTCCATCAAGAAATTTCTGATGTGTGGAAGGAGGCATTCGCCTCTGGCTTGTCCCCAGCCAAGTGTTGGAGAAGTGCGGTCGATAAGTCACGTCAGATCATGATTAGATCCAGGAAGATGCTAGAGACTGTGCGGCGGGCTCGTAGAGAAGCTCTATATCATAGACTCTGGCGACTCGAGGAGGAAGTGAACAAAGGAAAATCTCAAGCCCAGAAAGGACTTCGAAAAATCAGAGCGCTGCTAAGATACGAGGAAGAGATACAAAGGAAAAATTTGCAAATTTTCTTCAAGGAGTGGTGGGCTGGCAAAGCCGACAAACCCACCAAAGAGATGTGCCGTATCCTCAAAAGGAAACACAACAGAGAATCGATCCCCTTATTACTAGACGCAAATGGCAATGTATGCAATACGGAAGAAGATAATTTTGGGATCATTGAAGGGCACTTCACGAGACTCCTGGGGACCTCAAACCCCCTCTCCCACCATAGAAGGGACTGTATGGCAGCCATATCTAGGGTCTCCCCCCACAGGATACCACCCAACCTTCACTCTCTGCTTCATGCCCCCATCTCTGAAGCCGAAATCATTGAGGTCATCGATGCCCTCCCCTCAGGTAAAAGCCCGGGACCCGACGGGCTCACTAATGAGTTCTTTAAATCCTTCAAGTTGGTGGTTGCCACCCCTCTTCGTTTGGTTTGGCAAGAGGCACTCAAGTTTGGCGCGCTTCCTTCTTGTCTCAACAATGGCATTATCAAGTTAGTACACAAAAAAGGGGAAAAGAACAGAATAGAGAACTGGCGTCCCATTACAATGCTCCAAACAGGATACAAGATCATCGCCAAAGTCATTGCCAACAGAATCTCTTGCCACTTGAGAACGTGGTTAAGCGAGGACCAAAAAGGTTTCATCAAAGGCAGGTCAATTTTGGAAACCATTATAGATATCTGGGAAGGTCTTGAATTTGCAAATGAGTCTAAACAAGAAGTTGTTTTTCTCAAGATCGACTTTGATAAAGCCTACGACAGGCTAGAATGGGACTATATTCTACAGTCGCTACAAGATCTTGGATGTAGTCAGAAATTCACCAAGATGATCGCGACCCTTCTCGGAAACGCATCGACCCAAATTAACATTAATGGAAATCTTTCAAAGGTGATCAAACTTAGAAGATCTATCAGACAAGGGTGCCCATTGGCTCCCCTTCTCTTTGCCATTGCCACGGAAGGGCTTAGCAGACTGGTGGAGCATCAGGTGGGAGCTGGTAACATTAAAGGCCTTCGTTTGCCGCATGACCACAGTCAGATCACCATGAGACTTTTTGCCGATGATATGAACGCTTTTGTGCACAATGATAGTACCAGCCTTGAGACGTTCTGGAAGTGCCTTGCTACTTTTTGTGAAGCCTCTGGATCCATAATCAACCACTCTAAGACCGCCTTTAGAGCTATTGGTGGGTCTCAGCCCGACCTTCTCATTGATCATGGCTGTCAAATCATTCCGCAGGGCCAAATTTTTCGGCTTCTTGGGATTCCCTTGGGGTTTGGCGTCTCTATGGAACAACGGTGGAACTGGGTGCTTGCCAAATTCGAAAACAAGCTTAACTATTGGAGAGGTATGCAAATCAATCTTGCTGGTCGGGCTATGGTTATCAACACGTTCCTCTTATCATCTACCATTTATTTCCTTTCTTGTTGGAGACCGAAAGAGCATGATCTGTCCAAACTGGATAGTATTTGTAGAAACTTCCTTTGGACGGGCGACCACAATAGGAGGGGGGTGCCCAAAATCAAATGGTCCATCTGCACCAGCCATAGAGATAGCGGGGGACTTGGTATCTTGGACATTGGGTGCATGGCTAACAAACTGTCGGCCAAATGGATGATTAAGGCTTGGTGCAACGGGGAGGCCTCGTGGGCCAAGCTGATTTTCAGAAACAAGAATGAGTTAGCGCTCATGGGTTTCCCAAATTGGAAGAATCTTGACATCTTGACCTTGCTGTTTTCCCCGATCCCCGTCTTCCCGAAAGGCTCTAATCTGGTGTGCTCCCTTTGGAAGAGTTGGAATAAAGTCAAAAGCTTCACAAGAATAAGTGAAGACTGGAAGTGGGCTGCCGGTATCAGACAAAACGACTCTATCTGGTTTCCGATCCAAGGCATCCAGAGTGTGGAATCTTGGAACATTCAAAATGCCAAGAAGCTATGGAACAAAGGCTTCAAAAAATGGAAACATCTCTGGAAACAAGACACCAACCGCTGGATCAACTTTGAGGATATTGACCCTAGCATCAACATTTCGCACGAAGAATGGAACACTTTGCAAAGCAGATGTCTCGCCTGGGACCGACACAAAGTTCGCCTTCTCATGGGACACGACATGTCGAGCTCGCTTGGTCTCAAATGGCACAATGGGAATAGCCTATCAAAAATCCCGAACATCAAAGAAACGATCGACTATCAGGGTAACCTCAACAAAAAGTGGTGCCTGTCATGGACGCGGCTTCGGTGGGACATGAAGTTCATGGCTATCTGGCACCCCCTCATAGAAATCAAAAAGTCTGTCCTCTTATGGCAAATTCTTCATCATGGAATCTGGACCAACCTTAAGGCTAGCAAAATTTGTGGGATCCCTCCCTGGTGCAAACGCTGCCACCGGTCTATCGAAGATGTTTCACACATCTTCTTTACCTGCCCCAACTCCAACAGACTCTGGCAGGTGGTTGGAAAGAGAATTAGACTTCAAAAACGCCTCAGTTGGCAGCAAGCCCTGCTGGGAGAAGCGATCGGCTGCTCCGCGACTCTCTGGAACGCCATCAGAGGGGAGGTCCTATGGAAAATCTGGCGGGAAAGATGTGCTTTCAACTTCGGTGACTCCCCCAAGGAGTGGTCAATTGAGAAATCGTTGTTCCTCCTTGGCAAAAGGATTGTCAACTGTAAAAAATCCCCCCCCTTTAGGCATCATCAAGTACTCCTTTTGATTGATAACAAGCTTAAACCCAAGTGGGCCCCACATGAGGGTGATGAGAGGGTAATTAACCTTCTTTGTAATGTCATCTAAGCTCTGTAAAAGCTTCCCCTGCTTTGTGGGATTTGGGGGGTCCCGTGGGCACTAGTCCCCTTCTCTTGTACTTTTCTTTATTTAATTCAAGTCCGGGAGAGTAGGCCATTGCCGAACTTCCTTTATATTAAAAAAAAAAAGTATAATGACCGTTGCATATTTGTGCCTATCGTTGATTCAATGCTCTAAACAAAGAAAATGCAAAAGTGTAATGACCGTTGAATATGTGTGCCTATCGTTGAAGGGTTGAGTACATGTGCAGATCTTTGTGATACGTGAGCACAGCGTTTTGAGCTTTGATGCAAGTTAGTTTTGAGCTTTGATGCAAGTTACTTAATCAGACTTCTCATTGGTTTCATGAGCGAGCAGATTTGGGACAGTCAAAATTTGATTGAAGAAGGTCTCTTTGTTTTGGTCTCCTCCTGGCTTCCATGGCTATTGTTCTCCCTTTCTTGGTGGTTAGCAATGAGGGACCCCTGCCGAGGGGGGGGGTTCCTTGCGAGACTACAAGACTTCCTCCGGATTGCGCCCCCCTATGGTCTCTTTAAGCAGGGACTCCATCCTAGCAAAGCCAAATGAACTTTTGAAAACGTGCCTAATAGGCCAGATGTTCGGTCCCAAGCCCCCCTTAGAATCTTTGCGACTCTAGCTTCAAAAGGAGTGGTTCCCATGTTGCTTGGTTGTGAGCAAATGCCAGTTTTTGCTAGGGAACCACTTACTTTTGGTCTTTGAGAATAAGGAGATGGTGTTCCAAACCCTATAAGTGGGCACCTGGCAAGCTTTAAGGTCTACCTTATGCCTGTTTAAGTGGTTCCCAGATTTTGCACCTAACAAGTCTAAACCCCTGTGCTACCCGCTCTCGTTTGAGCTTCTGAACCTTCCCTTTTTTTTGTATGATTTCCGGAGGGATATTGTAGCTCCAATTGGTCGATGGATGGCCTCAAAGGAGGACATGGGGGGCTTCATCTACGAAGGAGCAAAGTATTCCTTCAATGCATGATGGCACCCAGAAATTTGTGTCGAGACGGATCTTAGCAAAGCCCTCCCCTCAAAGGTAACCATAGACTTAGGGGTACGGGAAGTCTAGGAACAGGAAATCATTTACAAGAATTTTCCGAATGCATGCTTTCACTATGGCATTCAAGGGCATAAGATTAAAGAATGCCCGTAGAAATAGCAAACCTCTAAAAACAAACTTAACCAAGAAGACAACAAAGAGGATTATGTTAATTCTAGGGCACAAGCACGTCCAACTATCATTGAGGAAGAGAAAGATACAAGGAACTCACAGACAGACTCAGAAGGATTCACAGAAGCTAGATGTAGAAGGAAAAGAAGCCCTCAAGGGCCCCGTGAGAGGAACACCGTGGTTGTGGCTCCACTAAATAACTTGTACTGGAACCTCTAAAAGGAGATCAATGAGTTGGACTTCCTAGGAGGAAATGACAACGATGGTATAACCTTGGAGACTACCAAAAACAAGGAAGATAACCCAGAGTACTACCAAGAAGGTTACACCACTACTAAAGAGGAGGGTTCTACAAACAACAATGAAGACAACCCTGCTAGCGAGAGTTCCGTCATTGGATCAACACTACGGAATAAAGTGCTAAGAGTACTAGCTTTTAGTGCCCTCCCTAAATGCCTAAAAAACAATTTCATCAAGCTTATACATAAAAACGGTAACAAAAATAGGATCAAAAACTTGCACCGGATCATGATGCTTCAAATAGGGTATAAGATTTTTGCGAAAGTAATTTCCAACAAAATTTCGTGTCACTTGAAGTGGTGGCTCAGGGAGGACCAAAAAGGAATCATCAAGGGTAGATCATTTCTTGAAGCTATCATTGATATCTGGAAAGGTCTTGACTTTGCTAAAGAGTCCATGCAAGACATTTTTTTCCTTAAAATGGACTTCGACAAAGCCACAATAGGTCGGAATGCAACTTTGTTCTCTAGTCTCTTAAAGACCTCAATTGTAGTCAGAAATTCATGAAGATGATTGCTACATTGTTGGGGAACACATCAACACAAATAAATATCAATGGCCAATTACTGAATTCTATAAAATTTAAACATTGTATTAGGCAAGGATGCCCACTGGCCCCTCTGGTGCTCGCTATCACCACAAAAGGATTCAATCGTCTCGTGCAACTTACCATGGAAATGGGCCATATTAAAGGTCTCTCTCATCTAGTAAATTATGGATGGATGATCATGAGACTATTTGTAGATGACATGAACACATTTATGCACAATGATCAAACAAGCATTGAGGCCTTTTGGGGATGCCTTGATACTTTCTACGAGGCGTGTGGTTCTAGAATTAACCACTCCAAAAATGCTTTCAGAGCCATCCTCAGACCTCCAACCCAATGGCTGGTTGACCAAGGTGGTCAAACTATCCCCTTGGGTCAGGTCTTTCACCTTATTGGTATTCTGATGGGCTTTGGTGTTTCAATCGAGCGACATTGGAATTGGATCCTTTCCAAACTAGACTAGAACCTAGCATTTCAAAAGGGCATGCAAATCAACTTTTTAGGCCGGGATATGGTGATTAATACCTTCCTATTTGCCTCGACCATCTATTTTCTCTCTTGCTAGAGGCCGAAGGATCAAGAACTTGGAAAATTGAACAAAATATGCAAAAGCTTTCTTTGGACCAAGACCACATTAGAAGAGGGGATCCCCAAATTAAATGGTCTACCTACATCAGATAGAAAGATTATGGGGGTTTAGGCATTATGGATATGGAAGACTTCGACAAGGCTCTGATGGGATATGAGGTTCATGTCTATGTGGCATCCCCTCATTAAGATCAAGTAGACATTGCTTATTATGTGGAAAATTCTCCACCCTGGCATCTGGACCAACCAAAAGGCTAACAAGATCTGCAGGGCTCCGCCGTGATGCAAGTGTTGCCACCGCAACATAGAGGACCTGGGCCACATCTTCTTTGCTTGCCCCAAGTCTCTGTGTCTATGGTGGATTATTGGAGATATATTGAAACTAGAGACACAAATCACTTGGAAGCAAGCGCTCCTTGGAGAAGCGATCGATTCCTCAATGGCACTAAGCAATGCTATAAGAGGCGAAACCCTCTTCAAGATTTGGTAGTAGCCATGTGCCAACAATTTTGGACACCCTCCTAAAGAGTGGTCGATTGAGAAATCGATTTTTCTCCTAGGAAAAGAATCTCCAATTGTAAGAGGTCCCCAACTTTTAGACATCATAAAGTGTTTATTATCAAGAACAACAAGATGAAACCCAAGTGGGCCCCACATGAGAGGGAGGAGAGGATTGTTAAACTCCTTTGTAACACTCTCTAGTCTCATAACCCCTGCTATGTGGGATTCGGGGGGTCCCATGGGCACTTGTCCCATTCACTTGTAACCTGATCTTTTTTTTTTTCTTTAATCAAAGTTCGGAGATTAGTCCAAGGCCGAACTTCCTTTTGAAAAAAAAACATAAAAGATGGAGAAAACTCATTGTCCAATTAATATGATATGCTAATTTATGAAACTAAACCATATGATTATGAAGAAGCAACTAAAAATTATTAAATTCATCACATGATTATGATTACATCAATAATACACATGATACAAAAATGAAGTTAATCTATAATAGTTTGGATGTAAATTTTTGAGCATGAGGTTAGGAAAACGAATGGTTAACACAAAGCTTTGGGGACTATCCTTTGCGATTTGATTAAGTATTAATTTTACGTTCTTCTTGAATTTAAGAATTCTACAAAAATCTCTATGATTTGATGTATATCAAATCATAGCCCTTTTCCATCAAATTTACACTTAGCAACAATATAGTTTAGCTTTATGCAATGATATTACATTTGACCATCTACTCGAAGAAAGCGAAACAATGTCACCAAGTTCCCACGTATCCATTTTTCATCAAATTTACACCTAACAGCAATATACTTTAACTTTATGCAATGGTATATACTTTAACTTTACGCAATGGTATTACATGTGACCATCTACTCGGAGAAAGCGAAACAATGTCACCAAGTCGCGCATAAAAGATTCTCTAGTGTACGGGAGAGAGTGAGAGAGAGGACGATAGAGAAAGACAGACAGAGAGAGAGAGAGAAACAGAGAGAGATGGCATGCTATGTGCATGTATAAGAGAGAAAAACAATTTGAAAGCATATCTTCTGTGTGAGAAAGAGAGAGAGGTGGAGAGAGAGAAAGAGAGCGAAAGATAGAGAGAGAGAGTAGAGGGAAATGACTTAAGAATTTGCAATTTGCATAATAGGAATAAGCCTAAGAGCAAAAATGATAGATAGAGAATGGAAAGAATGGTGCAACAACCCATTCTTATGTGACCATTTCAGGTTCTGAGACATGGAAGCCAAAGAAACGAAAAGAAGAGCATTCTCATAACTACAAAAGCAATGAGGGATGTGAGAGGAAATGTGCGAGTTCTAAGTGGAGACACGCTTTAATCATGAGAATTCAGGAATGATAGTCTACTCGTGGTGATTCATCAACGTAGGAAGGTGGGATATTTACGTTTGAGAGGCATACCGCCATCGGAGTAAGCAGTGGTTTGTGATTTGAAAGGTGCAAGCATAGACCCCCTCTGTTGTTCATGTTTACTCAAACAAAGCATTCTCAAGGGTAAAGGAAATGTGAGGAGAGCACGAGAGGTGAGGGAGACAAAAGGTAGGGAAGGTATGCAACCGCTTGGGGGAGAAGGAAGGGCCTACATAGCCGGAGAGGTTCTGGCAAGGTGGCTATCATGAGGTTCTCATGAAAGGTTGCACATGAAAATTATGTAAGAAACATGTATTGCTACTACTTAAGAAGTTCTGTTAAGAAAGTAATGTTTTGAGATAAGTAGTATCCAAGAGTGAAGATCCCTTTTTTGAGGTAGGGAAGACTTGGTGACTGGGGAGGAATAGGAAGCCATCTTGGCCCAAGAAGAAATTTCTTTATTCATGATCTTTGTAATATCAAGGCATAAGAAGAATAGATCACCGAAGGCATGAGATGAAGAATACAAAACAGCCTGGTATGGCTTCTACACTCGCAAGAGGTGGCATAGATCATGAAAATTGCTACGGAATGTTAGAGAATACACAAATTCTGATGATATATGATCAGTTTGGTCCATACACTATCTATAGAAGGTAAATAAATACCACGTCAGGAAATCTTTCTTATGATTTGCCAAGGAAAACATAGATGTCATGAAACCAGAGATTCGGGCCAACAAATTGAGTTTTGATGCCTTCTTCTCATGCTAATGGGAACTAAACATGGGACAATTTTATAAAGAATGCAATAGTTGAAATTTCAATACAAAAAGGTGATCACATCTTTAACGAGTGAGTCACTTGCTCTTATTCATATCTAGTACTCTTCTATTGTCAAATGTAGCTACCTATCGGTACAATCATAAAATCACTTGTTGTGTGCTAGTTACGATTACAGAACATCATTTTTCAATTCACTATAAAAATTTACAAACAATCTTGCTATTTGTGAGATCAATATGGAAAATTTAACACCATGGATTAATCAATTAAGGTAGTACTAAACAATGAAAAACCATAACACTTATTTGATATTGAAGATGCGATTATCAGCCTAAATGCTTATAAACAAATGAATAAATATAAATAAATATATATGTGTAGTATACGGCCGCTGACATTTGCACATGTCCTTCTACCATATGCGTCATAAAGAGATTACAATTTCCCTATACATCTCTCTTTCTCTCGACTCACACCCACAAAAGTAAGTAAGTTTGATTCACTTGAAATAATTTGAAAGTACTTGTGAAGACGGACTTTGTAACCATTGATACCTTTCACATATCACAAAAGAGAAGTTCGACGCAATCAACAAACTCTCAGGCCGCATTCATCAGAGTGCTCGAAATTACCACAGTTTCGATAGTCCTTTTTATATATGCATGATTCACAAAATAGTACACTAAAAATGCCCAACAGCTATTATTTTCTTTTTTCATAGAGGTTCAGTGGATGCTTGATCCCTTGAGCTTTAACTTTAAAAGTGCAACTGTACAAGTGAATGAGCATATTACTCGTGGGAGCCCCGTATCCTAAGAAGCACAGGTTAGATAAGATGACATCTCAGTTACAACTGACTTAACTAGCCAAAATCATTACATATCCAACTCGAGGTTGAACTCTAGACCCCTGTATCCCACAATGCAGAGGTTAGATAAGATAACAACTCGGTTACAACTCGTTTAACTAGCCAAAACCATTACGTATCCAACTCGGGGTTGAACCCCAGACCTCCATCTCAAGAAGCTAGAGCCAAACCGATTTCCTTACAGAACGTGAAAGTGTTCTTGTTGAAAGTAATGCATGGCTGTTTTTGTTGAACGTAATCCATGGCATCAAGGCTTGTGAAAACCCTAAAACACAGGAACGACGAGTTACATCCAAAGAAGACCAGCTGTTCCTTACATAATAGGGAAGAATTCTGCAGGTTCTTTTGGCTTTTTCTGCTTTTTCGTTTAATCGCGGTAAATTTGGTATTTTGAGTATATGCTGTACGCACTCAACAAAGGAACTAATGCGCCAGAATTCTACGGGTTCTTTGATTTTCTCGCTTTTGACTACATGCAATACGCATAGCTTGACAAGAGAACTACAAGAACAGTCTTGCATGCCATCTTGCAAGCTTGTCTAACGGCGCTTCCTTGAGTACATTGCCTACGATTGTGCTCAGTGGAGAGAGAGAGAGAGAATATGGAGGTGAAGAGAAGCATGCATTCCGTCGTATATCCGGCTTCTCCATCACCAGGTGGAGTGATAGAGCTTAGCGGAATAGATCAGATTGCGCAGCGGGTATACACTTCCATTCTCTTCTTCTATGCTGGCCATGCGCCTGTGCAAGAAGCATCACACATGCTCAAGGGCTCTCTCTCACAGGCCTTGAGTTTATACTACCCCTTGGCCGGGCGCTTCAGAGAAAAGATAAATGGAGAGCTCGAAATCGTATGCAACGATGAAGGTGCTTCCTTCTTTGAGGCATGGGTCGACTGTGGCATCGATCGTTTTCTTCCGGGTTTTGAATGCTCCCCCGAGTTCAACATTCTTGGGCCTCCTCTGGACGCATCTGCGGACATAACTTCAATTCCGCTTTTGTTAGCTCAGGTACAATTTGTCGCGCCCTCTCCCTTCTCATTCCTTCTTGGCCCTTTCGAACCCTAATAACAGAGGACGAAATCAGTGATCTGGAAAATCTTCATTGGCTTGACGTAATGGCGATTTCTTCAGCAATAGGACTCGTTGCAGCTCGTTGCAGCTGGTGCTTAAAGGATTTAAATCTGTAGGAGTTGAGCTGCGTGTTGCTAGTTCCTAACTGATATACATGAAGATAGACATATAAACAGGATGCATTCGCTGGCAGTCTACATCTACAAGTATTTCTGAATAGAAATTCAGTTAGTTAGCATCGAGATATGACATGACTTGAGCTTCACCTTTCTAATGTAGAGTTTCTATTTCACTATCGTTTCCTCTTGTTGTCATCCCAAATTCGCAACATTGAAACTCTGAGTCACACGACAGTGTTGCTAAATCAAAATATTAAAATACCCTCAAATCTTTTAAAAATATTAAAATACTCTCAAATCTTTTATAAATTCGCATCTTCCTTCACCCCTATAGGAAATAGAGAGAGAATGTGTTGGAAGTTAATGGAAGATTGGAAAAACAATTTGCTCTTATTGTCGTACCAAATTTAAACTAGTAAAGTTATGAGGATGTGATGATTTATATTCACCTGCCTGCCCATCCAGCTATGTAAATCTCATGATAGGACGATATTAATGCAAATTATACACAAAATCAATCTAAGAATTGAGAATACAAGGAGTTTGATTGTAAAAGCAAGGCTATTCTCGTATATTATGCTAATTCAATTGAGAAAACTGGGTAAGTACACAATTGTAAAGATCCTTGTATATGCCCAAACTTTAACATGCAATTACTTTTTATGGAGGTTCTCTGTCAAATCCTACAATTATTATTAGATTACGTCATTGTAGAAAGCATCACCGCATTGGCAAGTACTTCAAAAGGATCTGAATATTTTCGTATGTAAAATATTTTTAGTTAGGCTCATTCTGACCCTTTCTCACAGTACTGTAAACATAACGCATGTTGTTTAATCTCTTTATGTAGATCTTCATGAAGTTTTTCAATTATCATTATCGGACTCTCAAAGTTGTCTATACCTTTTGAGAATATTTACATGTTATTTTTGTTGATTTCTTTCAGATATGATCTTTCTTTCTCCTTTTTTTTTCACTAGACATAGTCAATAAGCATAGACGGTAACAATTATGTATTCCATGTGTTACTTGTTGAGGATATGTTGGATGGTTCCAAATCCCTATTGTGGGAATACATTTTTTTCCATGCATTGAAATCAAAGGGTTTGTGGAATATTGTGGAAGCTATTCATTTACATTTCTGTACTTAAAATTCCTATACATGTTGCTAAGTTTAGGTCAAGCTAAGACATTGAATCTAATTTTCTTATAGTTATTATTGTTATTGCAACTATGTCACTTGCAACATCAAATTCCCTAACCGTTTTATAAAAAATTCATCATCATGAAGAGATGTACAAACACATTAGTGGGCACTTACAAAATTTAATGTCATTATTAGTTTAATATATACTTCAAGAGGTCACTTATCTTGGTCTTTTGAGCTATTATCTTGGCATAGAGTTTGTATCCATTAAGGGGGAATTATTATGCATCAACCAAAGTATATTGGGAACATACTTAAATGTTTTGATTTTGAGGATTTCTAGACAATTTCCATGCTAGTGGAGACATGGTCAGCCATGTCCCCCGGTTTATCTGCAAGTGGGGGAACAGGCTCCCTTGAAGCCGGTTGGAATCTCTCTGTGTCTGCAATGCGCTTCCTTCCAACCTCTTGGTCTTCATCTGGGCATTCATTCAGCCCATTGATTCTCATTCTAATGAAGCTCACTTGAGCATCATCCTTCTCCACAGCTATGCAGTGCCTGAACATTTTTAAGGAGCAAGCCAGAGTTGTTCCTGAAACAGCAAAAAACCACTTAGAGGCCAATCAACATCATGGCTAATGAAAATTGTTTAAATTGAAATTATGTGTGCCCGAAAAAAGGTCTAGGACCTAGTCATCATCATTGGAGAATAGTTGAAGCAATCTCATTATGAGATTTTGTGGCTTCTGATAGGGGTTAACCAATGTCTTGTCCCCAGCTACATGACGAAGTTTCTTGGTAACGGATGGGAACATGAGCACATTTGAGATCCCATTCTCATTGCAATGCTCGCTGACTCTCCTTTTGCTTACTTCATCATAATAGCCAAATGTAATGGATTGAGTGGAGCTCACAAACCTATGCAAAGGAGTGTGATTGACGTTTGTCTTCACCCTGCCATATAAGTGACAGAGATCATCATTAAAGCCATGGAGATAGAAAGAAGATTACTTACCACATGAGGCACTCCACAGCATGACACCTTGACTTCAGAGCAGTTGAAACAAAAAAAACCAGTCTCTGCTATGGAAAATTACTATCCTCCAAAGAGGAGACATAGTCAACTCTGCAAAATCAGTGACCATCTTCCGAATCTGAGGGTATTTGAAGGGTTCATCGGCATTAACTGATCCCAACATCCTAAATCCATAGGGTATGTCTGCTATAAGAACGGAGAAATGCTTTTTAGGCACAACAGTACAAATATTATTTACATCACTATAGAATACATTGTAATATATAGGCCTAAGGGGGTCTAGGGGATTGGAAAAACATTTCAGATCAGGTTCATCATCAAAATCAATCTCCTTGGCTTTCAGTCTAGATTTCTCATGCCTTGCTCTTTGAATGTGAGCCAGGAATGCAGGGGGGCAATCATCTACTAGCTCTGCAGACTTACTTTTCTTTGGTTTCTACAGAATAAAGTGGAAAGACCATTAAATGAGCTCTTCAATATACCAAACCAAACATAAGGAATCGATGCATGGCATCGATTTCGTGTGTGGGTCGATGCCAGGCATCAACTTTCTACTGAAAATCGATGCCTGGCATCGACTTGGGGGCATAAGTCGATGAGTGGCATCGATTTATGCCACCAGGTCGATGCCAGACATTGACTTATGCCCCCAAGTCGATGCCAAGCATCGACTTATGCCACGAGGTCGATGCCAGGCATCAACTTATGGCACCAGGTTGATGCCAGGCATCGACATTCAGCAGTATGTTGATGCGAGGCATCAAGTTCCTACTAAAAGCCTGGCATCAAATTGGTTAGGTGAATCAAGGCATCTAGTCTAATAGCAAACCAGGCATGCTCTCTGAAAGAGAACCTACCCAATCACGAAACAGGATAAAATATTCTGATAAAGATTTATAGGATGATGTGGTTGGATAGTTTGCTTGGACCGCTGTCCAAGAAAAGCAACCCAGCCTCTTCATCATCACCTCCTGAATCTTCATGTATACTTTATGACTACAGTCACAGAAATGAAAAAGAGACTAGGTTAGACCAGAAACATGGGAGGAGGGAAAAAGGATCTGAGAATAACATACATACTTATTGAGCTCAGTCACCATCTCCTCCAGGCTTAAATCCTTGGAGATTACCCTTGAAAAAGTTGAGATAATCAATGTATCATCTTTGATTCCTTGAAGGGCCCTCCATGGTGTCAGCTTCATGTCCTCAGGAGCCTCTTTAATTGAGAGGTCAACTTTCCTTCCCTTTCCCTTCAGATCAACCTGTGGGTCTGGCCTCCACTTCCGTTGCTTCTGGCCCTTGACCTCCTTGTTCTCCCACATTGTGAAAATTTTATCTTGTAGATCCCAAATCTCACCTGTTCTGAATGCCAGTTGAAACCATGGATCATATTTTCTCAAAGCATCAGACTTTCTATTCTCATCTAGTGCAATGCCAACCTCAATAAGGCATTGCTTTCGTAGATTGGGATGTATTCTTCTAGCTTCCTTCACAAGACAATCTTCATATTCATGGTGGAAGAACCGAATTCTCTCTACGGAGGACATTTTTTGCCTGTAGTCATTGTCATTGTTGTGATCCCAGGCAAGAAGCTTGGCTTCCTCTGTTGTAAGACCGACATATATTTTGCACTTTGCATACCTAAAGAAGAATGTGGTGGGGTGCTCCTTCACTAGCTGTATGCGGGCCTCTGCAGAGTGTGAACCACCAATCACATAATATGTATAATCCTCAAACAGACCCTCATTGAACTCCTCCACAGAGCTGCACTCATTCGGATCCACCATGACAAGGAAAGTCACAATAGTAGCATGAGGAATTATCTTCATTTTCTTCTTAAGATTCTGCACATGCAAATTGTGTGGCTCCCTGATCTCAAGGGGCCTCCTCCCTGTGATTGGATCCATTGGTGGCCTATGGATGATATTGATTGGCAGGTGGAACAACTGCCCCTTCTTCACAACTTTTCTTCTAGCTATGTCCTCCCTCATCTTGTTCTACTCAGTACCAAGAACACCGAGGCAAGCTCCCCACCAGGTGCAACTATTATATCCTTAGAGCTAGAGCTTAAGTCAGAAGACTCCTCATCAGCAATTCTCTCCTTTTATTTAGGAACTTTTTCTGCATGCACTGCTTACTCCTTGCATTTACAGGGGTTGTCATCTTCTGTTGTGTTGGCATGATTTTGCCTTGGATCCATGGCATCAAGTCCTTCATAAGATTCAATGAGTCCCTGCATATCTTTGCAAGCCTCTTTGGAACACAACACTCTAGGCACAAGAAATCCATCTTGCATATAACATTTCTTAAACCTTTCGATGTCTCTACCAGGACAAGGAGGTTGTCAGAATCCTCATCTTCATAATCCAGTTTGAACACAAGGCCATACTGAAACCCTGTGTTGTCGTGATCTTTCCTCTCTCGTACGCCCCTGCGAACACAAGTAGGACTCTATTCTTTTCTTCCACATATTGAAGGCACCACTCCAGGTTTGTCATGTCCCGGAGTGGACGATCTGTCCTTAAGAACTCTACGTCCCTCGACCTCTCCTTCCTAGTTGCATCATCCTCAGGTATTTTGATGCTACTTTGTCCACCAGAAGACATTCCAACTGGATTGCTGGCCTTCTCAGAGGATAAGGATGCAATGTTTTTCTTCTGTTATGTTTGGTGACCAATGCCTCTGTCATGTTGCTGATCCACAGAGCTCATTGTCACTTTCACCTTCTTGAAGGGCCTCTCACTTTTAAACTCAGCATTCCTGAAAGGGCTTGGAAATATGAGCTCATACATTAATGTGTTTTTCAAGGGTCCAAGTCGATGCTAGGCATCGACTTGAGGGTGCAAGTCGATGCGAGGCATCGACTTTGTGTGCAAGTCGATGCCAGGCATCGACTTGAGGGTGCAAGTCGATGCCAGGCATCGACTTGAGGGTGTAAGTTGATGCTTGCCATGGACTTGCACCCTCAAGTCGATGCCTGGCATCGACTTGCACACAAAGTCGATGCCTGGCATCGACCTGCACCTAAAAGTCGATGCCTGGTATCGACTTTGCACCCTAAAGTCAATGTGTGGCATCGACTTTCAGGCCACATTCGATACCAGGCATCGACCTTCCAGGACGATGCCAGACATCGACTTGAGGGTTTAAGTCGATGCCAGGCATCGACTTGACGGTGCAATTTGATGTCAGGCATCGAATTTAAATCAAAGTCGATTCCAGGCATCGACTTGAGGGTGCAAGTCGATGCCAAGCACCGAGTTGGACCCCAAAGTCGATGCGTGGCATCGACTTGCACCTAAAAGTCGATGCTTGGCATCAACTTACATCATTAAGTTGATGCCTGGCATCGACTTGTACCCTCATTGGATCTATATTTCATGAGCTAAGAAAAATAAAAACCTAGAAAGCATACTATTTACTCAAACATACAAAAGGAACCTTTTAGGAATCTTTTTTTGTGGTATGATTTTGTCTACCTCTTGGTACTCTTGCCAACATTCTTCTTCTCCATGAGAGTTGCCTTGCTGGTTTGCTGAGCTTTGTGCTCCATTGTTGTCTGTGCTTTGTTGCTCTCCCTTGCTCGCGGATTTTGGAAATGAAAATGATCTCCTCCTCTGCTATTTATAGGCAATTGGGTAACTTGAACCAGAAACTAACTCGATCTAATTGAATGAATCCAGTTGCTAACTAGGTCTTTCAACTTATCTAACCAGGAAATACCACTCACACAAATAGGCTGTTTCACCTCGACTTTCGTGAAATCTTTATAGAACCTTGCAACTATTTATATACATTTGCATGAAATTTACACTTCAATGGAAAGAGTATGGTATGTACATGAGGAAGGCTAATCTCATGTATAAATTGTTTCTTAGAATCTCTTGCTTGGGGAAAAATCAAGTCTAAGTTGTGTTGAATATAGGAGATTAATCACATCTTTATAGTCTTATCCTTCTCACTTCAGTTCATATTCAATGTATGAATAAACATTCAACAAAGAACTTTGGGGTTCAAACGTCTTGAACAACAAAATAGGTTGGTAATTTCAACAAAATAGGTTGGTAATTTCAAACGTCACTCATTGTCTTTGCAGAAAAGAGAAAATCAAATGAAGTTATCTTATAGCATCCAACGTTCTGGTAAATCTTAGATTCAAAATTCATTTGAAAGTCTTTTGTAACAAGCGGTTTGCCATGGATATAGCTTTTACACATAATTCTTACATATACTTTTCCGTGTACCTCTTTTACACATAATTCTTTCTGAATATACTTTCATATACCTCTTTGAGATCTAGCCAAGACCACAATAAAACCTAATCCTTGAAATCTTAACCAAAGGTAAAATTTATTCTTATAAAGTCTTCAATGGCACTACTCCAAACAATTTTAATATCTAATCCAATTGGAACTCAACTTGGATATATTTTGATTCACTCATAATGCTAAGACTCAATGACTCATATCTACTTTGAAATCAACTGTGTATCTCATTTTTCAAAAGTGAATCAAATCTTTGGTTCCCTTATTAGTGTATATCTGAGTAATTAAGTACTTTAATATTAGGCTTTAAAATGTAATTTGATGTTTAATGCACTTTAATGTACTTTAATGAACTTTTGATTTCATATCTACTTGATGTGACATTTGATGTGACATCTTCACTTGATCTCTGATTTCTACTTATTTATAAAGGTAATTCATCTTCAGTCTTCTTTGAACTGAGTGAAGATGAGCTCAATCTTTTCAGTGGATGCTTGTGCATCAGCTTCCTCTGCTCATATTGATACAGTTTCGGATTCATTGTTCTCAGTTGACCCTTTCCTCATAAGTGATGATCCCTATGGTTTAGAACGTGGTGATGATTCTATGTTTTCTGTTGAGTCATTTAAGTTATCCAACTCACAGTGCAATGCTGCTCAACCAAATGCACCTCTTGATCTCCCATCTGATCCAACCATCAATCTCCCTTCTGACTCA
Source organism: Ceratopteris richardii (assembly GCA_020310875.1). Taxonomy (NCBI): domain Eukaryota; kingdom Viridiplantae; phylum Streptophyta; class Polypodiopsida; order Polypodiales; family Pteridaceae; genus Ceratopteris; species Ceratopteris richardii. The sequence continues at coordinate 142,416,063 of CM035408.1, forward strand.
AGTGCATGTGGAGCAATGGAAAAGCAAAGCAAGCTCAATCTACATTTTAAAAAAAAGGCCTTGTTAAGTAAGTCAAAAAAGATTTAAATTTCTTACTTCAGATAGACAGATTGCATTCGATATTGTGAAGCATTGTTGTGGTTTGAAATGTTTGTACAATTTAGGAATGAAGAAACTAAAGCACCTAAGAGAGAAATTCCTCCATTTAGATAGTGAAAAGCAGGATACATACCTTGTTTCTCGCATGCAAATGATTGAGGATAACATGTCAGTAACACGTGTTGCTTTTGAATATTTCTTAAGTCAAGGGATGCGATGTTGTAGGGCTGCATTTAAAATTGCTATGGGTGTGGGAAATTTTAGAATACATAGGGTTCAACAGGGGCTTATGAATGGGGATCTCATTTTGGATGCATTCCATGTGGGGACCAAAGGATCTGTTGGACATCATGCAATGAATTGGATGATGAACTCTTTTAGCTTGCATTGTGAGGTTATGCCTACAACTAGAAGGTTGCACTTGTGAGATAACTTTACTCGTCGAGAGGTATTTCAAATATATAGAGAAGACATGGAAAATAGAAATGAGAAGTATGTGTTGTATCTTCACTTTACTCGATTATGGAAGGAAGAGTTTAACAATGTGTCTATTCCTCGTAAAGCTAGAATGGGTGAATGTTCAGTTTGCACCACTTTGAAAAACATGGCAAAGGGGGCTACAACACCACAGGAAAAGGATAATTTTAAAAACCTTCTTAACAACCATCGTGAGAGTCAAGCTTTAGAGAGAAAGAAAGAAATTCATCATCGAGATAAAGCACTCAAAAATCCGGAGCGTTATATGTGTTTGTTGATCGATGGTATGGATCAAAAGAAAACTTGTTTGCCACATTTTTATCGCATCCCTAAGGACATTGGAGATGAAGTCCTTGTGCAAATGCATTTGGTTGGTGCTTTGGTATACAATGGAACTGTAATGTCCAAGGTTTTCTTCACATATCCAAATGTGCATAATGATCCAAACCTTACAGTTACTGTCATTCATCGGGTTTTGCAATCATGGAAGGGTCTTTTGCCACCAACTCTATATTTGCAACTTCATAATACTGCAAGAGAGAATAAAAATTCTACAGTCTTTGGATATTTAAGCATGCTTGTTGAAAAACAGGTATTTCAAAAGGTTAAGGTAAATTTCCTTCTGGTTGGCCACACTCATGATCACATTGATCAAATGTTCAGTACTTTCTCTAAGAAGTTGGCACGTAACAATGCTTTTACTCTTCCGATTTTATCCGAGCTGATTTCAGAAGCATATACTCCAAAACTAGAAGTTCAACACCTCACACAAATTTATAACTTTAAACACCTCCTTTGAGTTCCTTCTCTTGAAGACTTAATACCAGTCCCAAGCTTTTCAATTTGATGAGTAGGTTCTTTTCTATTGAGTCTAGTAGATGCTTCATCTAAGCTCAAAGTATGTATATGTGAAGCATAAAAGTCCAAACCTATCTTTTCATCATTAGAAACCATTGAGTCTTCATTTTCATATATAGCTCATGATAACATATCAGCTACCACATTATTCCTCCTGGCTATATGAACAAACTCTATGTTTAGCAACTTAATGTACGCTATCCATCTTAACATGGCAATTTATGTGGTCGAACAGTTCACAATCATTCCCAACAATGGTCAGCAGTTTGTTTCCACCACCACATTTTCCCCAATTAAGTATTCTTTATCATTCTTTAGTGCAATCACTATTCCCTAAAGTTCTCGCTTAATCTGAGGGTAGCCTCTCTGGCAAACATTTAGTATGTTAGCTCCAAATCAAATCGCATACCTTTTTCCCTCATCATCCTCTTGGCCAATCACCCAGCCTATACCTGTCGGACTCGTATCTATGGTAATGTAGATTTGTTTATTGTCACTATAATCCGCTTTTCTAAGCAATGGTTCTTCTGCAAGTGCCTTCTTTAATTTCCTCACTAGTTGAGTATGGATGTCTTTCCATTAAAATCTTTGCCCTTTCCTAAGAAATTTATAGAGTGGTTCTGCAACATGGACAAAATGAGGAATCCATACAACGTAGAAAGAACATGCTCCAAGAAATCTCCTCACCTCTATGATCGAGGAGCAGAACTCTTTCATTTGTTGAATGGCATCTACTTTCTTTGTACACGGATTTCTTCCTTTAGTACACACAAACTTCCTACAACCAATACCTCCTGCATCCCAAATACTGGTTTTTCTACAGACAATGTCAAATGAACTTCTTCTAGCCGATTGAGAATGGATTCCCAATCATTTATGTGATTCTTAACAAATTTTCGACATCCATATGCATCAAGAGTCTTTATATCTTTTTCCTTGCATACCATTCATCATATGTGCCACCGAGTTTGTGGTGCCTTGTGGAAAAGTGCACATGGGTGCCAGCCCAAGTGGTGTCCTCATAGTCATCAAGTCACGACACTCAAGAGCTAGCTCAAATTGGTCATACCTAGAGTGCAAATTCCCCATTGAATAAATGGATCTTCCTGCAAAGGCTTCTACGTACTCATCTACGATAGGCCCGGTTCCCATATTTCTGATTGTCACCTTATTTACTGGTTGTACATCTTGAATAATCTCAGTGACCCGTTTTGCTTTGGTACTGTGAACCAATGGTTAGAATAGGGAGCATTTAATGGCTCAAGAATCCCCATTCTAATCTTTTCATTCCACAGGTCAATTAGCTTTGAAATGTGGGCTTTTGGTACTCAAATCGGTCGAAGATTCCAAGGTACATGTGGTATTGTGAAAATTATCATTGGTATCACCATAGATGGATCTACACATCCAATTTCTTGAGAATTGAAAGAAAAAGCCTTTCCATGCTTGAATATCATTTGGGAGAATACATTCTTCTCTTTTTCACTGAGGAAACCATCTTTTCCTAACTGAAGTTGCTCAAATTCTTTAGTGAATTTGCGACCTATACATATATATATATATATATATATATATATATATATATATATATATATATATATATATATATGTGTGTGTGTGTGTGTATGTGTGTGTGTGTGTGTATGTGTGTGTGTGTGTATGTGTGTGTGTGTGTATGTGTGTGTGTTTATGTCTGAGAGGTGGCTGAGTTTTTGCACCATCCATAAATCACTCCTTCTTCCTTCAATCGACTCTTGCAGATCAAACAATGTGCCTGCAAAAGATATCTTATCAAAGATTCCACAAATTCCTCATCAAAGTCGAGCACTCTACATCCATAAAAGTTTCTCTAAAGATCTACTATGTATTGTTTTTCCGATAACTTAGAAGAAACATGAAATTGAAATGAACTTGTTGACGAAAGTGCTATGAAACTTGATATGAATATATTTACATTGGGGATCTTTTCGCTTTCCAAGCTTCCATGGTCCGGATTTATGAAAGCTTCATTAAAAAACTTTTATCTTCAAACTCTTCAGGAATAGGCTTGGTCCGAAGAGAAGTTCTATTCCTGACATGGTCAACACAGACTGTCATAAACTGGACCGCTTTCTTTCAATCCTTGCATTTGATTTTTGCATAGGCCGATCCATCCTCCAAGACTCTTGTCTCCATCCTCAAGGCAGTAATGTATGACTTTCCTAAAATCAACTAGTAGCTCGAATGATCTTGAATGAAGAAGGTTTGTTAATCACTAACATCTATAATGAGATACACATTCAATTCAAATTTAGTTTCCACTTTAGGGGCATCCTCCTCTTCTGCAAGACTTTTCTTCTAGAGAGAAGTCCTAAAAATATGATTGTTCCTGCAAGCTTTTCATCAAGGAGGAAGATAAATGCACAGACATAGGTGGTTAAATCAGTCAGCCGTCTTCCCATCCAACACGTGTAGCACTTCTTGGTGGGGCTTCAAAACCTACAACTCCAAGAACTAACAGAAAACACATATGATTTTAAAAACCAAACATCAAATGAAGCAGGGAGCATCCCGAAGCCTGCCATTAACTCATGTAACTGGTTTTCCCCTAGAGAAGTCCATTATCTGCTCCAACTAATATCAGGCCCCAAACTCAAACATGAACCCGAATAGTGTCAACCATATGAAACCACTCTCGTCTTTTCCATTAAACATAAGTGAACACAAATAGTCATGACCGAACATATGAAGATGGCAAGCAAGTTGTGAGCTTCCAATAGTAGTAGCCTTCTACAAAAGATCAACGAACAATTTTGAGCCATCATCAACTTCTGTTTTCAACCTTTAAAACTCACGATAGATTCTTGATGCCAAATTAGTATGAAGACATTCATCTCATGTTGGAAGGAATAAAAAACAAGCCCAATGCATCCAAGAACACCAAAAAACATTCAACCTTCCCACTGCTTTCTAATAATAACCCCGATTTGAACAATAAGGCAATCAACGAGGTAGAGCGTATCAAGAAGTATTTAACACGCATGGTCATTGATAGATTTTCAATACCTATAGGTGACATGCAACAGCCAACAAGAATGCCTGCTTTAGCCAAGTGATAAGATCAAAAATTTTCCTATTTAAGCACTCCTAGCATTCCAATGTGTCCTTGCAGTTGTGAGCTCCCCCAACCTTAGAAAGCATTCTGTACCTACCAAGCTCAAATTGAAGTATGTTCTTTAAGCAGGGCAATCACAAACTCCGCCAAAATGAGCATTGACTTCTCACTCCTACCCTTGTGCAAAAAAGAGTTTTTCCGAGTCTATGTTGGCAACAACCCTATCAAGAGGAATCAACTCATATAAAAATCAAGCAACTCATTATATGAGACTGGAACATGAATTGGCATGAGGCAAGATTCCTAGTTTGGGGTTATAGATTATTGATGCATGTTGACACAATAACGTACTCTAGAGATTGACTGTCACCGACTGTTACAATGGGCCGTCATTACCCTCCCATTTCTACCTATCAAGGCATTTTCACATGGCAAGCTCTTGGTTTTCTTGTTCGAAGTTCATACTTCCCTTGTCTAGGCATGTTTCCATAGTACTAAGTGAATGTGAGAGGCAAGAAGAAACTGAAGACAGATCACCAATAAACAATACCCCCTAGGAGTGTCGCAAAAAAAAACCCGTTTGGGACTTTAGAAGATTAGAGGTCGTTCATACAAAATGGCGTCAATTCTTGGGATCCTAAGCTTGGGTTTTTGTGCTCAACCATCCAGCCATTGAACATGGTAAATGTCCAAATTTGTCAAAAATTAGTTTATGGAAGCAATGGAATTTCCAACTCACCACCCGCTATGATTTCCCAATTGTTTTCGAAATGAAATATTGAAGACAAGCTTGAATAGAAAGTCATAAAGCATGTCTTCCGCGAACGTCATGGCATCACAAGATTATAGCACCTATGTTGATGGATGCCTTCGATTCTTATACAACGAGTTATCACTTCCTGCAAGTTTCTTGCAAATCACACTATCACCCAAGCGTGAAGCATTAAAGGATGATTCATAATAAATCCTCTTTAGAGATAGCTATTACCTGGGCGCCAACACAAAAAATCAAGTCACACTTACAAGAAAGTCCTTCTCCCATGGTAGCAAATGAACACAAAACAAGATCTATATCAACAAAAAAGTAACATTTTGCAAGAAGAATAAGGGATAGAAATGTTGGTCGTGACAAACTTAGGTGCCAGACTTGTAAGCATACGTAGAATCTTCAGCATTCAAATGAATAAAAACGAGGGTAGCCAGATTGCTAATTCGGATGTCACATCACAGAGAAAGAAGCGTGATTAGAGCTTACCCCATAAAGAGCAAGGCTTACCTCAACATAGTAACCGTGAGCAAGAATCGTGGGCACCTGAAAGTAAAGTAGTCCGACCCCTTTGTCGAGGGTGAATCAGAAGGTATTAGGGAGCATGTCCCGATTTTGAAAAATAAGGGGGAGAAAACCTCAATTCCTAGAGAATTACACATGAGCATGAGCACATTGAAACAAACCCCAAATTAATATTACCACAAGATGCCACGACAAAAATCAGAGACAGCACTCTTGAAGGTGCGTAAGTTTAATCATTCATATTTTAGATGGTATAGTAAACATAATGATTCCATCAGGATGCGCACAGCATCGAGCACCTCATATACTGCTTGAGACACACACATACAAAAAAATGATCCTCGATATTCCTAGAAATAGTGCATCCACTACGCTTATCCGCAAAAGTTATAACATGAGATCATGATAGATTGATAATCATGGATAGTAACAAACGTCGACAATAGCACTCAACCGGACAGAATAAGCATATCAAATGTCATCGTCCTTGCCATAGCACACCATGGTCCAACTCACACTTCTCGCGAATGATCCATCGGCGAGCATCTTTCAGCCCACAGAAGAACCTCACGCAGAGAGATGGCATGAGAGCCAAAGCTCGATACATAGTGAATCTGATCAGGTAAGGAACAGAACTCAACTTGCGGACCAACACACGCTCGGAAAGCTTGCATAAACCCCAACCTTCACTTCATGGCGAATGCCAGAGGATAGGTAATGCAGCAGAGCCCCGTTCAACAGTAGAAGCCAAGGGACGTATGTAAACCAAGAGCTTCAATCACCACAACAGGGACGAAAGCCCAGTTCAGACAAAAAACAAGCAGTCATTGTTAGGATATATTCTCGCTACGAGGAGATGGTTGTAGAGCAACAGACGTGCACCAAATCGCCGATGTGCAAGGTCCGATACTAGCAAAGATGAGAGGAGAGGTCTGAGCTGAAGGGCAGCGAGGGGAAGTTCATTAGAACTCAACCCTGCACGCCTCAATAGACAAATCGTGGGGAGCAGATGCTCAACCCCGATGCATATGCAGATGGGAGACACAGGCTTGGCCCACCATGGAGCCTAGCTCAATATGCCGAGGAGACAACTGACCGTATGTACAAGAAAAACAGGAGTAAAAGGCAATGCGCACCATGTCGCAGCACCTCACAAGAGTTAAGGTCTTACCTACCTCATAATGGAGAAGGGTACAACTATCAACGGGAAGGATCCAAGCCCATTCTTCGAGGTTCATGGATGATAATAAGGCTTGCCCAAATAAAAATGCATGCAACCATTTACCCTTGTCAGGAGTAGATCTACGAATTCTAAGAGCAGTAGCCTACGAAAATCGATTTCAAAGAAAAACTCCGGTTCCCAATTACACCTCTTTTTTTTTTTAATTTGAAAAAAGGGAAGGGCTAGAGAGAATGTACTTTCCCTCCCTCTATCCAAGGCTATCCTAAAAGCAAGAATTGTTAGAGATGGGGGGTGCCACAATGAGTGTATGGAAGTGTGTGTGTATGAGAGAGAGAAGGGGTTAGGGGAGGTTTTCTTGTGCAATAAACAAAAAATGAACTAAAACTACTCAAAAATTAAAAGAGGAGAGGTACCCTAGGCCAACCGAAGGCCACACGTATTCATCCTCCTCCAAGTGTCAAGGTGCATCTCACGAAGTATGGACATACAAACTTGGAAAAACCAACGGCTAAAGACCGACGTCCCCGGCAACGGCGCCAAAATGTTGAGAAAAGGGGAGCAATAGACCCTAACCGCCTCACATGGAAGTGAGAAGCTTCTCCAAGTGAAGTTGCAAGAAGTGCAAGCAACGCATCCACACCCATGCCCATGAACAATGGCACCATGGCCAACGTCAAAAAGGAGCAAGGGAGAGCAATGCTCACACACAAGCCAACTCCAAATGCAAGTCCACACACATAGATCATCGCCCTGCACACAAGGAAAAAAGAGAGTACAAATGACACCTTCTTCCATTAACAGAATGGAGGCCAAGGCCATGGCCAAGGGACCCCTTTTACAAATGAGGCTCTTCTTTATATAGAGAAGAAGAGAGGCATATGTGAATAAAACATGTGGTCAAAAGACCACATGTGCTAAATCAAAAAGAGGATCTTCATGTGATTTTGGGAATTCAAAAAGTAACCACCTAGAGAGAGAGAACGCGTGGGGAGTTTCTACGTGGGTTTTTTGTACATGTGCCAAAAAGCTACTTTATTGATAAGGCTTCAATATCATAGACTAGAGGAAATATCAAAAAGGGGTTTTAGGAGAGTGTTCATATGGACATCTCCTAATTACAAAAAAAGGGGTTTTTTATGAAGGCTAAAGGATGCCATGGCATGAGAAAAATTATGGGCAACCCTTAGAACAACAGAAGGGAAAGGATAATTCCAGTCCTAGTAAACGAAATCAAAACGCAAGAAAGGATAAAACTATGAGACAAGAAGAAGAACCATTAATGGAAGTGCCAGAGAATTAAAAAAAATACACAATGGAAGAACGAAAAATCATGATAAGAATGCCTAAGAGAGACAAAAATTCCGAAGAAGCCTATGATAACAAGGATACTACAAAGAAAGTAGTAGTAGCAATGGGAGGAGAAGAAAGATGTACGTACATAGGGCATGATCTAATAGACGAAGAGGAAGAACAAGGACCTGAAAGGGGTGGATCCAAATATATGTTCCCATAGGATACCCATGACAGTCGAGCCTATACCCACCAAACAAAAGAGCTATACGTATAATGATAACTACGCATTGAAGATCAAGGAAGAGATAGATTGACTCATTGAGGCTGGATTCATCTACGAGATAGAACATACCGAATGGGTATCACCCAATGTAGTTGTGCCTAAGAAGAACGATAAGTTGAGAGTGTGTATTAACTTGAAGAAAGTCAATGCTACCACCATTAGGGACAATTACCCTCTACCTATTACATAACACCTGCTGGAAAGACTTGAAGGCAAGGAAGTGTATAGCTTTCTTGATGGATTTTTAGGCTATAACCAAGTCACCATTGCCCCCGAGGATCAACATAAGATGGCTTTTGCCATTGAATGGGGTATCTTTGCATTTTGTGTGATGCCTTTTGGGTTGACAAATGCACCTGCAAGTTTCCAAAGGTTGATGTGCCATGTGTTCAAAGAGTTTTTGAGAAAGGATCTAGAAGTGTATATAGATGATCTGTGTGCTCACTCAATGCTTAGATCACATCATATCCATGAGCTTGAACACATATTTGACAAGTATAGGGAATATCAAGTCTGTTCAAATCCTGAGAATTGTGTTTTTATGGTAAGACAAGGTAAGATACTTGGACACATAGTTTCAAAAAATGGAATTTCCACAAATGAAGATAAGGTCCTAGTGATCAATGAACTACCCAATCCAAAGAATCTAAAGGAAGTATAAGCATTTATGGGTCATTGCAGATATTACCAATGATTCATACATATGTATGCAATCATTGCTAAACCACTATACAACCTACTTACTAACTTTGAGTGGACAGAAGAATGTGAGACCTCCTTTAGTGAACTAAAAATGACGATTGTGTTCCGTACCTATTCTAGCCGTGCCTAATTGGAACAAACCTTCCCACATACACGTAGATGCTTCTAATCATGCCATAGGCAATGTGTTAGCACAACCCATGAACGAAGGGAATATTGACTTATCGATTGCATACACCAGTAGACAGTTGAATGCTGCAGAGAGAAATTACACCAAGATGGAGCGAGAGGGGCTAGGAATGGTCTATGCTATCAAGAATTTTCACCACTATTTATTGGCAAATAAGTTTAAGTTCTTTACATACCATCAGGCTCTCTTGTATTTAGTGAACAAACCCTGCAACACAGGTAGGCTAATATGTTGGTTTCTACTACGTATGCAAAATGGCTTTGAAGTCGTAGTCAAGAAGGATAAAATGCACTTGAGAGCAGAACATCTCTCGAGGATAATTTCAAGAGAAGTAGCTATTGGAGTAGCAGAGGAGCTATCAGATGCTTACCTGTTTAATGTCAAGATTGTTCCTGAATGGGCTAAGCCATTAGTTCCAGTGTTGACATATGGACCTAACAATTCTCAAGTGAGAACCAAAGAGAAGGAGGTAGTGAAAGCACAAAGATACCAAATCCTCGTTAGAAGTATCGATAGGAAGGACCATCATAATATCTTTTTTTGTTACGTAGAAGAACAGGAGTATGACAATTGGTTACATCTAGCACATGTAGGTGCACTCAAGCAACATCATTTGAGACAGGGGACATTATTGAACTTGAAAAGGTTAGGTGTGCATTGTCCTTCAATGGAAAAAGATTTCCGATGACTTTGTAGTGAATGTCCAAAGTGTTGTAATAGACCACCAATAGAACACGCCACTCTATACCATGTGGACCTAATGCCATATTGGAGTGAACCTTTAGTTGACTATCTGAGGACAAAGACTTTCCCAGAAGACATGACTCTGGCACGTAAACAGAGTCTCAAGCAGGAAGCTCAAGATTATAAGCTCATTGTTGATAATCTGTATAAATGAGGTAGAGAAGATTATCTGAGGATATGTGTGCACGAGAGTGAATATCTCAACCTCTTGGAAGCTGCTCATCAAGGTGCAGCAAGAGGTCATTTTGGACCTGATCGTGTTATTAAGGCCATACTATGTTCAGGATTATGGTGGCCCACTTTCCACATGGATGCTCACACATATGTAAAATGATGTGATGTATGTCAAAGGGCTCAGTATCCTATACGTAGAGACGAGATGCCCGTACGACCCATGATGGGAGGGTGCACATTCTCAAAATGGGGAATAGATTTTGTTGGACCTATTAACCCCCTACAAAGAACTCCCATGCCGAGTATATCATAGTTGCCATAGACTATCTCAGTAAATGGGTAGAGCCCAAGGCCACAAAGAAGAATGATGCACGCATGACTACAAAATTCTTGTTTGAGAATGTCTTCACAAGATATGGGCTCCCTATAGAGCTTGTAAGTGATAGGACTACTCGTTTCTGGAATGAGGTTATTGAATATCTATTACAACAGTTCATAATACATAATAAATATGCACCATAGCATTGTTGAAGAAACACTCACGAATTTGACAAACAGACATAAAAAAAAGAGAGAAAAAGAAGGAAGCAGAATCAGAGAAAATCAAAAGCCTTAGTGGAAGGACAAATCCACGACCGTTATGTACAGTACAGAATCTCCCAGGATCAGAATACGGTACGCCGAATCAAACTGTACATAGAGAGAACGTGCAAAGGAATAACAGAAGGGAAGTGCGAATGAGAACGTGCTTAAGAAGAGCGCGCAGTATAAATAAGAGCACAAACAGAAGAAAAGGAGTGGAGATGTGTATGTGCGAGAATAGAGAGAAGGAATATAGCAGATGCGCAGAGACGCAGAAGACGCCATAGATCGCGTATGTAGAAGAAGACGCCAGAGATCGCGTATGTATAGATGAATAACAGAAGCCTGAGATATCGGGTATTCATCTGAGAGAAAGATGGTAATAAGAAACTACTCAGTATAGGAGAGTTTCTGTAGCTTGAGCAAGAAGAGGCCAAGCTCACTTGTACACATCTTCTCTAATAGAAAACACATATTCATGTGGATGTTTGTGCGTACTGTTTGTATGTGGAAGAAACAGAGTATGGTTTTAAGGTTAATTAACAGTTAACGTTTTCTCAGTAAACGCATTTTCGGTCAGTTGCAGTTCTTACTGTAAAATTATTTTCCGGTAGAAGAACGAAGTAGATCTCGCAGAGTAATGCGAAGTTTTGTGTGAGAGATAGCTCATTCTGTAGCTAGACATCTCTACTTTCAGTTGATCAAGGTTTTCGGTGAAAAATATACCTATACACAGTACAAAGTGTGACCGGAAAGAGGCTGTCTGAACTAGTGGAGTTTTTCCTTAAACTTCAGAAAGTGTTCAGTAAGATAAGGAAGCTTTTGCGTCACTTCCCTACTTCATGTATGTTTACTTGAAGTAATTATAAAAAGATTTGAAGTTCATTCCGGTACGATTACGGTGTCAGTGACAGTCTGGTGAAGTTTCGGTGAAATTTTTCAATGAATTTTAGAGCACAGTCTTATATGTTGAGCGCTAGACTTTGCTAAGCTATTGGTTGATTACAGAAGTGTTCTGAAACACTTTAGCTTAGTTCTTCTTGGGCGTGGCGTTTTCCGCAAGCTTGATAAGGTTCAGCCTTCGTCGCGTCAACAGGGAGTGGTATCAGAGAAAAAGAAGTATACCACATTTCCGCAACAGTGGTATCAGAGCCAGAGCTAGGCGTATCTACTCAGAGCCAGAGCTAGGCGTATCTACTCAGAGCCAGAGCTAGGCGTATCTACTCAGAGCCAGAGCTAGGCGTATCTACTCAGAGCCAGAGCTAGGCGTATCTACTCAGAGCCAGAGCTAGGCATATCTACTCAGAGCCAGAGCTAGGCGTATCTACTCAGAGCCAGAGTCAGAGCCAGAGCTAGGCGTATCTACTCAGAGCCAGAGTCAGAGCCAGAGCTAGGCGTATCTACTCAGAGCCAGAGTCAGAGCAAGAGCTAGGCGTATCTAATCAGAGCCCAAAGTATTCACCATTATTGGAAACAAGAGCCGGTTAACCACAACGAGTGGAACCAGAACGAGAAAGATTCGGAAGAGCAGAGAGTTTCTCAAAAGCTCACCGGAAGTAACAGAAACAAGAAGATCATGGCAGACCACGTTACTATTGATAAGTTGGACAGAGATAATTATCCCGCATGGGTAATGCGCATGGAAGCCTTACTTATGAGTAAGGACTTAATGATGTACGCGACCGGAGAAGAAAAGAAGCCGACTTTTGAAGATGATAGTCAACCGGAAAAAGAAGAATTAGAAGCCCTGAAGCTGTGGCAGAAGAAAGATGCAACGGCAAGAGCCTACATCTATAATACCATAACAGATCATCTACTACCGCATATTAGAGGTCTGGAGAAAGCAGAGGACATATGGAGTGCATTGGAAGATCATTTCCAAAATACTACGAAAGCCAGGAAGGCTAGCTTATGGTCCGAATTTACGACGTTCAAAAAGAAGTCGAGTCAAAGCATAAGTGACTACGTCACTAAAATGAAGGATCTAGCAGATAGACTTGGATCCATAAATGAAGAAGTCGAAGATCATAGATTGATAGCGCAAGTGCTCACAGGTTTGAGAGGAGATGAAAGGTGGAAACCTTTCGTACTATCAACTGAACTTTCTTTAAATCATTTTGTGCCAGATTTAAATCAGTTGCTTGGTTTGATGCTCACATATGAGCAAGACCTGAAAGGAGATGCAGATAAAGGACAAAGCTCTGCAATGTACATGAAGAACAAAAAGAAAGACAAAGGTAAGTCAAAAGACGAAGAAGAGTCGAGTTCTCAGGCCTATTACGCAAGAGGTAAAGGCACTGGCAGAGGAAGAACAAGAGGTTTTGGAAGAGGAAGAAGTAGCCAGAATACCAACAAAAAGGCTTGCTGGATCTGTGGACTCAGTAATCATTTGGCTCATGATTGCTGGCACAATCAACAAGGATCAAATCAAAATCAAAACAGTAATAGCAGAGGCAGAAGCGGAAGATATCAAAGAGGAAGACAAAATCAAAGAGGAGGCTATGGTAGAGGTGGAGTAAGAAGTTGGGGACAGAATCAATCCTACAACACCACCTACAACAACTACGCAAACGACAGGCAGAATGAAAGTCATACATCGTTGATGATGAACTCTATCAGCACATCAGATAATGAAGACCTAAAGGTATTTTACATTGATTCTGGATGCTCTAATCATTTGTCAGGAAATATAGAACTAATGTCAGAACTAGAAAAAGGTAGTTCTAGTCACACTGTTCAAACAGGTGACAATACGAGACATAGCGTACACTCAATTGGAAAAGTGAAATGTAAGAGTGGAGCAGATTTGCTAACCAATGTCTTGTATGTCCCAACAATACCGAAAAATTTGATTAGCGTGGGACAGATAGTTGAGAAAGGTTTTCAGGTCAGATTTACAAACAAAGGAGTATTTGTAGAAGATCCCGAGAATGGATATAACCAGATCGTCTCTGGTAAGAAAGAAGGCAGACTCTTTACTTTAAGATTACAAGGAAACATTGGCCAAGCGTTGCTCACACATGGAGAAAAGGTAATAACAGAACTTGATTTATGGCATAAGAGATTGGGTCATTTCAATGAAAAAGGAATTAAAGCTATGATAACGAATCGGTCATTATTGGGATTACCAAATATACAGAATCAACATATGATTCATAAGTGCGAAGCATGTCAGTTGGGAAAAGCCCACAGGTTACCTTTCCAGAAGAAAGGATTCAAACATGATGTACTCGAGCTTATTCATACAGATGTATGGGGGCCAACGAAAGAAGGATCAATCAGCGGATCGAGGTACTATGTTCTATTCATTGATGATGCAACAAGGTGGATAACTCTTTATGTTTTGAAAGAAAAATCAGAAGTATTTGGAGCTTTCAGGCATTTTCATGCATATGCTGAAAGACTTACCGGACAAAAACTTAAAAGACTGAGGTCTGATGGAGGGGGAGAATACTTCTCCCGAGAATTCAATGACTATCTTTGGAATGCAGGTATTAAAAGAGAAATAACCTGCAGATATACACCACAACAAAATGGAGTAGCAGAAAGAAGGAACCGAGTTCTAGTCGAGTTCGCACGAGCTATGCTAAACGAAAAGGATTGTCCAAATTATCTTTGGGCTGAAGCTGTAAACACAGCTACATACTTGGTAAACAGATTACCATGTACAGCATTGGAAGGAATGACCCCTTATGAAGCTTGGTGGGGAAAGAAGCCAACACTTGATCACTGCAAAGTGTTTGGATCAGTAGCGTATGCTTATGTACCGTCTCAACTCAGACATAAGCTTGAACCGAAAGCAGAGAAATATGTGTTCGTCGGATATGATGAAAAACAGATGGGTTACAGGTTATGGAATCCTCTAACCAAACAATTTACTGTGTCCAGAGATGTTACGTTTGATGAACAGAAAAGTTGGTATGAAGATCAAAGTCATACGACTGAAGAATTCGAAGAAGAAATAAAAAGAAGAGAGAAAGGGAAATCAATTGTTCAGGTAAACAGAGATGAAAATCATATGCAGGCAAGTATGTCCAGGAACGGATCAGGTATGAGAAACGAAGATGAAGACGTGTATTCAGATACACATGAAGAGTTTGAACCAAGAAGATCAAACAGGAATAGAAGACAACCAGAAAGGTACTCGTATGATACGTCATACATAACTCAGAAAGACTATGCATATATGGTCAAAGATGATGAAGAACCACAGAGCTATAATGAAGCAAAAGGCAAGAAACAATGGGAAGAAGCAATGGAAGAAGAAATCAGCGCACTGGAGGAGAACAAGACATGGGAACTTGTTCCGAAACCAAATGGTAAGAAAGTAATCGGAAATAAATGGGTTTTCAAAATAAAGAAATTTGCAGATGGAAGGATAGCCAGATACAAAGCAAGGCTGGTGGTCAAAGGCTATGCCCAGACGCATGGCATAGATTATGACGAGACGTTTAGTCCGGTGGCAAGGATGTCAACCATAAGAACAGTAATCGCTGTAGCTGCATCAAAAGGATGGAAGCTAAGCCAGCTAGATATAAAGAACGCATTTTTGAATGGGTACATTTCTGATGAAGTGTACATGGAACAACCTGAAGGGTTCGAAAATTCCAGATACCCAAACTTTGTTTGCAGGTTAAGAAAAGCACTTTATGGACTGAAGCAAGCTCCAAGAGCTTGGAATTACAGACTTGTGAAATATCTAAACGAACTTGGATACCAAAGTTCGAAGGCAGACGCAAGTCTACTCATAAAGAGAACAGAAGAAGGTATGATCTACATTTGTATTTATGTAGACGACTTAATAATCACAGGAACATCAGATGAAGGGATTACAGAAGTAAAGAAACTACTTGAAAGAGAGTTCAAGATCAGTGACCTAGGAAAGTTGTCATACTTTCTAGGAATGGAAATCACATACACAAATCATGGTGTATATGTGACACAAGAAGGGTATCTCCTAAACTTACTGAAGAAGTTTAATATGGAGAATTGCAGAGAAGCTTCAACACCGCTTGAAGTAAATCATAAACTCAGCGAATACAGTGGAGCAGAGTTTAAAGATATGAAGAAATATCAGTCATTAGTAGGAAGTTTGATTTATGCTACGCTAACAAGACCGGATCTTAGTTATGCAGTGGGAGTTCTCTCACAGTTTATGCATTGTCCGACAGATCAACATTGGGCTGCAGGACAGAGAGTTCTTAGATATATTAAAAGAACTATAAAAGAAGGATTATATTATCCTTTTACGTCCGACATAAAACTCAGAGCATACAGTGACTCAGACTGGGCTGGAAGTCAAGATGACAGAAGGTCAACATACGGGTATATGATATACCTAGGAGATAAGCTGGTAAGCTGGTGTTCGAAGAAGCAACACACAGTGGCTTTATCGTCAACAGAAGCAGAATATAAAGGACTTGTAGAAGCAGCTAAAGAAATAATATGGATGCAGACCTTGTTCAAAAGCATGGGTATTGATCAAGGTAAACCTATCATACATGGAGATAATATGAGTTCGCTATATCTTGCAGCAAAACCAGTATTTCATGCAAGAACAAAGCATATAGAAATTCAATATCATTTCCTGAGGGAAAAGGTAATGGAGAAGGAGCTAGAAATTGTATACACTCCGACAAAGGATCAGATTGCAGATATGCTAACAAAGAGTTTGGATGGAACAAAGACAAACAGATTCAAAGAAATGGCAGGTATAAAAGAAAGAAAGATATATGAAAGACCAGAAGAAGTCAAATTAGTGATTGAGGGGGAGCTGTTGAAGAAACACTCACGAATTTGACAAACAGACATAAGAAAGAAAAGAGAAAAAGAAGGAAGCAGAATCAGAGAAAATCAAAAGCCTTAGTGGAAGGACAAATCCACGACCATTATGTACAGTACAGAATCTCCCAGGATCAGAATACGGTACGCCGAATCAAACTGTACATAGAGAGAACGTGCAAAGGAATAACAGAAGGGAAGTGCGAATAAGAACGTGCTTAAGAAGAGCGCGCAGTATAAATAAGAGCACAAACAGAAGAAAAGGAGCGGAGATGTGTATGTGCGAGAATAGAGAGAAGGAATATAGCAGATGCGCAGAGACGCAGAAGACGCCATAGATCGCGTATGTAGAAGAAGACGCCAGAGATCGCATATGTATAGATGAATAACAGAAGCCTGAGATATCGGGTATTCATCTGAGAGAAAGATGGTAATAAGAAACTACTCAGTATAGGAGAGTTTCTGTAGCTTGAGCAAGAAGAGGCCAAGCTCACTTGTACACATCTTCTCTAATAGAAAACACATATTCATGTGGATGTTTGTGCGTACTGTTTGTATGTGGAGGAAACAGAGTATGGTTTTAAGGTTAATTAACAGTTAACGTTTTCTCAGTAAACGCATTTTTGGTCAGTTGCAATTCTTACTTTAAAAGTATTTTCCGGTAGAAGAACGAAGTAGATCTCGCAGAGTAATGCAAAGTTTTGTGTGAGAGATAGCTCATTCTGTAGCTAGACATCTCTACTTTCAGTTGATCAAGGTTTCCGGTGAAAAATATACCTATACACAGTACAAAGTGTGACCGGAAAAAGGCTGTCTGAACTAGTGGAGTTTTTCCTTAAACTTCAAAAAGTGTTCAGTAAGATAAGGAAGCTTTTGCGTCACTTCCCTACTTCATGTATGTTTACTTGAAGTAATTATAAAAAGATTTGAAGTTCATTCCGGTACAATTCCGGTACGATTACGGTGTCAGTGACAGTCTGGTGAAGTTTCGGTGAAATTTTTCAGTGAATTTTAGAGCACAGTCTTATATGTTGAGCGCTAGACTTTGCTAAGCTATTGGTTGATTACAGAAGTGTTCTGAATCACTTTAGCTTAGTTCTTCTTGGGCATGGCGTTTTCCGCAGGCTTGATAAGGTTCAGCCTTCGTCGCGTCAACAGGGAGTAGTATCAGAGAAAAAGAAGTATACCACATTTCCGCAACAAGCATCCACAAGCCAACGGACAGGCTGAGAGCACTAACAAATTTTTTGATACCCACCCTTAAGATAGCTCAAGAGCATGCGTGGACAAGTCATGAACTTTCCTCGAGAATACTTGACTTAGAATGACTAGGAGAGACAAGATTGTGTGCAGCAACAGGCATTTATGCCGCTAAGAAGAGACAGAAAGCCTACTTTGATGCTCATATAAAAAACAAGGGATTACGAGTAGGATATTTGGTGTTAGTTTACACTTTGAATCCCATAAGTTAGAAAAACGAGGATATGGACCTATGGTCCTTAATAGGATATCGACTAGTGGTGTTGTTCAACTAGCAATTCTAGAAGGAGAGGTAATGCCTAATTATATCAATGGATGCAGAGTTAAGTTATATCAAGAACCCTTGACTGAGGACATGCTTAAAC
The DNA here is from genome assembly GCA_020310875.1 of Ceratopteris richardii. Classification (NCBI taxonomy): domain Eukaryota; kingdom Viridiplantae; phylum Streptophyta; class Polypodiopsida; order Polypodiales; family Pteridaceae; genus Ceratopteris; species Ceratopteris richardii. The sequence continues at coordinate 142,434,439 of CM035408.1, forward strand.
GGCTAATTCTTGCCAAGAAGTGAAAGGAAGAGGAGGAACGAATCAAAGCAGAAGCCCGAGCAGAGGCTTTAGAATGCATTAGGCACATGCAATTAAGAAGAAAAGGACTAGGCAAAGAACGTCAACTGAAGGATGTTCCACGATATCCAACAGCCATGTTTCAAATCAAAGGAAAGGATATCCGTAGTATTGTTGACAGGAAACCATTTGTTAACATCACTCTAAGTCATGACCCCATGCGTACACAAATTAGGGCTTTAATCGATTCTGGTGCAGCAATGAATGCAATTAGGTTCTCTCGTTGTTTAGAATAGGAACATGAAGTGAATAATATTGAGGCCTATCTCATTGGATTAGGTGGATTAGAAACGCCTTGCATAGGCGAGGTCGAGTTACCAATCTCAATCTAGGACGTGACCATGACAATTAAACTCTTGGTTTGCCATGACGACGACCTGATAGAACCCATGATCCTAGGTCAGGAATGGTTATACCATTACTCGGTGAACTTAAATATTCGCAGAGGTGTGCTCCGATTGGAACTTGTACGATAGTGCAATGAGCTACCACTCAGAGGTCAGTGCCCCATAGTATTGGACTTAGCAGAAGATCCCCCAATCATGAGTGGCCTCACTCCAACTTTGAGTGGGTTAACTGGCTCTAACAAAAAGAGGTGAGACACACCACCCCTTCAAGAGGTGCAATCAAGTAAGCACACAGGATCCAGACATGTATGGTGGCATAAGAATCAACCTCAAGTTGCTCACAAGTTTTCAACTATAAAGCCATGCACCTCACACACAATTACTAACAATCAAATCACGCAATAGTCACTTTCACTCCACAACCTCACATCATTCAAACCATGCACATTTCACAGGAAGCATGTTGGTGGTGGAAAGGAATGGAGGTCTCATCTCCTTGGGATCTTAATTATTTTCCATGACGAATGTGTTTTCCTCTTCACTCTAGTTTAAGTTCATTCATAGGACTTCGTCATGCAACCGAAAAGCTCCACCAGTGCTGCACTCAGATGACTAGTGGTCGATTTCTCAGCCCTTCCATTTGAGAACTTGTTAACAATGGTGCCGCCTGAATTCCAAGGTTTCATGAGGCCCATGCCAATTGAAGACCCACCTAGGGGTAAAACGAAAACAATGAGCATTAAAGCACATTCCAAGGACTCATCAAATCACTTGATAAAGCAAAATTTATCTACGAGGTTAATCTTACATATGGAGCCAGTGTGTGGAAATAATACCAGTTCTTTGCTCAAGAGTTTGAAGCCCTCCAGAATAGTAAAGAACTCAAGCCTATTTGGCAGAGAGCAAGATTTGTGACCTATTTCAATGCACCACTTCCTGAAATTGACTTCTATTAGTGCTATTATCTGGTTGCATCTATCAAGGAATAAGAGCGAAAGGAGTTGGATCCAGTATTCATACTGCCTTCCTTAGTCAATGATCCCCAATTCAAGAAATTCACTTTGTCCTTGGATTTAATCAGAACAGCTCTTAAGATTCATGGTAATCATATGCCCATGGAGAAAGAGCACCTCATTCCCCAGGCTATGAAGAGTAGTGATGTGGAAAAATGGCCTACTATCTCAACAATTACTCCTCAACGCACTACTCCTTTGAGGATCTATCTCCAACATTTTGCTTTTCTAGCACAGGAGCACGTTACAATTCCCCACAAGCACTTATGGTTTGGATCATACCTCACTACTACAGGCCCTCAAATGATTGACATTGCAACTTACATCTAGGACCAGCTCGTAATGGCAGGACATCGTTGGGAAAAGAAAAAGGTTGTCCATGGCTGTTGTGCTCTCACACACATTATTTATATGTGTTTAGCTTATGATATCGCCATTGAACGAGCCCTTCCAACAGTACATTTACAACAATACAAGGGCTCAAAGAAAACCATGCGACCTCTAAATGCCAAAAGAGTAAAGCAAATGTGTGGTACCATTCCTTGTTTACAAGTTCCAGAATCGCTTTCACCATAGCCCACCCCAGAGACCTCCCCACAGTGACCTCCAACTCAATCGCAGCCTCTAGTTCCACTACTCAGAGTCTGCTTGAATCAAATTGCTACAACGAGTGAGGTCTCACAGGTGGCAATCACTATTCCTACCACCATCCCTATCATGGCCACCACAATAGTTGAGGTTCTCGTTGTGACCACCACTTTTGTATCTGAATCTTTTGCTTTTCTAGTCACAAGCTTGGGTACAAAAGATATGAACACCACATTCGACTTCAAGATACCAGAGGTGTTGTCCAGTGACTTCCAGTTTTCGGACACAAAATTCGTTTCTCATGAATATGAATGACCCACTTACCCAACCACCCCGTTGGAAGAAGAGAATGCTGACTCTGAAGAAGAAGATCTTAAGTTGATTTTCAAAAACTTTGCATTGCATTGCTGTCGACGGGTTTCGAACCCTGGTGGCATGTATGGAAGGCTACTGCACTATCCAAGGCGTCGAACGCCTTTTGTTGTGGTAGGACTACAGAGAAAGTTACCTATGCTATTAGCTTATGTGGAATTTGAAGAGAAAAACACTTCTAACGAAGATAATGTTGGACTGTATTGAAAGTGTTTCCAACAATCCCTCCTTCAATGTCATATTGGTACAAGCTTTAGTAACCTGCAAATCTTCTCATGACTATCTCTAGTCAATGCTTTGGTAAATATATCTGCAACATTCTCACTAGAAGGAACATAAACCAGCCCAATGTGCTTCTTAGCTATCTGCTCTCGAATATAGTGGTAGTGTACCTCTATATGCTTTGTCCTTGCATGATGCATTGGATTCTTTGCTATAGCTATAGCACTCTGGCTATCTGAAAATATCTAAATGGGTTCATGTACTCTCACATCAAGATAACTAAAAATCTTCTCCAACCATACTAACTCTAGAGTAGTTGTAAATGTTGCACGATATTCAGTTTCACACAATGAAGTGGCAATAGTGGGTTGTCTCTTTGAAAGCTATTGAGCCCATAAAAGTCATATTGGTCAAAGTCAACTATAGTCAAAGTCAACCATAGTCAAATTCAAAAGGATCAAAGTCAAAGTAGTCAAAGTCAAAAAGGTCAAGGTCAAATTCAACATGGGAAAAGTTAAAGTGTGCAAAGTTCAGGTGTCAAAGTGCACAAGTAGTGCACCATTAATTGTTCATAAAGGGTAAAATTGCAGAAAGTTGGTTGCAGGTTGCAGAGGTATTTCTCTAATTTCTCCAAGGTTCAAAGTGTTTTTAAAGTGTTTTGGAAGGTTCACATGAACCCTCTCTTAGGTGCACAAGTGAAGAATTAAAAGGCAAAATGTGAAGGTATGTGAAGCGGCAACATACGCAGAACTGAAAGTATGGCCCCCCAATTAAAATTTTTGTTTTAGTCTAAATTCACCATAGGAATAAACAGGGATTCGTTGGCTGCCCACTTTTGGACACAATTTTGGGACATCAAAGTGAGCACCAAGATACTCTTGCAGTTAGGAGCGTACATGAATCGACACTCAAATCAAGGCAAGGACTATTCTTGGAAGACCAAGCAAGGCGAGCATAGTCTAAGCTAGGCAAGAGAGAGAAGTGCAAGAGACACACATGTTGGAACAAAGCAATCACAAATTGATGATTACAAATAGTTTGAAGCAAGTCAATGATCAGTTTGAAGTTCAAGAAGCCATTTGAGGAAGTGAAGAGATCTCAAAAGTGAAGCTTGTATACATGTGTACATTACAAAAGGAAATTCTTGTACTATGAGTGTAGGTGATCCTTAGAATGATAAGGAGTAATGTAATAGACACGGGATAAGTCTAGAATCATATGTATCTAAGTCAATGATGTAAAGAAATAAATTAGAGAGTCATTAGAAGACAAGTGTCATTGAGATAGATGTGTAGAGAGTTATCTTCAGAAGTTAGCGTCGAATCTTTCTCTGATTTCTCTCAACCTGATCATGTGGATCAGGAAATATTTTGTACACATCTAATCTAGAAGCTAATGAAGCTATGTTCAAATTTTCATGACCTAATTCCTTTCATGCTATGAGTATGATCAATAGGAACATGTGTATGTAGAATCTGCAAGTAGACTTCTCAGAGTCGCACACTTTTTTGTGTCAATGTTGTGCTTAGATCTCAGTGCATAGTGTAAAGTTTTTGATGAATGAGCATTCAAAATCTAAGTTAGAAGGTAAGGAAGCTATGGCTAAAAGCATTTAGCAAAACGGGATCTGTGCTGTGAGAAATCAACCTTAGAAGTTAGCTATGTCAAAATCGCTTGTTCAGGAAGACAATTTTTGACATACTTTTGAACTTAAGGATCAAGTTAAAGTTTTAATGATTCTTTTGAAGGACTAATGGTTGATATGATTGCACAAAGTTAGTGTGGAGATATATGCATCATTAGTTTGAAGAAATCTAAAGATATGTGCAGGTAATGAAGTCAATCTTTGAAGCAGACTTCTTAAAGAAGGAAGATTTTCACTCAGAGAAGTGATAGTGGAGGATTTGGTAAATGAAGGTAATATTTGTGTAAAGTTTGGTCCATAACTTATATAGAGGTGCTCTTAAATCAGTATAGATCAAACCTTTGGAGATTTAGAGGTCTCCAACAACACAGTGTGTGACGCAGAGAAGTGAAGTGCAACGTGTGCATGAAGAGTGACTAAGAAGTGTGCAAAGAAGTGTTAAGCTATTCACTCCAAGGATCCCAAGGTCTCATTGAAGTTGTGCGTGTGCCGACAAAAGGTGTCCATCCCTCCCCCTTATTGGAAGCTTGGTGCAAGGTGTGCACAAGTGCAGGCTTAGAGAAGGTGGAGGTCTGGTGCAAAGAAGGATGGCAGCAACAAGACCCTTGGGTATTTGGTATTTTGTGATTGAGGACTCTGTGGGATTTTACACAGAAGCATTGGATTGTATTGTGCATCACCATTGTATTTGTCTTATTATAATCAATCGACAGAGGATTCTAGTGTGTATCTTTCTTCTTGTCTTTCCGATTTCTCCTACAAACACTCAAATCCCTTCTTGTCCAAGAATCCCCCAACAAAATTTGGCACGCCCGGTGGGACTCTAAGGATATTTGAGCATAGAAGCCAAGTACAAAGGGTAGAAGAGTTCGAGTGTCGACAGTACTACTTCGTTGGACTAAGAGGTAAATATTCTTATCAATTATCTCATACTAATTGGGCTATGAACAGCTCATGACCGCAACCCGGTACCAATCATTGAGGATCACCTGCAAGGCTACAAGAAGGAAGGCTGTTAGAAGACCTCCAGTCCACTTTCGTCAACCTCATCAATAAAGAGCATGGCAGGTCAGGTAGACTTGGAAACCCTACTATTAAGATCAAATATAAAATTTCCTTCTTTCAAAGGCCTAGCTCAAGAAGATCCGGACGAGCATATTAGAAGGTTTTTAGCACTATGCAAAACTAGAGGCTTAATGGGAAGAGAGGATGCCTTTTTGATACTCTTCCCTGCCACATTAGAAGGGTTAGCAGATAAATGGTTCGACCAGTTTGTTGAGAACCATTTCACCACTTGGGACTTAATGAAAGATGCATTGAAAAATCAATTCCAACATGGAAATACTACGGAGATCATCATAGAGGAATTAGAAAACTTGAGACTGGGTCCAGGTGAAAAGTTCGCAGAGTTTATAACTAGGGCGAAGGCACTAATGGCTAAGTTGCCAGATCCTCACATGATTTTTTTGTTAAGAAATGGTTCGCTAAGCCACTTCCAGTGACCACCCAATGTAAAATCAAGGAATTAGTGTTGCCCATGGCCTCCATAGAGGAGTTCATCAACACAGCTACACGATTGGGGCAGATAAGGCAATAGTATGGAGCAATTTCTTCTCAACTACCCTATTCTACAGAAATAGAGGATCCAGTAATCCAGCTAAGGAAAGAGATGGAGGGCTTAAAAAGGAGAATGATGTTACTCAGTTGAGGAGGGGGATTGAGGCACTGAAGCTCCAAAAGGAGGAGGAAGCCCAAACAGAGGAATCGGCTCAATTGTGATAGGGGCTGCAGGAACTCAAAGGGGGTGGCATCAAGAGTGGACTTTGGTGTACCATGTGCAGCGAGCAAGGTCATATAGTAAGTGAATGTCCTTTGTTAAGTGTGACTTGCCAATTATGCAAGAAAGCTAGTCATGAGGCCCAGGAATGCCAATCAAGAGGAATGCCTGCAACAACATATTGGACACAAGGAGAACCCCTACCACTAGCAAATGTGATGGCGGTTGCACCCAATCAAGGTAACAATTATAACCCTAGACAAAGGGATAACTTTGGAAATGGGCCAAGGAGGCCAATTATTTGTTTTAGACGTGGGGAATGTGGGCATTATCAAAGTAGGTGCACTCTACCAGAAAATGCCCCTCCTTGCAGGAACTGCCCAGAGGCTAGAGACCACTATACTAATTGTTGTCCTAAGAACCAAGCATCTTCATCTGGGCCCCACATTCAAATGATTTCTGTGTGCAAAGAAGAAATGGTAGATCAAGCCAGAGTGCCATCACCATCTACCAGGGTGGTGCAGTTAGAAGAAATTGAATCTTTTACAGTGCACACAAGAAGCAAGGGGAAAGCTCAAGTGGAAAGAGGTCAAGAATCAATGATTAATGGATTGAACAAAGACAAGGTTGCATCTGAAGACAAAGCCACCACATGTGCAGATACAGGGCAAAAAGAAAATTTCATAGGTACCAATGATGCCATTGGACATGCATTCAATAGGGCTCATGAGGAGTTTGATAAGTCAATTGGAGCCCATGCTTTTAAGGAATCAGAAGCTTCCAGACTACTCAAGTCCATGAAAAAGGAGGTCAGTATTTTTTATTTAATAAAGATGGATGGGAAGTTCAGGTCAGAACTCTTGCAGATAATTGATGAAATGTCCACAACAAGTTTAGTGGCAAAGGCTCCTATTATGCATAAAGATAAGGTGTAGGGGAAACAACCCCCACAGATTATAAGAGCCCTCGGCTAACCGTCTCTATCAAAGTTCATGAGTTTCAAGGAGTTATTGTGGATGGTGGTTCTGGCATTAACTTGATGCCTGAATATATCATGAAAAAGATTGGACTACACCCTTCAAAACGTGCAAACTTCACTGTAACACTGGCAGACCAAAGCATAGTAAAACCTATGGGAGTGGTCCCTGGAGTCCCAGTCAAGATACAAGGTACCATCTTTAATTTGGATTTTGTTGTTTTAAGGCTGCCACAGGTAGAAGGAAGTTTCCCCCTGTTAATTGGGAGACCTTGGCTAAGGCATGCTAATGTGTTGCATGACTGGGGCAAGGACACAATGTGGGTAAAGCAAGAGGGAAAAGAGTTGCAGCAAATATTTTTAGAAGAAGGACCAGACAATCAAAGACATACCAGCATGATGCAGACAATTGGTATTTGTATGGAAGAAGAATTGTTGGGCAACCCAGAAGCACATCTATTTGAAGAAGCAAATTTATATGAAGACAAAAACATGTTGGCTTGGCTCCATGCAGAAGATCCATCTTCCTACTATGGAATTTTTCCAAACTCAAGTCGAGAGGAAGCATATGAAGAAAAAGAGGACATCTTCAGGTTATTGACTCGAGTGAGACAGTCTCAATCAAAGGCCATAGAAGAGAAAAGAAAAAAGAAGCCCTTAAGTGCAGCAGTGATGAAGCTACTTCAAATCCTATATCAAGGGCTAGTTTGTTATGGATACTGGTACGGATATCATCTCTTATGTCAATTTTCATGATAGTAAGTGCAGGGCTTTACAAGGATGTGGAAGGAGTACCTGCAAGTCTTTGGAAAGAGAGGGTTCCATTGGATAAAGAAGTGGGAATAGTAAAAATGGAATTTTGCAAATTAAGTCATAAAGTTGCTAAAACAAAGATACAAAAGATGTAGTATGGAGGAGATAATATTTTTTTGAAGGATTTAGGGTGGCCCTATCAGATGATCAGTGTGCCCAACAAGAAGACAAAACAAATCAAGTGCAATACAATTAGAGATTATGGAGGGGTTTCCCTTAGTCATCATATCATGGTTAAAGGCCTATCATCAACAAAAGTGAAGATTTATGGATCACCTCGAACCTGCAAAATTTGTCCAAGTTGTACATAGCCTTCTCATTTCATTTTGCTTAAGTTTTAGTAGTTTTTATCCTTTTTTTATGCTTGTTTCTTGAGTTTTAGAAAATTAACAACCATTTCGTAGCCCTTTGCATAAGTACAAATTTTGGAAATTTTTGGGAATTTTTTAAAGTATTTTTTGAGTTTTTCTAGCATTTTTCATCCTTTTCAAATACTTTTTCTTGCTAAATTTGAGGAATACAGGAAGCTCTCTATGGTTTTGAGTGAGGAAATTGGCCTAGACCTGTAGGGAATTTCCTGAGAATTTTTTTAGAATTTTTTTGCATTTTTTTGCATTTTTTTGGGATTTTTTGGGATTTTTCTCCTATTTTGGATATTTTCCAAAAAAAAAGGGCCCCCCTAGAATATTTTTCAAAAAACACAAAAAAAAACCTCTCTTTCTCTCTCTCTCTCTTCTCTCTCTCTCTCTCTCTCTCTCTCTCTCTCTCTCTCTCTCTCTCTCTCTCTCTCTCTCTCTCTCTCTCTCTCTCTCTCTCTCTCTCTCTCTCTCTCTCCCCCTCCCCCCAAACCCCCCGCCCCCCTGTCACAGCCTGTATTTCTATCCAGCCCTTTTCAGTGCTTGGGGGGTATGCCCTGTGGCACCAAATTGTGCGCAACTATGAGCAGTACTAGTACTCCTCATACCAAGCTCTCATTGCCTTCTTGTAAACACGAGTTGCTAATAGAATATAAACGTGTTCTTGGCAATCTTCTTGGTGTCCCTCTTGTTGGCTTATGTTTTCGTGGGTTTGAACGTCTCAAGTGGTATCAGAGCAATGACCCTAGGGGAAGCCTTTGGACGGGCGGACTCTCACACTAATGCTGGTAGTGCCATCTAATGTCCCGGGCCCATCTGTGGGAAGTTCTTTGACGTTGCAAGAGCTCTTTCTCCCTCCCTACCCTCCCCCTCAAGCAAGGCACCCCCTTGCCCCCCTCCCCCCTCAAGCAAGGCACACCCTTGCCCCCCCCTCCCCCCTCAAGCAAGGCACCCCCTTGCCCCCCCCTCAAGCAAGGCCCCCCCTTGCCCCCTCCTCAAGGCATCTTTCGCTGCCCCCACATCAAGGTAAGCGTTCGCGCCACCCACCATCCCTCTCGCCGCTGCAGCTCAACCGCTTTTATCCAGTGGACCATCGCCCCCCTCCCTAGGTGCCCACGTGCCCTAGCCTCTCCCGTGCCCCTCGGTGCCCTCCCCTCCCAGGTTGTTGTCGGTTGGCTCCACGCCACCATGGCGAGTGAACATGACGTTGGCATGGCTGGGGACGAAACGTGCCAAAAATGTGACCGAACAGTGCCGACATCACAAGGCCCAACGGGTCACCTTAGAAGAGGAACTCAGCCACCTGCTCTTGTTGAATGTCAAGTTACATGAATGCCTCCAGGAGGCTGAAATAAACGCCGAGATCCACACCCAAGCGGAGGACGACCAAATCCCACCCAACCCTGACCCTGTCCATAACCGCATAGATAGACTAGAAGATACACTCACCCGGCTAACTACCTTAATCGAAACCCATCTCCTAACCAAGGACCAGTCGGAACCCCAACCACACCCTCAACCAAGCCCCCTGCCGATACCCCAACCAACTCCCACCCCAACATCCCAACCGAATCCAACCCCCCTCAACCCGACACTGCTCACTCAACTTCAACCGGTGGACCTAGATGACCCCGACTCCTTCGGCTTCTTCAAACCAAACCCACCCGACAAGTATTGAGGCGACCGAAGCTCCATATCCGTCAACCGTTGGATCGAAGGGATGGAAAGCTACCTCCAGATGCTCCGGGTTGGTCGCAACAATTCGACGCGCATTACTGGCCAGTTCCTACAAGACGAGGCCTCTGCTTGGTACATGGTGGAGCAAAAGAAGTAAACCTGGGCCTCTTGGGATCACTTCAAAACCGCCATCATCGACTACTTTGTGCCTTGCAACGAAGCATTCGAGGCATGGGATGAATGGCGCAACCTTTGTCAGGAAAAGTTCATCGGGCCATATGTATTGCAATACCACAAGCTAATGCTCCGGATCACCGACATGGCCGAGATCGACCGCCTGCACGGTTTCCTTTACGGATGCTCCCCTTACTATCAAAAGGAGCTAGAAAAACAAGACCCCCAGACTTGGGAGGATGCAGCGCGCATAGCAGAACAACTCAATGACGCTTACTCCAATCAGCTTGCTCGACCAAGCAATGGAGGCCAAACTAACTGCAAAGACACCACCGCCAACAAAGAGCAAGGATCAACGTATCGAAGGCCCACCGAAAACCAACATGGAGAAGGACTCAAAGCCCTCCTGGCCCCAACAGAAACCCACTGAGGATCGCCCAACCGAAGCAACCAAAACCGACGAGACCCTCGACCGATGTGCAAACATTGCCAAGGCAGCCACCCCACAGAACGATGTTGAAGGAAACGCCTCGACACTCGAGTGCAAGCCACGAAGATGGAAGAGGCATCCACGTTAGGGCCCAAGATCACCGAAATTCATAGTGATGAGTCGGAGGACTCCTCACCATGCAAGCCTTCGACTTCAAAGGGGAAAGCTCAATGTCACTCCGTCGCTTTACCCATCATCCATCAAGTCTTCATTATGGCAGAGGTCAGAGGTGAACAGATGCCAGTGATGCTAGACACAAGAGCCACACACAATTTCATGACCCCGCAGTGCACCCAACACCTCAGACTGAAGCTCAGTAAATGGCTCTGCATGTCCGTTGTCTTTGCCCAGGGAGAAGACAGTCATGTGCGGTACGTAGATGGATTCTCGATCACATTAGGCCAGTGGTTTGGCCATCTGAACTTCCTGATCATACCCATGGAAATGTTCAAAGTTATTCTAGGCCTCGAATTTATGGACAAACACTTGATTTCCTTCTTTGGCAAAGCAGTAGACAAAGTGCTCTTATATATATATATATATATATATATATATATATATATATATATATATATATATATATATATGTATATGGATAGGCCCTCGTCGTCGACTGTAATCGGGTCCGTGCCCCTTGTGCGGACGGGTCATCTGGCAGTGAACAAAAGGAACCTAAGGAAACACACAAAAGCAAAGGGAAAGCACATGCAATGGTGTCGACTTCAACGCACCCACCAATGCCTTTATCTCATAAACAGTTCAGACGGGCAGTTTATCAAGGCAGGATAGCACACTTATGTGTTCTCAGGGCGGTGGCAGAGGAAACAAGACCAAAACCGATCAACGTGTCAAAGATTGGGCACCCGAGTTTCCAGATGCTTATGGAAGAGTTCTCAGACGTACTCATGGACACACTCCCACCCAGTCTCCCGCCCTTACATAATGTTCAACATTGGATTGACACACTTCCGGATCAACCGCCCCCTTCGCGGGCTCCATATCGAATGAATGAGACTGACCTTCAAGAGCTCAAATGGCAACTACACGAACTAGAGGCACAAGGATACATCTGACGAAGCAGCTCACCTTATGGAGCCCGGGTCCTTTTTGTGAAGAAGAAAGACGGCTCCATATGCCTATGCATCGACTATCGCACACTCAACAAAGGCACGATCAAGAGCAAATATCCCGTCCCCATGATGGAAGAACTCCTAGATCGCCTTTGCAAGGCATAGTACTTCACACACATCGACCTCCGGTCCGGTTACCATGAAATCAGAGTGGCATAAGAACACATCGAGAAGACTGCCTTCTGCACTCGCTACGGCAGCTATGAGTGGCTCATCATGCCATTCGGACTTACAGTTGCACCAGCCACTTTCTGTCGAGAGATGAATGATGGCTTCCGGGACATGCTAGACCTCCATTGATGATTTACTTATCTATAGTCGCATGATAGAGGAGCACTATGAGCATGTTCGGGCAGTCTTGCAACGACTACGGCAACGTCGACTCTTCACCAAGACAAGCAAGTGTGAGTTCTGCATGAAGAAGGTGGAATTCCTGGGGTTCATCATCTCTAAACTCAGCCTACATGCCGACCCCGAGAAAGTGGAAGCAGTGCTCAAATGGGCACCCCCAAAGATCGTCAAAGATGTGCGAGAATTCATCGGCTTCTGCCAATTTCTCCACCGTTTTATCCAAGGCTTCAGCAAGATTGTGGCCCCACTTTTGGAGTTGATCAAAGAGAAGGAACCATTCAAATGGGGAGCAGACAAAGAAGAAGAGTTTGAAGAAGACCGGGGCATGTGCCATGCCCCGGTCCTTAAACTCAGAGTTCGACAAGCCATTCGAGCTTCACAGTGATGCATCCGGCTCGAGCATTGGAGGTGTACTCTTACAAGATGGACAACCAGTTGAATACAAGTCTCACAAGCTCACTGGACCCGAGCTCAGATGGATCACACACGAGCAAGAAATGTTGGCAGTCATCCATTGCCTATGCAAGTAGAGACACTACATCTTGGAAAAACATACAAAGGTCTTCACCGACAACATATCTTTGAAGTATTTTACTTCCCAACCCAAGTTAAATCCGAAGCAAGCAAGGTGGCAGGATTTTCTTGCCAAGTTCGACATCGAGATACTTCACAAGCCAGGGAAACAGAACGTCATGCGCGATGCGCTAAGTCGAAGACCCGAGATCCAAGCGATGTCCACAGTTTCATCGGATTTGAGAGGCAAAATTCAATGTGCACAGGCACAGGATGCCCAAGTCCAAGAACTCCTCCTAGAGGTTCAAAGTGCACACCCATCCGGCCGCTACACAGTGCAAAATGGCATACTCTATCGCAAAGGGAAGATCTATGTGTCGGACGACTTCGAGCTACGCAAAGAGCTGTTGTGGGAAGCACATGATTGCAAAGTGGTCGGCCATGGCAGTCAAAATCACAGCTACGAGATGCTCCACAAGCAATTTTATTGGCCCCGCATGAAGGCACAAGTCCAGGAATATGTAGAAACATGCCCGACATGCCAGTTGGTCCGTCAAGATCGGGTCAAGCCTGTAGGCCTCCTACAACCCCTCTCGATTCCAAACCATCCTTGGAACATGATCAGCATGGGCTTCATAACTGAACTCCCACCATCCCAAGGATTCAACACCATATTCCTAGTAGTAGACTACTTCACCAAGCAGGCCCACTTCATCCCTGCCCAACCGCCTCTCAACGCTAATGCAGTGGCCCATCTCTTCTTCACTCACATTGTGAAGTATCACGAACTGCCTTTGGCCATTGTTTCCGATCGGGACGGACGCTTCCTAAGCCGGCTATGGACATAGCTTTTTTGCCTCTTGTGAACACAACTTAGGTTCTCATCAGCTTACCACCCACAGACAGATGGGCAGACAGAATAGGTAAACCAGACAATCGAAGATTATATTTGCAATTATGTCAGGACCGATCAGAAGGACTGGGCAAAAAACTTAGACATTTTGGAGTTTCACTACAATGCCTCCATCCACTAAAGTATGAAGATGACTCCATTCGAATTGGCTACCGACAAGGAGGTAATCACGCCCTTGGCCCTCACATAGGACTCCACACTTGGAACGAATGACCCCGATTGCGACACCTTTTTGGATCAATTGAAGACAAAGTTGGAAGAAGCCAAGTCTAGTTTGCAACGAAGCAAAGAACGCATGTTCAGGTACGCGAACCAGAAACGAAGACCCGGCAACGATTTCCAAGTCGGCGACTTAGTCTTGGTCAGTGCACGCAACATTAACTTTCCCAAGAACATAACACACAAGTTCAACCATCACTACTACGACCCATACAAGGTGGAGAAGCGAATCAATGAGGTCACGTACAAGTTGGAGCTACCTGACAACATCCAATTCCACAACGCATTCCATGTGAGCCTACTCAAACGATTCAAACCCGACTCTACGTATGGACGCGAGGTCCCAGTTCTTCATGATGGGGAGAACCAATTCGAGCCCGAGGCTATCTTACGGGATTGCAACACACGCGAAGGTCCCCGATTTCTCATCAAGTTCAAAGGCCACCCCTTAGTAGATGCAGATTGGATTCTGGCCAACACCTTTGGCCCAGACCACCCATTAGTACGCAAATATTACCGCCACAATTTTTGTAAACACACCAACTTTTTTGTAAGACCCGAACCCGCTTGTTGAGGACACCAAGCTCTTCAAGCTGGGGGAGGATGTCACAGCCTGTATTTCTACCTACCCCTTTTCAGTGCTTGAGGGGTATGCCCTGTGGCGCCCAATTGTGTGCAACTATGAGGGGTACTAGTACTCCTCACACCAAGCTCTCATTGCCTTCTTGTAACACGAGTTTCTAATCGAATATAAACATGTTCTTGGCAATTTTCTTGGTGTTCCTCTTGTTGGCCTATGTTTTCATGGGTTTGATCATCTCACCCCCCCTACCCCCCCATTTTTTTAATTTTTTTTTCTGTTTTTATTTATTTATTTTTAATTTTGTTTATTTCATTTATTTATTTATTTTATTTTTCTTTTAGTTTAGTTTATTTTTAGTTTTGAATTGAGATTTGCCATCCACGGGCATTTAGAATTAAAAAAAAAAACAGAAAAAAAAGGAAGAAAAGAGAAGAAACATTTTATAAAAATATATATTTTTTTATTTTTTATGGTTCAAAACTTTTGGCTTTAGATCGCGCCTCGAATGGCCAATTTTTTCACAAGTGGGGCCATTTTCATGTATTTTGGCACCTTTGGATTCATTTTTTGCCTTAACTTTTCCAAAATCCAACCTTTCTCTGACTTTTGATCAAAAACCAAATGTTTTGAGCATATTTATCACATGTTTTTATTTAACCACATGGTCCACATTGTCTATTCTCACTTTGTTTTACCTTTTGTTTCACAATTTCCCATATGCACACTCTATCTTCTATACCGTTTGATCATTTCGGCCCTCTCCAGACCCCATAATCCTACTTCCTCACCCTCCCTTTACCCTTCTACCCAGCCCCATCCTTACGCCTCCCTTCCATATCCATCTTAGCCACCTCAGGCCTCCCTTCCCCCTCCTTTCTACCATCCCATTGCCCTCCTCCGCTTTTCGCTGCAAAAAATTCCACTTTTGGGTTCTTCTCTAGTGTTTATTCTCTACTGGTGGACTTGGTTGTTGCTCTAGTGTCCTTTTGAAGATTTTGCAGCACAAGCATCCTGGTGTCATATCTGCTCAGAGTTTTGGTTGTAGCTCTCCGAGACAGAGAGCACATTAGGTGGTGGGCAACTATTGAGCCCATAAAAGTCATATTGCTCAAAGTCAAATGTAGTCAAAGTCAACCATAGTCAAAGTCAAAAGGGTCAAAGTCAAAGTAGTCAAAGTCAAAAAGGTCAAGGTCAAAGTCAACATGGGCAAAGTCAAAGTGTGCAAAGTTCAGGTGTCAAAGTGCACAGGTAGTGCACCATTAATTGTTCACAAAGGGTGAAATTGCAAAAAGTTGGTTGCAGGTTGCAAAGGTATTTCTCTAATTTCTCTAAGGTTCAAATTGTTTTTAAAGTGTTTTGGAAGGTTCAGTTGAACCCTCTCTTAGGTGCACAAGTGAAGAATTAAAAGGCAAAATGTGAAGGTATGTGAAGCGGTAGCGTACACAGAAGTGAAAGTATGGCCCCCCAATTAAAATTTTTGTTTTAGTCTAAAGTCACTACAGGACAAAACAAGGATTCGTTGGCTGCTCACTTTTGGAGACAATCTTGGGACATCAAAGTGAGCACCAAGATACTCTTGCAATTAGGAGCGTACGTGAATCGACACTCAAATCAAGGCAAGGACTATTCTTGGAAGACCAAGCAAGGAGAGCATAGACTAAGCTAGGCAAGAGAGAGAAGTGCAAGAGACACACAGTGTGCGATGCAGAGCAGTGAAGTGCAAGGTGTGCATGAAGAGTGACTAAGAAGTGTGTAGAGAAGTGTTAAGCTATTCACCCCAAGGATCCCAAGGTCTCATTGAAGCTATGTGCATGCCGACAGAAGGTGTCCATCCCTCCCCCTTATTGGAAGCTTGGTGCAAGGTGTGCACAACTGCAGACTTGGAGAAGGTGGAGGTCTGGTGCAGAGAAGGCCGGCAACAACAAGACCCTTGGGTATTTGGTATTTTGTGATTGAGCACTCTGTGGGATTTTCCACAGAAGCATTGGATTGTATTGTGCATCACCATTGTATTTGTCTTCTTATAATCAATCCACAGAGGCTTCTAGTGTGTATCTTTATTCTTGTCTTTCCCTTTTCTCCTACAAACACTCAAATCCCTTCTTGTCCAAGAATCTCCCAAAAAAAGCCATGAGATAAGACAATCTCCAAGATAAAAACAAAATCCATTAGTACTTCTTCTTGTATCTCTATCACCTACCCAATCAAAATCTACAAATCCTTTTAGTAATAAATGTGTAGATTTCAAAAATACCATAGCAAAATTTGACGTTCCCTTCAAATATCGAAAGATCCACTTTACTGCTTTCCAATGTAACACTATCAGATTTTGCATGAACCTTGATACTTGAGAAACTGCAAGCTGTATATGAGGACGTGTATTACAAAGATATATCAAGCAACCAACTACTTGACTATATAGAGTAGCATCAAATGACTCTGCATCTGCTACCATCTGTAAAGATGCGTTCTGATCCATAGGTGTTTGCATAGGTTTAGAATCACTTATCTGAAACCTTTCCAAAAGTTTCTCAATGTACTTCTGCTGTGTCATATAGATACCCTCATCTTGAAATAGAAACTGAATCCCAAGATAATAATGCAAAATGCCTAAATCATTCACATCAAATGTTTGCTTCAATTGTTCTTTGAACATTTGGAAATCTTCATCTCTGGGACCTGTGACTATAATATCATCCACATAAATGATTGCTATAATCATCATACCTGTTTCAGCTTTGACATAAAGAGTTGGAGCTGCATCTAAGTTATGGAAACCAATGGATAAAAGATATGTATGTATCTTTTCATACCATACTCTAGGTGCCTATTTTGAACCATACAAAACTTTTATAAGCTTACACACTAAGTGTTGTTTACCTGTCTCTTCAAAACCTTTTGGCTGTTGAATATACACATCCTCATGTAAATCATCATTTAGAAAAGCAGTTTTTATGTCAAGTTGATATATATGCCAACCAAAATGTGCTGCTAGAGCAAGTATTGACCTAACAACAGTCATCCTAGACGTAGGAGCAAATGTCTCATCATAATCAATACCTTTTTGTTGTGCATATCCTATTACAACTAACTTGGCCTTGTATCTATCAATAGTACCATCTATTTTCCTTTTAATTTTGAAGATCCATTTTACACTTATAGCTTTCTTTCCCTCTAGTAACTCACATAGCTACCAAGTTTGATTCTTATGAATAGAATCAATCTCTTCTTGCATAGCTTTTCTCCAAATATGAATGCTAAGTGCATCTTTAACACATGCAGGTTCATCTTCAACAGTCGTAAGTGCCAAAATATCATGAATCTCAAAGTCTTCAGCAAAATTTACATGATCCTTTTGTTGTTGCTATTTAGTCTGACTCCTTGTTCTTATATGATCTTGTTGTTGTTGTCTAGTCTGACTCCTTGTTCTTCCAGTAAAAGTCTTTATACCACTATCTTTCCAAGTCTGATATAACACGTGGTTGTATCCTTAAATAGTGGTGAAACTCTTTCTGACCCTTCAGCTTCCACAGGTTTTGGAACTTGTCGTTCCGAGGTAACATGACTTTCTAGAACTTTAACTTCTTCCATTTCTAGAACCAAAGTCTCTTGTGGAACTGACTCTGTAGAAGGTTGTGAAATTCCTCTTTCTTCAACTCTTTCTTGAATCCTAGGAATTCTAACTCCTTCTTGATATGGCTGAACATTTACATCCAAAATCTTTCTAAAAAATCCATAGTTATTTTCACTAATGAACTCTGGAATTTCTGCTTCTTTATCACAAACCTTATTTTCAACAATATAAGCATTACATGAAAGAATAAGTTCAACTGCCTCTGGAACATAAAACATGTATCCTTTACTCTCAAAAGGATATCCAATGAAAACAGCTTACCTTGCCTTTACATCTAGTTTGCCTCAGTCCTTTTTCTCAATATGTACATAAGAAAGTGATCCAAACACTCTGATGTGCTCACATTAGGTTTTCTACCATAATAAGCTTCATAAGGTGTGATTACCTTTAAAGCTTTTGTACATGACCTGTTTAAAATGTGGTTAGCTATATGTACTGCATCAAACCAGAATTTTGGTGAAAGCTTCTTGGATGCCATCATGTTCCACATCATTTCAACAAGTACTCTATTTGCAACACCATTCTGCTGAGGAGTATAAGCAATAGTAAGGTGTCGAGTAATACCTTTTTCATCAAGAAATGTCTGGAACTCTTTTGACAAGTATTCTCCACCTCTATCACTTCTGAGAATCTCGATAGTTTCCTGACTTTCATTTTCAACCATAGCTACAAACTTCTTGAACATAGAAAAGACTTCTGGCTTCAACTTAAGACCATAGATCCATGAGTATCTCGTAAAATCATCAACAAATAGAACAAAATACTTGAAGCCTTGAATAGAGTCTCCTCTCATAGGTCCATTCACATCTGAATGAATAATCTACAATTTCCTGGTAGCTATAATATGACCATGTTTCTTGAAAGGTAGTTTATGCATCTTACCTTCAAGACAACCTTCACATATATCTGAATCATCTGGTAGCTTGAATGAGGGTAAAGTCTCAACCATACCTCTATCTTTGATAGTCTTGAGAGCTCCAAAATTAATATGTCCAAATCTCTCATGCCATAGCTTCATATCTTCCACCAGTGACGAAGATTTGACTGCATATGCATGACTGATTTTTGACAAAACAAAGATCCCTCCTCTATGCTGACCTTGTAAAATACACTTGTCTTCTTTGTGTGATAAGATCTTACAAAGATTGTTCTCAAATACAACTTTAAAACCATCACCTAAAAATGCCGATATAGGTAGCAGATTCTTCTTCATTTCAGGTACGTATTAAACATCTGAAATTTGAAAATTACCATCTTCTCTTGACTTTAGGGTTACTGTACCTATTCCCACAACATCCAAATCATTGCCATCTACAATAGTAACTCTTCTACCTGAAGAATAGGAAAGAGATGAAAATACATCTCTGCGACCTGTCATATGCTTAGTAGCACCTGAGTCAAATATCCAAGGACTTGCTGAAAGAACTTGTAAAGCTGCCTAATCAAAATCTACTTCCTCAATGGTGATACACACATAAGAATCACCTTGAGGTTTCCTTTTTTTATCATCTTTTGCAACATTACCGGATGCCTTCTTCTTTTCTATTGCAATCCTTTTATAACATACTGACTTAAAATGTCCAGGTTTCTTGCAGTAAAAACATATTACTTCCTTCTTCTTAGAAGACTTCTCTTTAGATGTAGTAGATACAGAATTTGAAGTCGAAGGTGAAAGGGATTTACTTTACTTCTTGGATTGCTTTTCCTTCTTATCCTCTTCTTCTTTTCACCCTTTGATGAAGATGAAAGTGCTTCTTCATTCTCTTCCATTCCCTTCAATTGTTCTTTATCTTGAAGCAACAAGAATAATTCTTCAAATGTATCCTTTCTATCTCTTGTGGTAAGGGTAAGAATGGTTATAAAAGATCAATATGAGATAGGAAGTGAATTAATCAACGTATTTACCATTTCTTCATCTGATATCTCAACTCCTACATTTAGAATTTGATCTCTCAAGTCAACGAGCCTTGTAATGTGGTTTTGAATTGACTCACCAGCCTTCATCCTTGTATTTGCTAGTTATCTCCTCAACTGAGCTTTCCTAGCAGGATTTCTACTCTGAAAAAGATTCTCAAGCTTCAACTAAGCTTGTCTAGAACTTTTGCAAGATCTGATCTGCGGTAGAATATGCTTTTTGACACTCATTGCTATGAATGAAAGTGCTAAAGCATCTCTAGCATCCCACCTTGCCTGATCTTCAGTAGGAGGAAATGTAGGTAAAGACCTACCTATGACTCTGGATGTAGAAGTGGTTACCTCTTCTTCAATTGGTTCTGTAATAGTAATTCCAGTACCTCTTGAAGTTGTTGTAGCTCCTTCTTCACCTTCTCATCTGGGTCTTGTTAAGGATCCATTGATGATACTCCATAAATCCTTTGTCACTAAAATATTCATCATCATGAAACTCCACATGGGATAATTTGAAGAACCATCTAACTTGTCCTCAATCTCGATTCTTATCTCACTCATGTTTAATTAAGTGTGTATGTCAATTATGCTCTGATACCAAGTGTTGGAATTTGGGGCGCCAGGATTGTTCCAAACTAAAACCTTTTGAGCATACACAACTTAATTGACAAGATGATATGTGAGTTTGAGAAGGATAGAGATCTTGAGACAAGATTAGGGAACATAAGCAAGATTCTTACTCACTAAAAAATAGATGTCCAAATTACAACATGGGAGTACTACTCAGCCATATAAAGTGGTGCACTTACTAATGGAAGAATATCCAAGAAGATGATGATACAAAATTTAGATTATGTTGAAATAATCTAAGTGTGCGAAGTGAATGAGCAATGAAGCTAACCTTATTCTCACAAAATAGTGTAACAAAATTGTAAATCAACCAACCCTAATATTGAGATTAGGGTAGAGAAACCCTAAAAACAAAATATAAGGTTAACTCACAAAGGATAGTTACCACCACCTTGTAGAAGACTTCTTGCTCCAAGAGAGTAGCCTCTCCTTCACCAAAACTTCACCTCCTCTAGAACACCAAGAGCTAGCTTGTGATCTTTGAGTGATCACCTCCTCCAAGAGTGTGAGACTCCTCCTTGATCTCCTTGAGAGGATTGCTTGATGAGTGATGCTTGAACAGTGAGCAAGGCTCTCTTTACATAGTCTTTGAAGTACTCTCCAAAAGCAAATACAAAAAGCCATAAAGCTACGATCAATATTGATCACTAACGAGCCTCTTCAAAAATAACATCGCGACAACGGTGCCACCCACTATTGCTTTTTCTGAAATTGATTTTCAAAAACTTCGCATTGTGTTGCTATAAATGGGTTTCGAAACCTGGTGGCATGTATGGGAGGCCGCTGCACTATCCAAGGTGCTGAACACCTTTTGTTGTGGTAGGACTACTGAGAAAGTTACCTATGCTGTTAGCTTATGTGGAATTTGAAGAGAAAAAAACTTCTAATGAAGATAATGTTGGACCATATTGACATTGATTCCAACATCAATGCCCATAGTACTTCTCTCTAATTGTTTGGCATAAATGTATATCTAATTCATCATATGTGTTGAAGATTTCAAAGCTTGAAGTTAGAGTTTACCTCAACCAGAGATGAAAGTGAAGGATGGAGAAAATCTTGTAGTCTAATGGGATACAAACCCCATGATTTAATTTGAATTCAAATTCAAAATCATCCCCTAAGAATGAGGATTACTTTTAGGTGGAATATTCAATCAACTTGAAGTTCAAAAAGGGTGTATATATATACACCATCATTTGAGTCGTAGTTAGAGAGCAAATATAGTTGATCATTTGAAGTCATATTGAGTGAGTGTTGTACTATCTCAAAGTGAGAGAAGTTTTCCATGTCTCCTTTGTATCCTATGTGCATTAACAATGCAAATCAAGCTTCATTTTCATTGACTTGTGAACCTCTGTCTATTGTTATAGTGATTTGAGCAACAACTAAATTTCTCATACTCATTTCTGAGTATGTAGGTACTCATTGTCCAATCCATCAATTAGATCACTTATCTAGGAATGTTCAAAGCTTTCCTACAAATTATCATTATCATTGGATGCATAGATAGTGATTGTATGTGACACAGTCTCTATATGTTCTTCTTCATGAAAAGTTGAGTTTACCCCAAACTTCTTAGATATATTGCTCAATGTGGTGACTCTAAATTCATGAGGCTACTTGCTTTAGCTTCCTTAATACTGTTGGAGTTAGACGTCTGTGGAAGCACGCGAACAGCACAAGGAAGAAGAAGAAGCTTGGAGCACAACACACAAGACTGAATGTATTACTAGAGAATGTACAAAGATAAGTATCCCATTAGGGCAATAGGCGTATATACAAGCCGGGGGAAAGAACCGCTTTAAACCATATAACGCCTTCTTTAACCTACACACCTGGTTTTCATGCCCTTTCTGCACAAAGCCACGGGGCTGAAAAACATACACTTCTTCATGCAAGTCACCATTCACAAATGCTGTTTTAATGTCCAACTGATGTACATTCCAACCATGATGGGCTGCAAGTGCACAAATGCTCCAAACAGTAGTCATACGGCATGTAGGTGCAAAGGTCTCATCAAAATCAATGCCTCTTACCTGCGCATAACCCTTTGCAACAAGCCTAGCCTTATACCTGTCAACTGTACCATCAGGTTTACGCTTCAGCTTGTATACCCACTTAGTGCCAATGGCCTTCTTGCCAGGAGGCAAGTCACATAAAGACCATGTACCATTCTTCATTATAGCATCATATTCAGATTGCATAGCAGCCATCCAATTTTCTGAATTCTGTGCTTCATCAAAAGAAACAGGCTCATTCTCATCACAGAGACTAGATGCAGCCATAGCATAGCAATCTGATGCAAAGGAGGCACTATGAGAGCCTGAACGAGTACGATATGACAAAGGTGCATCTAATTTGCTGTCACGCAAAGTCTGCACCAGCCATTTTGGCATAGTTTTTGCCTACTCAATATCAGCTCTCTCATCAGCAAGTGCATCATGTAAATCTACATCAGAAATGGAATGATCTTCATTATCATATGAAACCTGCAAGGGATGAGAAGTTGCCTCATTAGGACCAGCACTAGACTGTCCACCTGTAAAAAGAGGCATCAAAGTATCATACATGTCTTTGGAGCTAACAGATGTCTCCTTAGTACATGAAAGCAATGGCTGAATAGCATCTTCCACAAAGACAACATCACGGCTAACCAGAATGCGTTTAGTCTGTGGATGATACAGATGATAGCCTTTACTTTCAGAACTGTATCCAACAAAAATACATTTTACTGCCTTATCATCCAATTTTCTGCGATGTTGTTCAGGCACTAATGCATATGCCAAACAACCAAAAACACGCAGATGAGCAACAGATGGCTTGCGGTCATGCCAAGCCTCATATGGAGTGATAGACTGCAACGCTTTAGTGGGACACCTGTTCAGTACATATGCTGCACACATGACAGCCTCAAGCCAGAAACTATGAGGTAAAGCCTGACTCTTGACGATACACCTCGCCATCTCCATGAGAGACCTGTTCTTCTGTTCAGCAACTCCATTCTGTTGAGGTGTATACGGCACTGTACACTGGTGTTTTATCCCACGTTCAGCCAGAAATGCATTAAAATCTGAAGACATATATTCCCCCCCTCGATCAGAACGGAGGGTGCCCATTTTACATGCTGATAGATTTTCAGCCAAAACCAAAAACTGTTTGAAGCACATGAACACTTCGGACTTTGCTTTGAGTGGATATACCCATGCATGCCTCGAAAAATCATCAATGAAAGTCACGAAGTAAAGGTAATTTCCAAAAGAGGGTGTCTGCATAGGACCACAGACATCACTGTGTACAAGCTGCAATTTCTGCATAGCCCGAACTGAACCATCTTTTGGAAAGGAAGAACGCTGCATTTTGCCCAAAATACAGCCTTCACAAACATGTTTTCCAGGTGCCTCAAGTTTGGGCAAAGAGGACACCATTTCAGATTTCTGCAGGCGTAACAAACTAGCAAAATTCAGATGACCAAAGCGTGCATGCCAAAGCTTTGCATCTGACATAGCCTGAGAATCATGAACTGCACATGCCGAATCATTCACAGATCTTTCATAGTCTATGAGCTTATACAGCCCACGACATAAAATGCCAGAAGCAATAATCACATCGCCATTTGAGAGATCATGGACTGTACACCTGTCATCAACGAATTTCACAACCAAGCCAATCTTGGCTAATGCAGAAACTGATAACAGATTCTTTTTGATCCCTGGCACAAATAAAGCATCTGACAAAGTGAAAGAACTACCATCAGCAGTAGTCAGAATGATCTTACCAACTCCCATAACAGGATAAGAAGAGTTATTGGCGCATGTGACAGTATTCCCTGTAGGGGCAGGCTCGAGTGAAGAGAAGAAACTGCGCTGCGAGGTATATGTTTGGTCACCCCACTGTCAAAGTACCAAACATCTGAGTCTACTGCAGACATGCACTGATCATGAGAAGATGGGTCAAAACTGCAGACAGTAGTAAACGCCCATTCTTCTTCCTCCACAAGATTTGCAGACTCTGTTTTTGGTGTAGAGGCCTCTGCAACAACCATTCCAGCCTCTTTCTTCTTTGCCTCTTTAGCAGCCAGTTTTGGACAGTTCTTTATGATATGATCATTGCCTTTACAGTACTTACAAAACAATTTCTGCTTTTCTGATTTTTTCTCATCTTTGTCTTGGTTCTTTGAATGTGCAGCATTTGCAGATTTCTGCTTACTAGTAGAAGAGCTCCATTTTCCTTTGCCCTTCTGACTAGCCAGGAAAGCTTGATCTGCAACTCGCATAATGGACCTGTTCTGCCTGGACTGATCTTCCTGCAACAGAACAGAGACTAACTCCTCAAATGATAAGGCATTCGGATTGCCTTTCATCATCAACCAAAGAGTAGAAGCAAAACTCTGATATGAGTCAGGAAGACCATTCAAAACGGTCTGCACAAGTGAGCTATCTGGTATAACCTCATCAGCAAAAATCAACTGTTCCTTCAAATCTTTGATCTTCGTTAGGAAACTGTCCATAGAATCACCTTCATTCATGTGCTCACTCTCCAACTGTTTTCGGAGATAAGCAACACGAGCCTCATTCCTAGCTTGGTACAATGTGGTAAGTGTATCCCAAGCATCCCTAGCTGTTCTACAAGAGCGTATGTGAGGAATAATGGCACGTTTGATAGACAAAGCTATCAATGCATGTGCCTGGGCATCTCTGCCATCCCAACCAATCTGCTCTGCAGTAGGTGCAACAGAAACAGCAGCACGAACAGGAATCTGCACAATATCATCTTTGACACCATCTTCATCAGCTCCAGCACCTCCAGCACCTGTATTTGTAGTACCGGTAGTCGCAGGTGTAACAGGACGTCTTTCAACACCCTACACAATGTTCCACAGTCCTTTTGCAACCAATACATGTCGCATCATATAAGCCCATAATGGGTAGTTGGTACCATCCAACTTATCCTCAACAGCCAACATACGGAATACATCACTGCTTTCAGCCATGGCCGGTGACTAAAATACCTTGATGCAGAAAATTGACTGTATCTCAAAAAGTTGAACGAAACTGCCCAGACGAGTTCTGCTAGACCTGTAGCAGACTTCGAGACGCATAAACAGGCAAACAGAAACTGGTATATACCTTTGGCACAAAAGGACGGAATAGCCTGCACAAGTGGTGCGATAGTGCTCACCAAATTTCGTGCGAATCTGAGACTACAAACGGAGGAGTGTCGATGGCGCCCTAGAAGAAGTGACAACCTGCTCTGATACCAATTGTTGGAGTTAGACGTCTGCGGAAGCACGCGAACAGCACAAGGAAGAAGAAGAAGCTTGGAGCACAACACACAAGACTGAATGTATTACTAGAGAATGTACAAAGATAAGTAGCCCATTAGGGCAATAGGCGTATATACAAGCCGAGGGGAAAAAACCTCCTAAAGAGGGAAAAAAGTGCCCTGGCGGTCCTAGAGTGTTCACACACATCACTACCTAAATATATCAACAAATACTTCAATTAAAGGTGTGCAAAATCTCTCTAGAAAATTTCTACCAGGTTGTGAGCACTGAACAAAACTATGAGAGCTTCTCTTCGATAAATAGAAAGTTTCTCAAGGGAGTGTACTAAGTGTTTGTGAAGTTATAATTGAAGGTCTTCAGCAGGCGTTTTGCCAAGAGAATCTCATTTTTGTACTTAAACCATCACCTATTCATGGCGATATCAGAGCAAAGATAAATGTTAAGCATTATGGGTGATGGATTCCCCTCATCCATTGAAAATATGGATCGGAGAAACAACTTAGCATCGTCGCTAACAATGGAGTTTTATCTAAAAGGGAGGAACTTGTATGGATACATATCAAGAGATGAAATGATGCCAATACTCAGAAGCAAGGGCCAACCAACATAAGAAGAGAAGCAAAGGTTGAGTGCATTGTGTTCAAAGCATGCTTTGGAAAGGTCATACATTCTCAACTCTATCTCTCATTTTTTATTAACTCATATTAGGAACTATAAGACCTCTCAAGAAATATGGAATGCTTAGGAAGAATTCTTCTTCTCGAGTACCAAAGCCAGGATGGAGTTTACAACACTCAAGAAGATGCCCAATCAAAATGCCACTGACTTTGTCACCAAGATGGGCATTGTGGATCAACTTGGAAGCATTGATGAGATCATTGATGAAGATCAAATTATGAGGCAACTCATGAATGGAATTAAAGCTTATGACAAATGGGAAGCCTTCACCATGACCATGGGCCTCTACATGGGCATGCAAGTACTTGACTTCAACACACTCATCTAGCAACTTTTCTCACATGAAGCAAAGCTCATGAAGAATGGCGAGAACCAGAAAGGTAACCAATACTCTACCCTCTATAGAGATAAGAATAAAGGCAAAGACAACAAAGGCAAAGGTAAGAAATATGATGATGAAGGAAGTACCTCTCAAGCTAACTTTGCAGTAAGAGGTGGAGGCTCAAGAGGAAGATGCAAAGAAGGTAGATAAGGCAAGGGAGAGCTAAAATCTCATCAGCTTGTGCCATATGTTGTTCATCAAATAACACCATAGAGAATTGCTTTAGGAACCCAAGAAATCAAAGAGGAAGGGGATACAATATGGGAAGCTATGGAAACTGAAGAGGCAAGTTCAATGTCTTATGGATTCAACAACAATTATCAAGGAGAATACAAAGGATGGAGAGTCTACAACAACTAAATAGATGATCAAGCTCATGAGGATTCACTTCTACTCCTAAACATGACAATAAAGGAAGGTAAGCCTAATGAGCATGTTTTCTACATAGATTCTGGATGTTCAAATAATTTGGCAATGAAATGTGGCTCTACTCTCATACTTATAAGATCCAAAGAACAAACATGAAATCCAAATAGGAGATGACACAAGATATCCAATTAAGAAGATAGGTAATGTGAAGACATCTAATGGTAATATGAACCTACTAAGCAAAGCCCTTTATGTACCTACCATCACAAAGAACTTTATCAATGTAGGTTAGATTGTTAAGAAAAGGTTTGCAAGTAAGGTTTACCAAACATGGAGCATATGTTAAGGACCCATATCAATGGTTCAAGAAGATAGAAAAGGCAGAGAAGATAGTTAGGCTACTCACCTTTGAAATCCAAGACACCAATAATATTGCCTTCTTCAACTATGGCACTCAAACCATATTAGAGTTAGAGGTCCTCTTTGGCATGAGAGGCTAGATCACATTGGAGAAAGAGCCCTCAAACAAATCAGTATATATCATAGTGTATTTGGACCACCCAATATCACAAAACAACATATGATATACAAGTGAAGTGCATGTCAATTTTGTAAGTCACACAGGAAACCATTAAACAAGAAAGGCTACACACATGGAGATCTTCTTGAGCTTGTCTACATGGATGTTTGGGGTCCAAGCAAAGAACCTTCAATTTCTATATCAAGGTACTATGTGTCATTCATATATTATTGTAGTAGGTGGATTATTTTATATTTCATGAAGCATAAGGATGAAGCGTCTTCATGCTTTAAAAAGTACTTAGCTCTTGCGAAGAATGAAACCGACAAAACCCTAAAAAGACCAAGGTTAGATGGAGGGGGAGAATAATTCTCTCATGAAATTGATTATTATCTCCAAGGTAGAGGAATCAAAAGGGAAATCACTAATAGATACACTCTTGAGTAGAAAGGAGTGGCAGAGAGAAGAACTAGGGCCATTGTGGAGGCTGCAAGGACCATGATCAATGAGAAGAATCTACCTAACTACTTATAGGTAGAGGTCATATCTACTATCACCTATTTGACAAATTGGTTACCATCAAAGGCTCTATATGGTATGACTCCATATGAAGCATGGAATGAAAGATGACCTAGCTTAGACAATTGCAGGATCTTTGGTGAATTGCATATGCACATATACCTTCACATAGAAGAGGTAAATTGGAACCTAAGGTA
Organism: Ceratopteris richardii; assembly: GCA_020310875.1. Taxonomy (NCBI): domain Eukaryota; kingdom Viridiplantae; phylum Streptophyta; class Polypodiopsida; order Polypodiales; family Pteridaceae; genus Ceratopteris; species Ceratopteris richardii. The sequence goes on from CM035408.1 coordinate 142,462,800, forward strand.
GAGAAGGTGTGTGTTCATAGGCTATGAAGTTAATAAAAAAGGTTATAGATTATATAATCCCATAAATAAAGTCTTTATGGTAAGTCAAAATGTTGTGTCTGATGAAAACAAGTCATGGTTTGAAGACGATTGCACGAAAATCAACCTACCTTATGATATTGGGGAAGACTTTCCAACTCTATCAAATAAGAATGCACACATGCTTGAAGCATCAAGTGACTTTGAAGATGATCAGAAGAATCCAAGGGATAAGTCAACTCATGGAACTCCAAAGGTAAAGCTAAACTGCAAGAGTTGAGGGATGTAGTAGAATCCTCTCAACAAACCATCAAAAGGTCAACTAGAGAGAAGAAGAAGGCCAGAGAGGTATGGCTATGATACATCATTGTTCACTAAACACTCTATCTATTTAGCAGAGGATTCAAACTTTGAGGAGCCTTCATCTTATGAGGAAGCAAAGAAGAAACTAGAATGGATGAATGCCATGGAGGAAGAGACTGAAGCCTTATAGGAAATCCATACTTGGGAGTTAGTACCCAAGACCTCATCTATGAAATCATTGGATCTAGGTGGATATACAAAGTAAAGAAGAACTCTGATGGAACCATCAACATGTACGAAGCAAGAGTTGTGGCTAAAGGGTATGCATAAACACAAGGGATTGATCATGAAGAGACTTTTTCACCTGTGGCAAAGTTGCCAATTATCAAAGTGCTTATGAGTATTGCAACTTCCAAAATTGGAAGATTTACCACATGGATGTAAAGAATGCATTTCTAAATGGTTGGATATCTGAAGATGTATATATGGATCAACTTCTTGGGTTTGAAGGTATGCCATTTCTTGAACATGTATGCAGGTCATGGAAGGCCTATATGGTCTGAAACAAACCTCAAGGGCTTGGAATCATAGGCTTGTCACCTTGCACAAAAAAGGATTCATGGTTAGCAAAGAAAATCCTTCACTCTTCATTAAGAGGATTTGTGGAGCCCATAAAAGTCATATTGGTCAAAGTCAAGCGCAGTCAAAGTCAACCACATTCAACATCAAAGGTTAAAGTCAAACTAGTCAAAGTCAAGAATGTCAAGGTCAAAGTCAACGGCGGCAAAGTCAAAGTGTTCGAAGTGCAGGTGTCAAGGTGCACAGGTAGTGCACAAGTAATTGTCCACAACGGGTGAATTGGAGAAAGTGGTTGCAGGTTGCAGAGGTATTTCTCTAATTTCCCTAAGGTTCTAAAGTGTTTTTTAGTGTTTTGGAAGGTTCAGGTGAACCCTCTCTTAAGTGCACAAGTGAAGACTTAAAAGGAAAATGTGAAGGTATGTGAAGTGGCAACGTACGTAGAAGTGAAAGTATGCCCCCCAATTAAAATTTTTGTTTTTAATCTAAAGTCACTACAGGACAAAACAAGGAGTCGTTGGTTGCCCACTTTTGAAGACAATCTTGGGACATCAAAGTGAGCACCAAGATACTCTTGCAGTTAGGAGCGTACATGAATCGACACTCAAATCAAGCAAGGACTATGCTTGGACCATTCTAAGACTAAGGAAGAGGAGCATAGTCTAAGTGAGGCAAGAGAGAGAAGTGCAAGAGACACATAGTGTGCAACGTAGAGAAGTGAAGTGCAAGGTGTGCATGAAGAGTAACTAAGAAGTGTGTAGAGAAGTGTTAAGCTATTTCCCCCAAGGATCCCAAGGTCACATTGCAGTGTGCGCATGCCGACAGAAGGTGTCCAATCCCTTCCCCTTATTGAAAGCTTGGTGCAAGGTGTGCACAAGTGCAGGCTTGGAGAAGGTGGAGGTCTGGTGCAGAGGAGGCCGACAACAACAAGACCTTGGGTATTTGGTATTTTGTAATTGAGCACTCTGTGGGATTTTGCACATAAGCATTGGATTGTATTGTGCATCACCATTGTATTTGTCTTATTATAATCAATCGACAGAGGCTTCCAGTGTGTATCTTTCTTCTTGTCTTTCCTTTTTCTCCTACAAACACTCAAATCCCTTCTTGTCCAAGAATCCCCCAACAAAATTTAGCACGCCGGGTGGGACTCCAAGGAGATTTGAGCATAGGAGAAGACATCTTGCAGGTGGAGAAGCACTATTCAAGTGCCGATAATACTACTTCATTGGGCTAAGAGGTACATATTCTTATCAATTGTCTCATACTAAGAGGACTATGAACAGCTCATGACTGCAACTCGGTCCCAAACATTGAGGGTCACCTCCAAGCAAACAAGAAGGAAGGTTGTTGGAAAATCATCTAGTCCACGTTCATCAACTTCATCAGTAAGGAGCATGGCTGGTCAGATAGGCTTGGAAACCCTACTATCAAGATTAAATATAAAATTTCCTTCTTTCAAAGGCCTAGCTTAGGAAGATCCGGACGAGCATATTAGAAGGTTTTTAGCACTATGCAAAACTAGAGGCTTAATGGGAAGGGAGTATGCCTTTTTGATACTCTTCCCTACCACATTAGAAGGGTTAGCATATAAATGGTTCAGCCAGTTTGCTGAGAACCATTTTACAACTTGGGACTTAATGAAAGATGCATTCAAAAATCAATTTCAGCATGGAAATACTACAGAGATCATCATTGAGGAATTGGAAAATTTGAGATTGGGTCCATGTGAAAAGTTCCCAGAGTTTGTGACTAGAGCCAAGGCACTAATGGCTAAATTACCAAATCCACCACATGATATTTTTATTAAGAAATGGTTAGCTAAGCCACTTCCAATGACCACCCAATGTAAAATCAAGGAACTAGTGTTGCCTACAGCCTCCATAGAGGAATTCATCAACATAGCTACACGACTGGAGAAGATAAGGCAACAATATGGAGCAACTTCTTCTCAACTACCATATTCTACAGAAATGGAGGATCCAGTAATCCAACTAAGGAAGGAGCTAGAGGGCTTAAAAAGGAATAAGCCCCACAAAGAGGAGGAGAATGTTGTTACTCAGTTGAGAAGGGAGATTGAGGCATTAAAGTTCCAAAAGGAGGAGGAGGCCCAAGCAGAGGAATTGGCTCAGCTGCGACAGGAGTTGCAGGAACTCAAAGGGGGTGGCATGAAGAGTGGACTTTGGTGTACCATGTGCAGCAAGCAAGGTCATATAGTAAGTGGATGTCCTCTATTAAGTGTGACTTGCCAACTAAGCAGGAAAGCTGGTCATGAGGCCAGACATACCAGCATGATGCAGACAATTGGTATTTGTATGGAAGAAGAATTGTTGGACAACCCAGAAGCACATCTATTTGAAGAAGTAAATTTATATGAAGAGGAAAACATGTTGGCTTGGCTCCATGCAGAAGACCCATCCTCCTGCTATGGAATTTTTCCAAACTCAAGTAGGGAGGAAGCATATGAAGAAAAAGAGGACATCATTCAGGTTGCTGATTTGAGTGAAAGAGTCTCAGTCAAAGGCCATAGCAGAGAGAAGAAAAGAAAAGCTCTTAAGTACAGTAGTGATGCAACTACTTCAAATCATATGTCAATGTCCATTTTTTTCTGGATACTGGTATGGATATCATCTGTTATGTCAATTTTTAATAGTAAGTGCAGGGCTTTACAAGGATATGGAAGGAGTACCTCAAAAGATGCAATATGAAGAAGATAATATTCTAATGAAGGATTTAGGGTACCCCTATCAGATGACCAGTGTGCCCAACAAGATGATAAAAGCAATGAAGTGCGGTACAATTGGAGTTTATGGAGGAGTTTCTCTTAGTCGACATATCAAGGCTCAAGGCCTATCATCAACAAAAGTGAAGATTTATGGATCACCTGGAACCTGCAAAAATTATCCAGGTTGTACATAGCCTTTTCATGTTATTTTGATTAAGTTTTAGTAGTTTTTATCCTATTTTCTTATGCTTGTCTCGTGAGTTCTATCAAATTCAGAAACCCTTTCATAGCCCTTTGCTAAGTACCATTTTTGGAAATTTTTGGGAGTTTTTCAAGCATTTTTAGCATTTTTCTAGAATTTTTTTATACTTTTTGGATGTCATTTTCTTGCCAAATAGGAGGAATAAAGGAAGCTCTCTGTGGTTTTGAGTGACAAAATTGGCCTAGACCTGTAGAGAATTTTTTCAAAAATTTTTGAGACTTTTTTGCAATTTTTTGGGATTTTTTCTAGATTTTTCTCACATTTTGGGGATTTAAAAAAAAAAAGAGCCCCCCTTGGCTTTTTCGGGAATATTTCAAAAAAAGAAATAAAAAAATCTCCCACCCTCCCTCTCTCTCTCCCCTCTCTCTCTCTCTCTCTCTCTCTCTCTCTCTCTCTCTCTCTCTCCCTCCCCCTCCCCCCCCTTGCCATTTTCTATTTTTTTATTTTTATTTTTATTTTTTTCTGTTTATTTTATTATTTTTTATTTTTACTTATTATTCTTTATTTTTTTACTTTATTTTATTGTTATTTTTATTTTGCTTTATTTTATTTTCATTTATTTATTTTTTTTTATAGCGTTCATTAAAAAAACAATTGCAAATTTTTATTTTTATTTTATAAAATCTTTTTTTTGGATATATATATATATATATATATATTTCATGGTTCAAAACTTTTGGCTCTAGATTGCGCCTCGGATGGCCATTGTTTTCAAAACTGAGGTCATTTTTATGTAGTTTCGCACCTTTCGATTCATTTTTTGAAGTAATTTTTCCAAAATCCCACCCTTTCTCTCATTTTTGTTCAAAGCCCACTTGTTTTGAGCACATTTATCACATGTTTTTATTTCAACACATGGTCCACATTGTCTATTCTCACCCCATTTCACCATATCTTGCACATTTTCACATATGCCCCCTATGTAGCTCTCATTTTTATCATTTTGACCCTCTCCACACCCCATAATCCGAATCCCTCATCCTCCCCTTTCCCTTCTGCCCAGCCACATCCTTACCCCTCCCTGCCCTATCCATCTCAGCCCCCTCAGCCCTCCCTTCCCCCTCTTTCTACCCTCCCATTGCTCTCCTTTGCTTTTTCCATGCAACAAGTCCACTTTTGGGTTCTTCTCTGGTGCTTGTTCCCTCCTGCTTCTGGTGGATTTGGTAGCTGCTCAGGTGTCATTTTGAAGATTTTGCACCACAAGTATCATGGTGTCCTATCTGCTCAGAGTTTTGGCTATAGCTCTCTGGGACGGAGAGCACATTAGGTGGTGGGCAACTGTTGAGCCCATAAAAGTCATATTGGTCAAAGTCAATCGTAGTCAAAGTCAACCATAATCAAATTCAAAAGATCAAAGTCAAACCAATCAAAGTCAACAAGGTCAAGGTCAAACTCAACAGGGGTAAAGTCAAATCCATGCACCAATAGTTTCCACTCAAGCCTAAGATGCTTGAGTCCAACACTTCTTGTAATCCAATCATAGCTTTGAACCTGTTCAACTTAACTCCATCCAATGCCTTGGTCATCATATCTGCACATTGTTGGTAAGTAGATACATATGACAACTCAATCTCCTTACATGTGATCTTTTCTCTGACATAGTGATAGTGAACTTCTATATGCTTGGTCTTGGCATGGTAGATTCAGTTAGCTGCAAGATGAAGTGAACTAATGTTGTCCCCAAAAGTATGAGGACTAGAAGACTTGTGACCTAAATCACAATACAAGGTCTTGATCCATATTGCTTCTTAAGGTGCACAAGCTAATCCTCTATAATCAGCTTTAGTCGATGAGAGTGCAATAGAAGCTTGCTTCTTTGAAGAACACGGGATAAGTTGTGTACCTACAAAGGTGGAATACCCTGATGTACTTCTCCTGTCATCTTTAGAACTTTCCCAATGTGCATTAGAGAAGATTTTGATATCTATATCAAATGTGTATAGGTAATATAAACTTTCATTGATGGTTACCTTCAAGTATTTGAGTATCCTTTTGGCTATCTCCATGTGAGGTTTCTTAGGAGTGTCCATAAGTTGACTTAGGACATGTACACTATAGCAAATGTCCACTCTAGTCAATGTGGCATAGTTCAAACTACAACTAAACTCTGATAACTATTATGTCTTCAATTTGCTCTCTTTCATGAGCACTTAGTTTCAGATTCATCTCCATGGGTGTACCTACAATCTTGGAGTTCTCCAACTTGAAATTAGCAAGCATATCCTTGATGCATTTCCTTTCACTGAGATACATACCCTAGGAAGTAACTAAGTTGCCCTAGGTCATTGACCTTGAACTCCTCCTTCATTTGAAGCTTGATCCTCCTAATGCCTTCATCATCATTACCTGTGAGTATTATATCATCAAAATATACACAAAGGTATATGAATTCAAATTGAATCCTGGTTACCAGAGAGGAATCAGATTGCAGACCACTTAAGAGCAAATGAGGAATGGAATCAAGGAGCACGAAAGCTAATGTATTGGCTATCTGTTAACATACAAGATAACATGATTGGGCACATATAGGATTCCAAGACTTAGAAAGAAGCGTGGAACAATTTGGTCACATTGTATGAGACCAATACAAAGGCATGGAAATGCAACTCAAGAACGAGCTACATGCATTGGAAAAGAAGGGCATGTCGGTAAGTGACTACACTCTGAAAATCAAAAGCATATGTGAGTCACTTACATCTATTGGTGTGAATGTAGATGATGATGATGATAAGGTGGAAGTGTGCCCTCGTGGTTTAGGAGCTCCATATAATAGTTCAGAACTTTTATACAGATCAGGGAAACTATTCCAAATTTTGTTGATTTAGTATCCATGCTGATTATTGACGCAAAGAATCTTGATGAGGATTCAAACTCCCAAGGAAAACCCAGTTTTGAGCATGTATTCTAGTCTAGTAGAGGAAGAGGCTAAGGTAGAGGCTTCGAAAGTCAAAGAGGACACAGTAACCAAGATCAAGGACAACAACAGAATCATGTAAGAGGTAGAGGATAATTTCGAGGTAGGGGGAGCCAAAGAGGTTGCAAAAATTTCCAAAGAAATGATTCAGGTAATGATAGTAAAGGATGCTAGAATTGTGGTAAACCTAGACACTTTGAACATGATTTCAGGTTGAAGAATCAAAATAACAGAAGGCAGCAAAACAACTATGCATCCACAAGTGTAGATGACTCTGAGAAGTTGTTCATGGTTCAACATCATATGATGAATATGATTTTTGCTGATGTTTCAAAATCAAATGGTAATGTCTAGTATGTTGGTTCAGGTGCTTCAAATCACATGACGAGTCATGTGGAATGGTTTAGTAGTTTGCAAAAATTGCTAGTTCCTAGATATGTTGAAATAGGTGATGACAAAGCACACTCTATCGAGCATACAAGAAACATAGCATGGTCTATGGAGGATGGGAAGGTAAAACATCTTGCTGATGTGATGCCTATTCCAAATATAACAAAGAATCTGATCTCAATTGGACAAATGGTTGACCAAGGATTACAAGACAGGTTCAATGTTGATGGGTTATAGGTAGAAGAGTACAGCAGAATGGACGATTGATTGCCAAGGGAAACAAAGTGGGTAGGATGTTTACCTTAAATGTGAAAATTCCTGAAATGAATGCAGCATGTTTGCAAAAGGTGCAGGATTTATTGTTGATATAGAGATCTAGCACAAACGAATTGGACATGAAAATTTACAGAGGCTGAAATTGACGCAGTCCAAGGAGATTGTCAATGGGCTACCAAATTTCATGCAGTCCAAGGAGATTGTCAATGGACTACCAAATTTCAAAGTTTCAAAAATGCAAAAGGTATGTGCAACATGTCACTTTGGTAAATAGTCAAGAGCATCATTTTTGCATGACAAACATGTTAGTGAGAATGTACTAGAAATAGTACATACAGATGTTTGGGGTCCTACAAAGACCCTATCTATGGGCGGTTGCAAGTTTTATGTTACTTTCATTGATGAAGATACATGGAAAGTATGGGTATATTTCATGAAAGAGAAGAGTGAGGTGTTCACTCACTTCCACAATTTTAAGGCTATGGTGGAAAAGTAGATAGGAAAGTATGTTCAAATATTAAGAATTGATGGAGGAGGTGAATACATGTCAAATGAGTTCAGCAATTTTCTTAAAGTCATGGAATTCGGTGTCAATTTTCATGCAGGTACACACCACAACAGAATGGCGTTTCTAAATGCAAAAATAGACATATTGCAAAAGTAGCAAGAGCTTTGATGGCTCAGAAGAACATGCCTCATTGTTATTGGGCAGAGGCTGTGCATATTGTTGTTGTACATCAAGTTACACCTGAAGAGAAGTTTACAGGTAAAAAGCCAAACTTATCACATATGAAAGTATTTAGTTGTATTGCATATGTACATGTGTCAGATGAGTTGAGGATGAAGCTTGATCCAAAAGCAAGAAAATGTATCTGAAAGAACTTGGAGAAGCTTATAAGAGGTAGAAAAGTTTCAAAGTGACGAAGTTTGGTATAGCCAACTGGCACAAGACCAGCCATTGTGCTTATGGAGACTCAAATAGACCTTATAGGCATGTGATAAATGCAAAGAAATTTACTATGTACTTTGGAGCATCAAGGAGAAGGACTCAATACAAAACAGATAGGTTCGTGCATCGACTAGCTCAAAAAACTTATTATCTATGGAAGAGACAAGTCTTTATGTAGACTCTAGAAGCGTTCCAAGAGTTCTATAAGTGGATTTTAATTCAAATGAAGGTGGGAATGGTTGTTGGAGGGAATCAATTCACTTTCCTACGAAAACTAAAAATCTAGTTTTGTCTACTTTTAGTTGATTGATTGCTTGATTGAATGCAACTCAACCACCACAAATTCGTGGAATTTGGGCTCTATCTTTCTATTTTTACATGTGTAAAGCTCAAGGCTTTTACAATGGTAAAAGATTCATAAAAAATCTTTTAAATAAACACAAATAAGTGAGCATAAGAAAAAGAACTCTCCAACGGATATTCCTTCGACATAATCCAAGCGATAGCTTTTGATGTAGATCAAATCCACCTCAAGCATAGTGTAAGTTTGATGTTCCAACATCTCCCCCTCAAGCTAAAGTATGCTTGAGTCTTCATTCTCTGATAGGTTGAATACTTGCCATAGCTTTGGATCTACAAAGCTTTATTCCATCAAGTGCCTTCGGCATCATATCTGCTACTTGCTTTTCAGTTGGAACAAAAGAAATGTCAATCTTATTTGCCATGAGCTTCTCCCTAATAAAGTGGTAATGAACCTCTATGTGTTTGGTTCTCGCATGGAAAATAGGGTTCATTTCTAGATGTTTGGAACTTACATTATCTCCAAATATGTGAGGTTTGGAACTCACAAGTTCCAAATCTGTATACAATGCTTTTAACCATATTGCCTCTTGAGTTGCTATGGTCAAATCTATACTCTTGCTTCAGTTGAGGATAAAGCAACTGTAGGTTGCTTCTTGGAACTCCATGACACTAGCTTTGAACTTGCAAATGCTAAGTAACCAGAAGTACTTCTTCTATCATCCTTAGCTTCTGCACAATCTGCATCTGAATAGATTTTGATATTTGAATATGAAGAGTAAGGATATAATATACCTTCATTGATTGTACCTTTGAGATACTTAAGTACTCTCTTAGTTGCATCCATGTGTGGTCTTCTTGGAGAGTGTATGAATTGGTTTAGCACTCCCACACTATATGAGATGTCTACCCTTGTATGAGTAGCATATAGAAACCTTTGATATTCTTTCATGTCTTCAATTTTCTCACCTTCATAAACACTTAATTTTGAAGCTTTGATATTCTTTCATGTCTTCAATTTGCTCACCTTCATAAATACTTAGCTGCCTACCAAACTTCGATATTCTTTCATGTCTTCAATTTTCTCACCTTCATAAACACTCAGTTTATGATTCATCTCCAAAAGCGTACATGCAGGTTTTATGTTCTCCATTTTGAACTTGAGAAGAAGATCCTGAATGTGTCTTCTCTGAGTCAAATACATTCCTTCATCTGTGTATATCGCCTGCATACCTAGTAAATATGTGAGCTCACCTAAGTCACTGATTTTGAACTCCTCTTGCATGTGTCTCTTGATCCTCTGAATGCCATTCAAATCATCATCTGTCACAATAATATCATCTACATATAGACATAGATAGATAACCTCATTGTGATCCCTTTTGGTGAATAGAGAAGGATCTGAGTTGCTAGGTTTGAACCCTTGATCTTGAAGGTATATAACCAACCTGTAATTCCAAGCTCTAGGAGTTTGTTTCAATCCATACAATGCTTTCTTAAGTCTACAAACATAAGATGCATATATACAGGTTTTGGTTCACCAGTATAAGCGGCTCGAAGTCTGCTACAGGTTTAGTAGAACTTAATAGGGTAGTTTTGTTCAAATTTTTGAGATATAGTCATTTTTTTGCAACTGGGTATTTTAGTCAGTGGACATGGTTGAAAACAGTGATATATTCTGTATGTTGTCTGTTGAGGATAAGTTGGATGGTACCAATTACCCATTATGGGGTTATATGATGTGTCATGTATTTGTTGCAAAAGGACTATGGAATATTATGGAGGGTGTTGAAAAATGTCTTATTACACCTCCAAATACAATTACTAAATGTCATGCAGATGGTGATATTCTTCAGGTTCTTGTTTGTGTTGTGATTCTTGCTACACCTATTGTAGAGCAACTTTGTTTGGATGGGAAAGATGCTCAGGCACATGCATTCATAGCCTTGTGTTATCCCTCACATTTGCTCCTACAAAATAGCAAAAGATGCTTGGAATACACTTACCACTTTATACCAGTCTACAAATTAGGCTTGTATTAATTACCCTAAAAAATACTCTTGGAGATTGAGCACATGAATGAAGGAGATTCCATGGATAGTTTTTTGACAAAGATCAAAGATTTGAAGGAGTAATTGATTTCTGTTGATGAAGTCTTGCCTGACAGTTCACTTGTGCAGACTGTTCTGAATGGACTTCTAGATTCATACCAAAGTTTTGCTTCTACTCTTCAGTTGATGATGAAAGGTAATCCGAATTCTTTAACATTTGAAGAATTAGTCTCTGTTATGTTGCAGGAAGATAAGTTTAGGCAGGACGGGTCCATTATGCATGTTGCAGGTCAAGCTTTCCTAGCTAGTTAGAAGGGAAAATGTAAATGGAGCTCATCTACTAGTAAGCGGAAATATGCTAATTCTGCTCAATCAAAGAAGGATGACAAAGATGAGAAGAAAACAAAAAAACAAAAGTTGTTTTGCAACTATTGTAAAGGAAATGATCATGTCATAAAGAGGTATCAAAATTGGCTACAAAAGAGGCAAAGAAGAAAGAGGTTGGAATGGTTGTTGTAGAGGCCTCCACCCAAAATAGAGTCTGATAATCTTGTGCAGAATGAAGAATGGGCATTTACTACTATTTGTAGTTATGAACCATCTTCTCATGAATAATGTATGTATGTACTAGACTCAAATGTTTGGTACTTTGATAGTGGGGCAACCAAACATATTACCTCGCAGCATAGTTTCAAGTCTTCATTTCACTTGAGCCTTCCCCTATAGGGAATACTGCTAAATGTGCCAAGAACTCCTCTTAACCTATCATGGGAGTTGGTAACATCATTTTGACTATTGCTGATGGTAGTGCTTTTACATTGTCAGATGCTTTATGCTTTATTTATGTCAGGGATCAAGAAAAATCTATTAACAATTTCAACAGCAGCCAAGATCAGCTTGGTTGTGAAATTTGTTGATAACACATGTACAATTCATGATCTATCAAATGGTGGTGTCATTATTGCTTTTGGCCTTTTATGTCGTGTGTTGTATAAGCTCATAGACAATGAAAAATCTATGAATGATTCAACATTTCTAGTACATGATTCTTAGGCTATGTCACGTGCAAAGCTTTGGCATGCACACATTGGTCATCTGAATTTTGCTAGTTTGCTATGCCTGCAAAGATCTGAAATGGTGTCCTCTCTACCCAAAATTGAAGCACATGGTAAACATGTTTGTGAAGACTATATTTTGGGCAAAATGTAATGTTCCTCATTCCCAAAAGATGGTATAATTCAAACTACTTAGAAATAACAACTTGTTCACAGTAATGCATGTGGTCCTATGTAGATGCCCTCCATTGGGAATTATCTTTACTTTGTGACTTTCATTGATGATTTTCCAAGCATGCATGGGTATATCCATTGAAAGAAAAGTCCGAAGTGTTTGTGTGCTTCAAACAGTTTCTAGTTTTGGCTGAAAATTTGTTAGCATGTAAAATGGGCACCCTCTCTTCTAATGGGGGGGGGGGATATATATCTTCCAATTTTAATGCATTTTTGTCTGAACATGGGATAAAAAATCAGTGTACAATGTTGTATATACCTCAACTAAATGGAGTTTTTGAAAGGAAGAACATGTCACTCATGGAGATGGCAAGATGTATGGTCAAGAGTCAGACTTTACTACATAGTTTTTGGCTTGAGGTTGTTATGTGTGTAGCATCTGTACTTAACAGATATTGCACTAAAGCATTGCAATCTATCACTCCATATGAGTCTTGGCATGGTCGCAAGCCATATGTTACTCACTTGCATGTCTTTGGTTGTGTGGCATATGCATTAGTGCCTAAACAACACAAAAAATTCGATGACAAAGGAGTGAAATGTATTTTTATTGGGTATAATTATGAAAGCAAAGGCTATCGTAAGTATCATCCATAGACTAAATGCATTCTAGTTAGCCGTGATTTTGTTTTTGTGGAAGATGCTATTCAGCCATTACTTTCATGTACTAAGGAGACATCAGTTTGCTCAAAAGATATGTATGATACTTTGCTACCTCTTTTTATATGTGGAAAGTGTAATGCTAGTCCAAATGAGGCAATTTCTCAACCTTTACAAGTTTCATGTGATGATGCAGATCATTCCATTTCTAATGAAGATTTACATGATGCACTTTGTTGATGAGCAAGCTGATATTGAGGAGGCAAAAATTATGCCAAGATGGTTGGTGCAAACTTTGCAAGATAGCAAATTAGATGCATCTATGTCTTGTTGTATTCATTTAGGCTCTCATAGTGCTTCTTTTGCATCACATTGTTATGCTATGGCTGCCTCTAGTCTTTGTGATCAGAATGAGCCTGTTTTGTTTGATGAAGCACAAAATTCAAAAAATTGGATGGTTGTTATGGAATCAAAATATGATGCTATTATGAAAAATGATACATGGTCTTTATGTGACTTGCCCCCTGGCAAGAAGGCCATTGGCACTAAGTGCATATATAAGCTGAAGCGTACGCTTGATGGAAAAGTTGACAAGTATGAGGCCAGGCTTGGTGCTAAGGGTTATGCTCAAGAAAGAGGCATTGATTTTGATGAGACCTTTGCTCCTACATGTCAAATGACTACTATTCATATCATCTCTACTTGCAACTCATCATGGTTGGAATGTACATCAGTTTGACATTAAAACTGCATTTCTAAATGGTGACTTGCATGAAGAAGTTTATGTTTTTCACCCTCATGGTTTTGTGTAGAAAGGGCATGAAAACAAAGTGCATAGGTTGAAAAAGACATTATATGGTTTGAAGCAAGCACCACGTGCTTGATATGCAAAGATACATGCCTACTTGATTGCACATGGTTTTGAAAATAGTCCAACTGAGAGCACCTTATATGTTAAGCGTGAAAATGATGTGCATCTCATCATTGTTGTCTATGTTGATGACATGCTACTCACTAGTCTTATTGAGATGCATATTGCTAATTTTAAGGCTGATTTGCATGCCTCATTTGAGATGTCAAATTTGGGGCACTTTCATCATTATTTGGGCATTCAATTCATGCAAGTTGATGATAGAATAGCTTTGTGTCAAACAAAATATATTGACACATTATTACAACATTTTGGCCTTGAAGACTGCAAACCTATTGGCAATCCTATGGAAACATGATTATAGTTGAGTCTTCATGATGTTGGAGATGCATTTGATGTTAATCTCTATCAGTAGGTTGTTAGATGCTTGCTTTACTTATGCATTAATCGACCCGATATTCAATTTGTTGTCTCACATATGAGTAGGTTTATGCATTGTCCAGGTGTCAAGCATTGGCAAGCAGTTAAGTGTACCTTTCGCTACTTGAGTGGTACCCGACTACTTGGATTGGTTTATCCCAAGGGGGGATCACTACCACCAGATTTACATGCTTGTTCTGACTCTAACTGGGCTAGTTGCTATGACACTTGTGTGTTCACCAGTGGTTTTTGCTTCATGTTTGGAAGCTCATGCATATCTTGGTTGAGCAAGAAGTAACTTACTGTGGCCACTTCCAATTGTGAGACTGAGTATAGGGAAGCTTTCACATCAATGGTTGAGTGTGTGTGGCTCAGACACCTTATGGCTGATTTGGGTGTTGGTTAGTCTTTTGCCACCACCATCTTTACTTATAGTCAGAGCGCATTGGTAGTTGTGAGGAACCTTTTGTTCCATGAAAGCACTAAGCACATTGAGGTGCACTATCATTATGTCAAGGAGAGGTTCTCTATTGGAGAGATCAATTTGGCATATGTGCCCACACATGAGAACATTGCACACCTTTTCACAAAGACTCCACCTAGCGAGAAGATTGAAGCTTTTTGCAAACCTTTGGACTTACTTCCTTTTGTGGATTGATTCCACGTATCTTGGCACTTCCTTAAGTGATATATTTTGGTAGTGATGTGTGTGAACACATAGAACCACCAGGGCACTTTTTTCCCCCTTCAGGAGGTTTTTTTCCCTTGGCTTGTAAATACGCCTATAACCCAAGGGTCCCTTATCTTTGTACATTCTCTTGGTAATACATTTAGTATTGTGTGTTGTGCTCCAAGCTTCTTGTTGTTCCTTGTGCTGTTCACATGCTTCCACAAACCTCAAACTCCAACAATATGACATTGGCCTTTTTTTTCCTGAATTATTGGCATTTGATATGCTTTTTTTTTTTGCTCTCGTATATGCAATGTTTCCAATCAGCCCAGATTGCATTTTAGTGTGTGAATTTCTAGTCAAACTTCTGTTTCAAATACTTTGGAAGCCCTCCACACCTTTCCATCAACCCTTTCTTCTAAAGTAGAGGTGTACAATGTTAGGCTTTGCTAGGCATACAACCATAATTAAATGTTATTTCCTTACTATTATGTAATAATTTGCATGTGCAAAATAAAGTATATTCTATCAATAATATGTTAAGATAATCAAAGTGTTGAGATGGTCAAAGGTCAAACTAGTCAAAGGTCAAAGTGGTCAATTGTGGAACCAATCAAAGGTAAAAGTGATGACTTTGCAAGTGATGCACAAGTGGTGCATAGGTGGTGCATGTGGCAGAGAACAAGGATGCACAGGTAGCGCATAAAGAGTCTGTTCACAATGGTTTTGCAAGAAAAATTGAATGCATGTTGCAAAATGGTCTTTTTGAAAGGTTTTCAAGGTCTTTAAGTGTTTTGGAGGTTCAAGTTAATCCTCCCTTAGGCACACATTTTGAAGAATTGAAGGTCAAAAGTGGAAGCCATATGAAGAGAAAGCGGTATGCGAAAGTATATGTGTGGCCCCTCATTTAAAATTTTGCTTCTCCTAAAGTCGCTACAAGACAAAATAGGGATTCATTGGCTTTACACATTAAGCGATCCTTGGGACATCAAAATGAGTAGCAAGATACACTAGTAGTTGACGTGATGTACATAATTGGAATCAATACTCACAACAAGGCATTGGCATTCTTGGAGTAAGCAATAGAGAGCATAATCTAAGGTGGACAAAGATTCCAGTGAGGGGGTGTTGCACATCGACAGAAGATGGCCCTTCCTCCAACCCTATTGGAAGCTTGAGTGCAAGGTGTGCACAAGAGCAAGCTATTGGAGAGGGTGGAGATCCGATATAAAGAAGGTTGACTCCACAAGGAATTTTGGTATCTTGTATACTTGTGTGTGCTTTTTGGTTTAAGCACTCTGTGTAGAGAACATTTTATCTTAGTCCAGACACATCCATTGTATTTTTCATTCACAAACACTCAAGAATCTTTTAAATAAAGAATCCCCAACAAAATTTGGCATGCATGATGGGACCAAGCGGCTTGAGCATAGGGGAACCAATATTTGCAAGTGAGGAATAAATGCAAAGGTGTCGACAACATTGAAGAGGTAATGTTCCTTTTTCTTGGAATCATGTCAGCCTAAGGAATAGGATGCACTACGCATGACCACAACCCGGTCACAAACTTTAAGATTACCTTGCAAAACAACTAGAAGGAAAATCATTCATAGGTCAACCAACCCTCTTTCATCAACATCCTCAGTAAGAAACATGGTGGCTCAAGTGGAACTAGAAACTCTAATTTCAAGGTTAAAGATTAGATTTCCCTCTTTTAGAGGCTTAGCAGATGAAGACCTTGACGAGCATGTTAGAATATTTTTAGACCTATGCAAAACAAGGGGGCTAATGGGAAGGGAAGATGCATTTTTATTTCTTTTGCCAATGACATTGGATGGGTTAGCAGATAAATAGTTTAGTCAATTTGATGACAACCATCTTACTACTTGGGACTTAACGAAGGATGCCTTCAAGACATAATTCCAACACGGAATACAACAAAAAGTATTATTGATGAGTTAAAGAACTTAAGACTAGGTACTAGGGAGACATTTCTAGAATTTCTCATTATAGAAAAAGCACTCATAGCTAAATTATGTCATAAATTCTTTGTCAAGAAGTGGGTTGCTAAACCACTTCCAATGTCAACACAATGAAAGATTAAGGAGTTAGTGCTCCCTACGAGAACAATTGAGGAATCTATTTATATAGCTACAAGGACAAAGCAAATCAGTTACCAATATGGAATTTGTTCTTCTAGTTCCATATTGGTAACTAAGGAACCTGAGGACCCAGTGACACAATTGAGGAGAGAATTTAAGAGTCTAAGAAAGAACAAGCCACAAAAAGAAGAACAAAATGTGGTAACTCATCGGAGGTGCGAAATTGAAGCATTAACGTTACAAAAAGAAGAAGATGCCCAAGCAAAGGAGTTAGCACAACTTTGATAAGAGCTACAAGCACTTCATGGAAGGGCCATAAAAAATGGATTGTGGTGCACCATGTGTAGCGAACAAGGCCATGTGGTAAGTGACTACCCTCTTTTAAGTGTGACATGCTAGCTATGCAAGAAAGTTGTTTATGAAGCCTATGAATGTCATTTAAGAGGGACGCATGCTCTTTGCCCAAACTTGAGGCACCCAATAAACATGTCTATGAAGGCTATATTTTGGGAAAAATGAAATGTTCCTCATTTCTAAAACATGGTTCAGTTCGAGCTACTAGAAATTGCAGCTTGTTCACACGGATGTCTATGGTCCTATGCAGACACCCTCTTTTGGAAATTACCTTTACTTTGCGACTTTCATTGATGTCTTTTCTAGGCATGCATGGGTATATCCATTGAAAGCAAAGTCCGAAGTGTTTATGTGCTTCAAACAATTTTTTATTTTGGCTGAAAATCTATCAGCATGTAAAATGGGCACCCTCCATTCTAATTGAGGGGGGAATATATGTCTTTTGATTTTAATGCATTTTTGGCTAAACGTGGGATAAAACATTAGTGTACAGTGTCGTATACACCTCAATAGAATGGAGTTGCAGAACGAAAGAACAAGTCACTCATGGAGATGGCGAGGTGTATGGTCAAGAGTCAGGTTTTACCACATAGTTTCTGGCTTGAGGCTGTTATGTGTGCAACATATGTACTTAACAGGTGTCCCACTAAAGCACTGCAATCTATCACTCCATATGAGGCTTGGCATGGTATATCACAAGCCATTGGTTGCTCATGTGTGTGTTTTTGGTTGTTTGGCATATGCATTAGTGCATGAACAACATCGTAGAAAATTGGATGATAAAGAAGTAAAATGTATTTTTGTTGGGTATAGTTATGAAAGCAAAGGCTATCATCTATATCATCCATAGACTAAATGCATTCTGGTTAGCCGTGATGTTATTTTTGTGGAAGATGCTATTCAATCCTTATTTTCATGTACAAAGGAGACTTTTGCTAACTCCAAAGACATGTATGATACTTTGCTGCCTCTTTTTACAGGTGTACAATCTAGTGCTAGTACTAATGAGGCAACTTCTCAGCCTTTGCAGGTTTAATGTGATGATGCAGATCATTCAATTTCTGATGCAAATTTACATGATGCACTTATTGATGAGAGAGTTGATATTGAGTAGGCAAAAACTATGCCAAAATGGCTGGTGTAGACTTTGCATGACAACAAATTAGATGCACCTCTATCATACTCTACTCGTTTAGGCTCTCATAGTGCCCCTTTAGCATCAGATTGATATGCTATGGCTACCTCTAGTCTCTGTGATGAGCGTGATCCTATTTTGTTTGATGACGCACAAAATTCTAAAACTTGGATGGCTGCTATGCAATTTGAATATGATGCTATAATGAATAATGGTACCTCGTCTTTATGTGACTTGCCTCCTAGCAAGAAGGCCATTGAAACTAAGTGGGTTTACAAGCTGAAACATAAGCCTGATGGAACACTCGACAGGTATAAGGCTAGGCTTGTTGCAAAGGGTTACGCACAGGAAAAACAATTTGATTTTGATGAGAGCTTTGCACATACATGTCATATGACTACTACTCGTAGCATATGTGCACTTGCAGCCCATCATGATTGGAATGTATATCAGTTGGACATTAAAACTGCATTTTTGAATGGTGAAGAAGTGTATGTTTTTCAACCTCGTGGCTTTGTGCAGAAAGGGCATGAAAACCAGGTTTGCACGTTAAAGAAGGCATTATATGGTTTAAAGCAAGCACCACATGCTTGGTATGAAAAGATACATGCCTATTTGATTGCACATGGTTTTGAGAACAGTCCCACTTAGAGCACCTTATATCTTAAGCATGCTAATAATGTGCTTCTGATCATTGTTGTCTACGTTGCTGATTTTAAGGCTAATTTGCATGCCTCATTTGAGATGTCTGATTTGGGGCATTTGCATCATTATTTGGGCATTCAATTTATGTGAAATGATGGTGGAATGGCTTTATGTCAAAGGAAATATATTGACACATTATTGCAGCATTTTGGCCTTGAAGACTATAAGTTTATTGCCACTCCTATGGAGACAAGTTTATGATTGATTCTTCATGAAGCTGGAGATGCATTTGATGTTGTTCTCTATCAACAAGCTATTGGATGCTTCATTTACTTATGCATTACTCGGCCAGATATTTAGTTTGTTGTCTCACAGATGAGCAGATTTATGCATTGCCTAGGTGTCAAGCATTGGCAGGCGGTTAAGTGCATCTTTCCCTACTTGATTGGTACCCGTTTACTTGGATTGTTTTATCCCAAGGGGGGATCACTACTACCAGATTTGCATGCTTTTTCTGATAGTGACTAGGCTTGTTGTTATGGCACTCGTGTGTCCACTAGTGGCTTTTGCTTCATGTTTGGTTATCTTTGGTTGGATCAGTGACAGGTTACTCATTGTTCTTTTGTTATTGGTTATCTTGTTTGATTGCTCAGTTTACAGGGGATACTCTGTTGAATTTTTTCCAAGATTCTTTCACATCTACTTGATTGGTTTGGAGACTTGGTGAGCAAGCTTATGCTCATGGTTTTATGTGCATGCTAGATGCATGGTTATGTGACAGATGGTTCACATGGTTCCTTCTCCAGCGAGACATTTATGATGTGAGTTATGCATATGGATATGCAAGTGTGATCCTATTGAGGATAGAGTATCGTTTCTAGTCTCTTGTTACATTGCTAGTCTCTTGGATTGCCAGCATGGTGTCTTCTCGATTTGATGGCACTGACTTTCCGAGATGGAAAGATCGGATGTGGCATACATTGGTTCAGGCAGGGTTACACATGTATGTGCATAGAGATGTAGAGAGGCCTCGTGACATGCCCGACCACGTATGGACGGATATGGATGCATTGGCCAGCTCCATTATCCAATTACAGCTTATGGATTCTATATATGAGTCTGTTATGTATGAGGAGACGAGTAGTGCATTATGGTAGAGACTACATGATATGTATGCGAGTCCATTGACTCATGTGAGACATAGATCACATCGACGACTTCGATGCTGGCACTATGGTCCTAAGGGTCATATTCGATGACATTGCTTCAGGCAAATGCGACGACGACGTCAGAGATATGCACATGATGCACGTCAGGTAGTGGTTTCAGGTGATATCACTTTCTCCTATGGTTCATCTTAGGATTCCTATTCTTCACACATATGGCTTGGTGCTTGATGCATTAACCACTTTTCATGTTACTCCACATCGTGAGTGGTTTTGTCGATTCTCAAGTGAGAGTCATGGATGTGTGCAATTGCCTGACGGGACGACATATGACATTGATGATGGAGGAGATGTATGCCTTATGCTACCTAGTGGAGCATCACTTATTCTCAGACATGTATGCTATGTGCCTTCATTCCCTATGAGCTTGATTTCAATTAGCCTGTTATAAGAGAGCAGATGTTATGCATTCCTTGGTGAGCATCATTTTCAATTGCAGTTGGGACATCTTATGCTTATCAGAGGTTCCAGGATTGGGCACATGTATCCACTGTAGGTTCATCATGTAAGAAACAGTCTCGTGTCAGTGGGAGTTCAGCCTTATGTGCGATGTGAGACTCTTCATGTCTCATTTTGTCTACCTACACATATCTCCATTGACATTCATGATGCACATGTATGGCAGGATTTAGATGCCCTGATGGATGCACATGTAGAGCATGATATAGATGCTCATGATGCTTATATGGAGCATGATTTGGTTGATCATGTGGATGCTCACATGGAGCACACTTTGGATGATCAGTTGTATGCTTTAGAGCATGATGTGGATGCTCATGTAGAGCATTGTGATGATACTCAGTTAGAGTATGATCATCACTTTGACCTTGGTCTTGATGTTGTGCAGTCAGCTCATGTGGAGCATGATGATACACTTGGTGTGGTAGAGCAGGATAGCTCTCATGATACACAGTATATCGTAGAGTATACTAGCTCTCATGGTGCAAAACTAGACACATCCTTGGTTGAGAGGATGACTGATTTAGATGTTGATGAGTCAGCGATCATGCAATCATTCTTAGATTTGCTCATGCCAGATGTTGACATAGATATGTTAGGACATATTGTCCTTGATGATGGTGCTTTGGATGCCTTGGATACAGGCATGGCTGACATACTTAGGTTAGCCAGGATGGCACATGTTTCGTCAGCATTCGGGAGTCTGCTGTACGAGTTGCTATGCTCAAGACCAGACATTGCAATTGCTATTGGAGCATTTGCACTTGGAGTTGTCAGTCGTTCGATGATTGACATAGGCATAGAGCGAGTGGGAGCTTTGAAGGAACTTCGTCAGTTCTTGCATCAGTCATATGTGAGCTCAACTCTTATCGATATGAGTCTAGAGCAGTTTGAGGTGCATGGATACACCTTGTTTGAGGCAATTGGTGTACGATGATCAGTATGGGTTGAGATCCGAACTCTTCTTGTACATTATTGTATAGTCCTACATCATTCTTTGTATATTTTTCCACTTACGGTCACATTGACCCTTAAGTGGGAGATTGTTAGGGATGTAAGGGTCATGTGATCTTACCCCCATATTCATATAGATACATCATATATATAGCATTGCCTCAAGAGGGATCATTATGTGAGTTTCGAGGCTCCCATGCATCTGTGCACATCTCTCCTCTTCTCTCTCTCCCTCCATCTCCTCCTTGCTCCTCTTGTTTTGCACACCAAAGCCCTTTAGTTGAGAAGAAAACAGAAAAGCATAAATTGTTTTGCAAATATTCCAAAGGAAATGATCATGTCATAAAGAGTTGTCCAAAACTGGATGCAAAAGAGGCAAAGAAGAAAGAGGCTAGAATGGCTGTTGCAGAGGCCTCTACACCCAAAACAGAGTCTGCTAATCTTGTGTAGAATGAAGAATGGGCATTTACTACTTTTTGCAGTTATGACCCATCTTCTCATGAATAATGTATGTCTGTAGTAAACTCAAATGTTTGGTACTTTGATAGTGGGACAACCAAACATATTACCTCGAAGCATGATTTCTTCACTTCACTTGAGCCTACTCCTACAGGGAATACTGTCACATGTGCCAACAACTCCACTTATCCTGTCATGGGAGTTGATAAGATCATTTTGACTACTGTTGACGGTAGTTTTTTTACATTATCAAATGCATTATTTGTGCCAGGGGTCAAGAAAAATTTGTTATCAATTTCAACATTAGCCAAGATTGGCTTGGTTGCAAAATTTGTTGATGATAGATGTACAATTTACCATCTATCAAATGGCAATGTTATTGTTACTTCTAGCATTCTATGCTACGGGCTATATAAGCTCATAGATTATGCAAAAACTATGTGAATAATTCAGCATGTGTATTTCAAGATTCTTAGGCTATGTCAGATGCAAAGCTTCGGCATGCACACTTTGATCATCTACATTTTGCTAGTTTGCTACACTTATAGAAATATGAAATGATGTCCTCTCTGCCCAAACTTAAGGAACTTGGTAAACATGTCTGTGACGGCTATATTTTGGCCAAAATGCAGTGTTCCTCCTTCCCAAAAGATGATTCAATTTGAGCTACTCATAAATTGCAGCTTGTTCACAGTGATGTTTATGGTCTCATGCAAATACCCTTTTTGAGAAATTCCTTTACTTCGTGACTTTTATTGATGATTATTATAGGTATGCATGGGTTTATCCATTAAAAGCAAAGTCCAAAGTGTTTACATGCTTCAAACAGTTTCTGGTTTTGGCTGTCACCATGTAAAATGGGTACCCTGGTTGGGGGGAGGGAGGAATATATGTCTTCTGATTTTGATGCATTTTTGGCTGAACGTGGGATAAAACATCAGTGTATAGTGCCATATACACCTCAACAAAATGGAGTTGCTGAAAGGAAGAACAAGTAACTCATGAAAATGGTGAGGTGTATGGTCATGAGGCAAGCTTTACCACATAGCTTCTGGCTTGAGGTTGTTATGTGTGCAGTTTATGTACTTAATAGGTATCCCACCAAAACATTGCAATCTATCAATCCATATGAGGCTTGGCATGGTTGGAAGCCATCTGTTGCTCATCTGCATGTTTTTGGTTGTCTCGCATATGCATTAGTGCTTGAACAACAATGCAGGAAATTGGATGATAAAGTAGTGAAATGTATTTTTGTTGGGTACAGTTCTGAAAGCAGAACCTATTTTCTATAGCATCCACAAACTAAATGCATTTCGATTATCCGTGATGTTATTTTTGTGGAAGATGCAATTCAACCATTACTTTCATGTACTAACGAGACATTAGTTAGCTCCAAAGATGTGTATGGAACTTTGTTGCCTCTTTTTATAGGTGAACAACCTAGTGCTAGACCAAATGAGGCAATTTCTCAACCTTTACAAGTTTCATTTGATGGTGCAGATCGTTCCATCTCTAATGCAGATTTACTTGATGCACTTGTTAATGAGAGGGATGATATAGAAGAGGCAAAAACTATGCCAAAATGGATGGTGCAAGCTTTGAGAGATAGCAAATTAGATGCATGTCTATCATATCGTATTCGTTCAAGCTAGGCTTTTTGCAAAGGGTATCAAAAAATAGGCATTGATTTTGATGAGACCTTTGCTGCCACATGCCAAATGACTACTGTTCATAGCATCTGTGCACTTGTAGCTAATCATGGTTGGAATGTAAATCAGTTGGACATTGAAATTGCATTTTTGAATGGTGACTTACATGAAGAAGTATATGTTTTTTAGCCACTTGGTTTTGTGTAGAAAGGGCATGAAAACAAAGTGTGCAAGTTGAAGTTCTAAAAGTTGAAGAACATGCATTCATTTGATCGGTTTATCCACTTAGAACTTGAAAGTAGAAAACCTTATTTATTGTTAATCAACTTAAAACTTGAAAGTTGGAAAATGTCATTGGATTGTGGAAACCTTTTCCCATGTTGAGCTTTCTTCAGTTCCATCCTTCCATTTTAGTAGCACTCTTTGCACAAGTAACTTCTTGTATGTTTATCATGGGTGCGAAGTATCCTTTCAGGTTCATGAGGAACTGTTTCGCTCACTAGAAGTGGAAGTATAACTTGATGTCCAACCAGATTATCTGAATATGTTGGACTCTTCTTAAGTCGGCTAACATGGAATACTAGATGAATCCAACTATCTTCTGGAAGTTGCAATTCATAAGCCCATAAGCAAACTTTTTTGGAACTTGGAAAAGGACCACAATATCTAGGCGACAACTTGGTGCATTTACCAGTCTTGAACTTTTCCGAACTTTCAAGAATACGAAGATAAACTTGATCGCCAACCTGAAAAGTAACATCTCTTTGCTTTAGATCGACATAAGCCTTTGCTCGATCTTGAGCTTTCTTTAAGCTATCTTAAGTTTAAAGCTCATTTCTTGAAGGAATTCTTGAGCTGCTTGTACTCGTTCATAGTCCTATCTCATATGTAGACGTAGGTTGGAACCCAAACATCAACATCAATGGACTAAAGTCATTTGATAAATTCTTAACATTGTTATAGGCAAACTCAACCAAAGGAAGATAGTCTTCCCAATCAGTCAGTATGGAAGTGACATAAGCTTTGAATACATCTTCCAAGATCTAGTTGAATTTCTCTGTCTGTCCATCCATCCGGGGATGTTCAACTATACTTAAAATTCATTTAGTTTCAAGTCTACTAAAGATTGCTCTCCAAAAACGACTTGTAAATCAAGCATCTTGATAAGAAACTATGTCTACTCGAGGACCATAGAGTCTGTAAAGTTGATTTACAAATATTTTCATGAGTTCTAGAGTCTTATAAGTAGTCTTGATAGGAATAAACTAAGCAAGTTTAGTCAATCGATCAACTACAACCTAGATTGAATCAAAGCCTTTCTGAGTGTGGGGTAATCCAAAAATGAAATCCATGGAAATGCTTTCCTATTTACCTTTGGGAATCTCTAAAGGATGCAACAATCCTCCAACTTTAGGTCGTTCAAACTTATTGACTTGAAATTTATGTCACTTGGATACATAGTTTTGCACATATCGATGTAAATTAGGCTAGTAAAAATGTCATTTAAATAACTCATAGGTTCGGTTAATACCAGGATGTCAAACACTTGGAGCATCCTGGTATTTGAAAAGTATTTGATTTCATATGTCTCACAAACTTGGGACATAAACCTTTCCTTTATAAAGCAAATATTTATCTTAGAGATATTAGTGTTTAAACTTTCCCTTAGAAGTACTTGCTTCATTCTGTTAGGCTTGATCGGTTATCTTTCCATGCTTGACTAACTTCGATCTTCTTTGTAGCTTCCTCGTTGAAACAAATTTGCTTTGAATTTGTACAAAACTCAGGTTGTTCAGCATAGGCATTTCACTTAAGGAATTTGCCACTCCATTGAACTTTCCTTTCTTGTACCTAAGTTCATAATCAAACTCTTGTAACTATTTGGCCTATCTTGCTTTTCTACCTCTCAAATTTGGTTGGTTTGCAAACCACTTAATGCTCTCTTGATCAAATAATATGGTTAACTTTGATCCATATAAGTAATGGTGCCATTTCTTCATAGCATTTATAATAGTGAACATCTCTCGCTCATAGGTAGAGCAGTTTTGTTGATCAGGACAAAAGGTACTGGTCGAACTTCTTGGCTCAGCACTGCTCCTACCCCAGATGAACTTGCATCTATTTCTAATTGGAAAGCCTTGTTTGAATCTACAATTTGTAGAGCTGGAGGTGAAGCTAAAGCAAGTTTAAGGTCTTGAAAACTCTTTGCAAATTCCTCTTTCTAATTAATCTTTTGATACTTTCGTTTGAGTTGATGTGTCAAAGATACTACTAATTTGGCATACCCAACCACAAACTTTCGATAATATCCAACCAATCCAAGAAAACTTTATAATTCTCAAATAGTCATGGGCTAAGGCCATTTAAGAATCACTTGGACCTTGTCTCGGTCAACTTTGATTCCTTCCACAAAAATGATAGGGCCTAGATACTTTACTTTTGGGATAAAGGAATCACATTCTGACTCTTTACCATAAATTTGATTATCGTGAAGTAATTTAAAGACTTTCTTCAAGTGCTCTAGATGATTTTCATGATTATTTTTGTAGATAAGTATGTCATCGAGAAAATTTACTACAAAGTTTCCTAAGTACGACTTAAGCACTTGATTCATCAAAGTCATGAATGTTGCAGATGCATTTGTTAACCCGAATGACATCACTAGAAATTCATAGTGGACATACTTAGTTTGAAAGATTTTCTTAGGAATATCAACATCTTTAATTTTGATGTGATGATAACCCTTGCGTAGGTCAATCTTTGAAAATATTTTAGCTCCCTTTAAGTTGTCGAAGAGATCTTTAACAAGTGGCATGGGATACTTATTCTTTATTGTAAAGTTGTTTAATACTCTATAATCCACACACACCCTCATAGTACCATCTTTCTTTTGTACAAGAAGGATGGGTGCAGCCCAAGGGACTAGCCTGGTCGAATAAATCCTTTATCTAGGTGGACTTTGATCTGTTTCTCGACTTTTAGATTTTGGACATAGGGGAGGCGATAGGGATTTTGAGATTTTGGCTTGGTTCTTGAAAACAGATCGATTGCATGATTAGTGTTTCCACAAGAGGATGGCAAGTTGTAGGGGAGTTCCTTAGGGAACACATCTTTAAAATCATGCATAAGTTTATTAAATTTAACATACACTTCACAAGGAATAAAAGAAGAGACATAATAAAACTTCTTTGTATTATTGGAATCAATTACATTAGTGCTAAGAACCAAAAAAGCTTGGGTAATAACTTCGTTTTTTACAAGTTTCTTAAGTTCTACGTGTGAAATCAGGGGAGTACTTGGAACATTGTATTTGACCTTGATTTTATATAACTCCACATCACGCTGGAATTCCAAAGTGTTTGTATAATAATATATGGACAATGAAGGTCCAAGACTCCAAAGCCACTCTCTCCCTAGAACCAAGTCTACCCTTTCTATGTTCATAATTTGGAAGTCCAATTTACGTTTGAAATCTTGGATTTCTAGTTTCAAATTTGAAATCATGGAATCCCATATATGGGTGTCTTGTTCGTGCATCATAGAGACAACATATCTATGAGGAGAAGGGCTCTGAGGAAGAGAAAACTTTTTAACAACTGCATAATTTATAAAATTATATATGGTTGAATCATCCACCATAATCCGGATGGTATGATCTTTGACTAACCCATGTGGCTTGAGCAAACTTGGCACTTATGGGTACTATCACAATGCATAATCTGAACTTTCCTAGCACTTGAATTTTCATCCAAGTTCAAGGTCTGTATCAGATGTATTTGTTGTTTCCCCTTGTCTTTATCAGTCAAAGTGGCCCTATTGTCACTTCCAACTAGATATGCCCTACTACAACGTCCTGGCTTAAGGCATTTAAAACACAAATTCTCTTTTTGTGCTTTAGCAAGTTCTTCTTGAGAATGCTAATGTCGAAAAACACATGGTTTTTTAAATGTGTGTTCAAATGTTCTTGGCCCTCTGCCTTTACATTTAGCGGTATTTCTTTAAAAATGATCACTTTCCTGCAGGACATCTATACAAGAATTATCCTCGTAGATTTGTGCAACCTTAATAGCTTCACCAAGTGACTTAGGCACATGTCTCTTTACCTCATTATAGATTTGTTGTTAAGTCCTCGAATGAAACCATGAAGCCACTGAAAGTCATCAAGGTTTTTCAATTTTAGAATAATATCTCGATATTCTAAAATGTAAACAGATAGGGATCTTCCCTTTTGTTGAATTCAATTCCAAGCCTCCCACTTGTGTTCCTACTCATTCTCGAGGAGAAACTCTTTTTTGAAGAGGCAGGTGAATTTGGCCCATGTTGAGGGTTTTTTATGCATCTCAAAGAGACTCATCCACCACGTATAGGCCTTAGGGACTAACGACAAACTGGCCTCTACCACTTGACATGTTTGGTGGTGTTCTTAAGTTGGTGGACATCATTCAACTTTTCTAAGAACATTAAAATTGCATCCTTATTTCGGTCCTTATCTTCTCTTGAGAAGTAAGGAGGATGCAAATCTTTCCCTAAAAAAAGATATGATGGATGGCTTACACCTATTGATTGGCCCAAAGTATTTGTAGAAAGCAAAGTGGTAGGAGTCATCAAACTGAGATGACTCAAACTACCAATTAAGGGAAATAAGTCCCTTTGGGAAATGGATAGATCCTTATCTTTTCCAACAAAATAGACATAGGTAAAGTTGCTATCATATCAATATGGCTACCAAGGGTAGCCCTATCTACATCTTTGGGCTTCTAAAATAAGTCCAAAATAGCCAGAAGATGATTATGAACCCCGTCAACGAATTGATGAAGCTTTATGACCTTAGCATGGACATTGTACAAATGTCCAAAACCTTGATCTACTTTCACTAACCTAGCTTTGAATTTGTTCCTCTTATTTGAAGTGGTGTTGGTTTCCCTTGTTGCATGGTACCCTCAACATTTAAAGCTAAAGTTGTTGATTCTACATTCAATGCATCAGGTGTATGAGTTGGAATTGAAATTGTTCTTGCAGATGCATGTGATACACATGAGATGCTATAGGTTGGCTAAACATGAATGAAGATGCTCATGAAAGTGGTACCGAAACATGTATAGATATGCTTGTACTACTTGTATGCGCGGTGTGGCTTGAGGTACCCTCCATTGCATATAGTCTTTAGAGTTCCTAATGTGAGTGGTGCATGATAAAAAAAAAACAATGCATAATTTCACAAGAGTACTTCTTGTTGATATATTTAGGTAGTGATGTGTGTGGACACTCTAGGACTGCCGGGGCACTTTTTTCCCTCTTTAGGAGGTTTTTTTCCCCCGGCTTGTATATACGCCTATTGCCCTAATGGGCTACTTATCTTTGTACATTCTCTAGTAATACATTCAGTCTTGTGTGTTGTGCTCCAAGCTTCTTCTTCTTCCTTGTGCTGTTTGCGTGCTTCCGCAGACGTCTAACTCCAACAATTGGTATCAGAGCAGGTCGTCGCTTCTTCTAGGGCGCCGTCGACACTCCTCCGTTTGCAGTCTCAGATTTGCACGAAATTTGGTGAGCATACTCAGGGTGTTTTTGAGATCAAAACGGCTTTGCTCTGTGGTGCCAAAATCGCGATCTGAGCTCGTTTCGGCCTCCGAATGCACTATCGTAGCGCTTGTGCAGGCTATTTCGTCCTTTTGTGCCAAAGGTATATACCAGTTTCTGTTCGCAAGTTTAAGCGTCTCGAAGTCTGCTACAGGTCTAGCAGAACTCGTTTGGGCAGTTCCGTTCAACTTTTTTAGATACAGTCAATTTTCTGCATCAAGGTATTTTAGTCACCGGCCATGGCTGAAAGCAGTGATGTATTCCGTATGTTGGCTGTTGAGGATAAGTTGGATGGTACCAACTACCCATTATGGGCTTATATGATGCGACATGTACTGGTTGCAAAAGGATTGTGGAACATTGTGCAGGGTGTTGAAAGACGTCCTGTTACACCTGTAACGACAGGTACTGCAAATACAGGTGTTGGAGCTGATGAAGATGGTGTCGAAGATGATATTCCGCAGATTCCTGTTCGTGCTGCTGTTTCTGTTGCACCTACTGCAGAGCAGATTCGTTGGGATGGCAGAGATGCCCAGGCACATGCATTGATAGCTTTGTCTGTCAAACGTGCCATTATTCCTCACATTCGCTCTTGCAGAACAGCAAAGGATGCTTGGGATACACTTACCACTTTGTACCAGGCTAGGAATGAGGCTCGTGTTGCTTACCTCCGAAAACAGTTGGAGAGTGAGCACATGAATGAAGGTGATTCTATGGACAGTTTTCTTACAAAGATCAAAGACCTGAAGGAACAATTGATTTCTGCTGATGAGGTTATACCAGATAGCTCACTTGTGCAGACCGTTCTGAATGGTCTTCCTGATTCATATCAGAGTTTTGCCTCTACTCTTCAGTTGATGATGAAAGGCAATCCGAATGCCTTGTCATTTGAGGAATTAGTCTCTGTTCTGTTGCAGGAAGATCAGTCCAGGCAGAACAGGTCCATTATGCGTGTTGCAGATCAAGCTTTCCTGGCTAGTCAGAAGGGCAAAGGAAAATGGAGCTCTTCTACTAGTAAGCAGAAATCTGCAAATGCTGCACAATCGAAGAACCAGGATAAAGATGAAAAGAAATCAGAAAAGCAGAAATTGTTCTGCAAGTACTGTAAAGGAAATGATCATATTATAAAGAACTGTCCAAAACTGGCTGCTAAAGAGGCAAAGAAGAAAGAGGCTGGAATGGTTGTTGCAGAGGCCTCTACACCAAAAACAGAGTCTGCAAATCTTGTGCAGGAAGAAGAATGGGCGTTTACTACTGTCTGCAGTTTTGACCCATCTTCTCATGATCAGTGCATGTCTGCAGTAGACTCAGATGTTTGGTACTTTGACAGTGGGGCGACCAAACATATTACCTCGCAGCGCAGTTTCTTCTCTTCACTTGAGCCTGCTCCTACAGGGAATACTGTCACATGCGCCAATAACTCCTCTTATCCTGTTATGGGAGTTGGTAAGATCATTTTGACTACTGCTGATGGTAGTTCTTTCACTTTGTCAGATGCTTTATTTGTGCCAGGGATCAAAAAGAATCTGTTATCAGTTTCTGCATTAGCCAAGATTGGCTTGGTTGTGAAATTTGTTGATGACAGGTGTACAGTCCATGATCTCTCAAATGGCGATGTGATTATTGCTTCTGGCATTTTATGTCGTGGGCTGTATAAGCTCATAGACTATGAAAGATCTGTGAATGATTCGGCATGTGCAGTTCATGATTCTCAGGCTATGTCAGATGCAAAGCTTTGGCATGCACGCTTTGGTCATCTGAATTTTGCTAGTTTGTTACGCCTGCAGAAATCTGAAATGGTGTCCTCTTTGCCCAAACTTGAGGCACCTGGAAAACATGTTTGTGAAGGCTGTATTTTGGGCAAAATGCAGCGTTCTTCCTTTCCAAAAGATGGTTCAGTTCGGGCTACGCAGAAATTACAGCTTGTACATAGTGATGTCTGTGGTCCTATGCAGACATCCTCTTTTGGAAATTACCTTTACTTCGTGACTTTCATTGATGATTTTTTGAGGCATGCATGGGTATATCCACTCAAAGCAAAGTCCGAAGTGTTCATGTGCTTCAAACAGTTTTTGGTTTTGGCTGAAAATCTGTCAGCATGTAAAATGGGCACCCTCCGTTCTGATCGAGGGGGGGAATATATGTCTTCAGATTTTAATGCATTTCTGGCTGAACGTGGGATAAAACACCAGTGTACAGTGCCGTATACACCTCAACAGAATGGAGTTGCTGAACGAAAGAACAGGTCACTCATGGAGATGGCGAGGTGCATGGTCAAAAGTCAGGCTTTACCACATAGTTTCTGGCTTTAGGCTGTCATGTGTGCAGCATATGTACTGAACAGGTGTCCCACTAAAGCATTGCAGTCTATCACTCCATATGAGGCTTGGCATGACCGCAAGCCATCTGTTGCTCATCTGCGTGTTTTTGGTTGTTTGGCATATGCATTAGTGCCTGAACAACATTGCAGAAAATTGGATGATAAGGCAGTAAAATGTATTTTTGTTGGGTACAGTTCTGAAAGTAAAGGCTATCGTCTGTATCATCCACAGACTAAACGCATTCTGGTTAGCCGTGATGTTGTCTTTGTGGAAGATGCTATTCAGCCATTGCTTTCATGTACTAAGGAGACATCTGTTAGCTCCAAAGACATGTATGATACTTTGATGCCTCTTTTTACAGGTGGACGGGCTAGTGCTGGTCCTAATGAGGCAACTTCTCAGCCTTTGCAGGTTTCATATGATGATGCAGATCATTCCATTTCTGATGCAGATTTACATGATGCACTTGTTGATGAGAGAGCTGATATTGAGCAGGCAAAAACTATGCCAAAATGGCTGGTGCAGACTTTGCGTGACAGCAAATTAGATGCACCTTTGTCATATCGTACTCGTTCAGGCTCTCATAGTGCCTCCTTTGCATCAGATTGCTATGCTATGGCTGCATCTAGTCTCTGTGATGAGAATGAACCTGTTTCTTTTGATGAAGCACAAAATTCGGAAAATTGGATGGCTGCTATGCAATCTGAATATGATGCTATAATGAAGAATGGTACATGGTCTTTATGTGACTTGCCTCCTGGCAAGAAGGCCATTGGCACTAAGTGGGTATACAAGCTGAAGCGTAAACCTGATGGTACAGTTGACAGGTATAAGGCTAGGCTTGTTGCAAAGGGTTATGCGCAGGAAAGAGGCATTGATTTTGATGAGACCTTTGCACCTACATGCCGTATGACTACTGTTCGGAGCATTTGTGCACTTGCAGCCCATCATGGTTGGAATGTACATCAGTTGGACATTAAAACAACATTTCTGAATGGTGACTTGCATGAAGAAGTGTATGTTTTTCAGCCCCGTGGCTTTGTGCAGAAAGGGCATGAAAACCAGGTGTGCAGGTTAAAGAAGGCGTTATATGGTTTAAAGCAAGCACCACGTGCTTGGTATGAGAAGATACATGCCTATCTGATTGCACATGGTTTTGAGAACAGTCCAACTGAAAGCACCTTATATGTTAAGCGTGCTAATGATGTGCTTCTGATCATTGTTGTCTATGTTGATGACATGCTGCTCACTGGTCCTATTGAGACACATATTGCTGATTTTAAGGCTGATTTGCATGCCTCATTTGAGATGTCTGATTTGGGGCATTTGCATCACTATTTGGGCATTCAGTTTATGCACGTTGATGGTGGAATGGCTTTGTGTCAAACGAAATATATTGACACATTATTGCAGCGTTTTGGCCTTGAAGACTGTAAGCCTATTGCCACTCCTATGGAGACAGGTTTACGATTGAGTCTTCATGATGCTGGAGATGCATTTGATGCTGTTCTCTATCAGCAGGCTGTTGGATGCTTGATTTACTTATGCATTACTCGGCCAGATATTCAGTTTGCTGTCTCACAGATGAGCAGGTTCATGCATTGCCCAAGAGTCACGCATTGGAAAGCGGTTAAGCGCATCTTTCGCTACTTGAGTGGTACTCGGCTACTTGGGTTGTTTTATCCCAAGGGGGGATCACTACCGCCAGATTTGCATGCTTTTTCTGACTCAGATTGGGCTGGTTGCTATGACACTCGTGTGTCCACCAGTGGTTTTTGCTTCATGCTTGGTAGCTCATGTATATCTTGGTTGAGCAAGAAGCAGCCTACTGTGGCCACTTCCAGTTGTGAGGCTGAGTATAAGGCAGCTTTCACAGCGACTGTTGAGTGTGTGTGGCTCAGACGCCTTATGGCTGATTTGGGTGTTGGCCAGTATTTTGCCACCACCATCTTCACTGACAGTCAGAGCGCATTGGCAGTTGCGAGGAACCCTGTGTTCCATGCTCGCACTAAGCACATTGAGGTGCATTATCACTATGTCAGGGAGAGGTTCTCTGCTGGGGAGATCAGCTTGGCATATGTGCCCACGCAGGAGAACATTGCAGACCTTTTCACGAAGGCTCTGCCTAGGGAGAAGTTTGAAGCTTTCCGCAAAGCTTTGGGCTTACTTCCTTTTGTGGAGTGATTTCCACATAGCTTGG
The DNA here is from genome assembly GCA_020310875.1 of Ceratopteris richardii. NCBI lineage: Eukaryota > Viridiplantae > Streptophyta > Polypodiopsida > Polypodiales > Pteridaceae > Ceratopteris > Ceratopteris richardii. The sequence continues at coordinate 142,496,495 of CM035408.1, forward strand.
CACTTCCTTATACATGAGTGCCAGCTCCTTGTTCACCGCATCACTCCCAGGGGGGATTTGTTGATATATTTAGGTAGTGATGTGTGTGGACACTCTAGGACTGCCGGGGCACTTTTTTCCCTCTTTAGGAGGTTTTTTTCCCCCGGCTTGTATATACGCCTATTGCCCTAATGGGCTACTTATCTTTGTACATTCTCTAGTAATACATTCAGTCTTGTGTGTTGTGCTCCAAGCTTCTTCTTCTTCCTTGTGCTGTTCGCGTGCTTCCGCAGACGTCTAACTCCAACACTTCTTAATTTTATGTTGCTTTGATGTAGACTCGATTCTACCAAAGAATGCTAGAATTACGACATGGAAAAACTGCCAGGATTAGATGAACTCCACAGCTTCACTTTGTCCTTCTTCTTTGAGTATTGCTTTACTTTGTTCTTCTCGAGGTCAAGAAGATGATTCAAGTTCGGCTCCAAAATGGTTCAAGTTTGCGTTTGGCTGGAGATATTAGCAGAAAACTTCAAGAGAACATAGAAAACAAAGCTTCTCGGCTTGGGATTAGCAGAAGATATGCAAAATAGAGCCAAAATAGCTAAGTTTAAGAGGCATATGTAAAAGGAAACAGAGACCAAATTATGTCAAACCCTTCGTGGTGTACTAGTTACTCGCCTTCCACACGAGACATCGTGAGTTCAAATCATTGTTGCTACATGATAGATCAACCGAAAAACTTTTTGTGCACCCTATCGGTAGCTCGGGCCACTGAGAATCGATCTAAACTTTGTAGAGATTAAAGCTGATGTCATGGACAAAGGAAACCATCCCGAACCTCAAATTCCATGTGAATCCTATATCTCATGATTGGTTCAGAATTAGGAGAAACCAATGCTTCCATTGCATTTGAAACATGGCAAAACCCTAAGATCGACTATCTATTTGCTAAATTCTGACATTCGAAGGTCCTGTTTGGATTGCTGATATCATTGATGACATCATCAGCTTGCAACCGCCCTTGAAATCCTATATAAGGAGGCCTTGGCCACATACATACTCAGTCTTGCCAATGCCAATCTTAGGAGCTCAAGGAGTCCTGATCACCAAGTAAGTACTTTCATGTTCCAGTTCGAGTTCTAGTCTTGTTTCTTGCTCTATTCTTGTCTAGTCTTATTGACATCTAGCCTTGTCCTATTGTAATCTCGTAGTACGAGATCTTGTCAAGTTCTTTCTTGTACCTAGTCCATCTCCCAAAAGGGAGTTCTTGTAATCTAGAGATCTCTCTCCATACTTACGATCCCGGTTTGTGGGATCTCCTATATCCTCTCTAGCTGAGTTATCTATACCTATCAGTCTCGGGTTGTGGGACTTCTTGTATCAACTACATATTCTTGTACTATTTTCCCTGCGTGGGTATTCTTGTAATCAGAAGCATATTTCCGATATTTTGTCTAATGTAGTCAGAGAGCACAATCTAGTGCTCCCCTGGCATTTTGGCAAGACTAGCTTCTATTCAAGACTAGGCATCATGGAGAATGCTGATGAATAGATTGTGGCATCACCTCAAAGTCTTCAACAACAAATCAAGGAGCTAACTCATAGATAGACACAAGTCAAGATGGAACATCTGGTGCATGTAGGCATGCTCATCCAAGAACTACAAGAACGAATTGGGAATCTTCAAGCAAATCAAGGAAGCATTGAAGTGAACCAACGTCCTAGTTCATCTTTCATGAAGGAACCCAAAATTTGCATGCCAGAAAAGTTCGATGGTGATCGCACAAAGTTCTGAGGGTTCATACAGCAAGTCAAATTGTACATCCGTATGCAGTCAAGGTAACCGCCCTGCCTCTACCTATGCATCAGAATTTAGGCAGTTGATATGTGACCTCACTTGGCATGAAAATTATTTTCATAAGCCAATCTAGATGGGGTTTAAGAGATGATGTAAACGACCTTATGCTCACGATGTCAGAGGTTAAGACATTGAATGAATACATCAACCAAGCTATTCAATGTGATAATTGCCTTTTTGAAAGGAAACAAGAAAAACAAATAGAAGGAAGACCTCGCCAATGGAAAACCTTCCAACGCAATCCGAGAGATGAGTTTATGCCCGAACTTATGGAGATAGATGTAACTAGGTTCCAACCTCTAACACCACAAGAGAAACAAAGAAGGAGGGATAACAAGTTATGCTTGTATTGTGGAAACCCTTGTCATATTACAGTTAATTGTCCCAACAAGAGAATGAACTCCAGAAAAGAGACCGTACAACCGGACCATGATATAAGAAAGGGTCTCATAATTCCAGCTACACCCATAGAAACATGTCTTGCACCTATCAAATTAATCATGGCCAGGAAGACCCTTTCCCTTATAGTCCTAGTAGATTCAAGAGCCTCCTCATGTTTCATCAATGAAGGATTGGTTAAGAAACATGGAATTCTTGTACTTGAGAAGAACAGACCGGTAGTATCTGAAGTAGTAGATGATCATGGAAACCACACCATTAAGAGTACACCTTGGTGACCATGAATCCCACATATGTTTCAATGTAATATTGTTCCCAATGCATCTAGTTATCATTGGAATGCTCTCGTTAAAGAAACATATTCTAGACATTAATTGGGAAAATAATAAAATCACCCATCGGGATATCTAGAAGAACTCGACATATGTCGGAGCCAAAGCCTTCATGCAGTAAGGAAGGAACCGACATATATCATCTATGCCATACCAGCTCAAGAATCCAAGAAAGAGGATCCAATGCAACTACCCAATTAGTACAAAGGCTTTGAAGATGTTTTTGAAAAGAGGAATGCAGATATCCTCCCAGAGCATAGACCACATGATTGTGCCATAGAACTTCAAGAGGGCGCACAACTGCCCTTTGGACCAATCTATAGACTATCCCCGACGAAGCTTACAGAACTATGCATGAACATTGATGAGAATCTAGCAAAGGGGTTTATCAAAAACTCAAAGTCTCCAGAAGGAGCTTCTATTTTATTTGTAAAGAAGAAGGATGGGACTCTCCAGATGTGTGTAGACTATTGTGGATTGAATAAAGTCATTATAAAGAACAGATACCCTCTACCACTCATATCAGAGCTCTTGGAACACCTTGGAAAAGAAAAATTCTTCACGAAGATTGACCTTCGAGGAGCTTACAACCTTGTCAGGATCAGAGAAGGGGACGAATGGAAGACAATATTTTGAACAAGGTATGGCCATTTTGAATATGTAGTTATGCCATTTGGTTTCACAAATGCTCCAGCTGTCTTCCAACATATGATGAATGATATTTTTCGAGAATATTTAGATGATTTTGTTGTAATATACCTTAACAATATCTTGATATTCTCCAAAAATCTAGAGGATCATGAATGTCGTGTAAAGATAGTCCTAGTGAAACTAAGAGAAAAAGGATTATATGCAAAATTGGAGAAGTGCTTTTTCCATAAGATAGAAGTGGAATTTTTAGGGTACATTGTATCATATTAATGATTTTTTATGGACCCTAAGAAGATTGAGACAATCCTTGATTGGCAACCACCTTCATGTGTTTGAGATGTACATTGTTTTCTGGGGTTTGCCAATTTCTATAGGATGTTCATAAGAGATTACTCCAAGATAGTAACACCTCTTACCAAGCTTAAATGAACCTCCAAATTCTCATGGACCGAAGAAGTAGAAAAAGCCTTTCATACCTTGAAATCAACATTCGCTACTGCTCCAATTCTGATTCATCCTGATTCCAGTAAGCCCTTCTTCCTAGAGACAGATGCATCAAACTTTGCCCTAGGGGCCATTCTTTCCCAATATGGAGATGATGCGCACCTACATCTAGTTGCATATAATTCAAGGAATTTTTCCCCTCCATAAATTAATTATGAAATTCATGATAAAGAACTTCTTGCCATAGTGGATGCATTTGATACTTGGTGTCACCATCTAGAAGGAGCAACTCATAAAGTTACTATGTATACAGACCACAAGAACCTAGAGTATTTTATGGCCACCGCATCCTTAATAGAAGGCAATCTCAATGGATTAACTTTCTATCCAGATTCGACTTTGTCATTACATATCGTCCAGGATGTCAACAATGTCAAATGCCTTGTCTAGAAGATCTTACCTTGCACCAAAGAAGGGTCAAGAGGCCTTTGAAAAACAAGAGAGTTTATTACTCAAGCCTGAGCATCTCCAGTTAGTAGCTATCTCTTCAAGCCATCATGAAGATTCAGCCTTGAATCATTTGATCCGTGGGGATCTACCACAAGATGAATTGTTTTGTAATATTAATTAGAAAGCTCAAGAAAGAAAAGTCCAAGAGGTAAATTAGGAAAAGGATGGATTACTACTCTATAAGAACCTATTGTATGTCCCTCCAGGAAAGCCTAGGATCTAAGTACTTCAACAATGTCATGACAACCTTGCAAGAGGACATTTTGGAGTGAATAAAACAATAGAACTCATATCAAGGGATTTTTGGTGGCCTCAAATGTGGAAGGAAGTCAAAGAATATATCCAAACATGTGACACTTGAAATAGATCTAGGGTACCTCGACATAAACCTCATGGCCTCTTCCAAGCTTTAAATATTCCAGAAAGGCCATGGGCTTTATTGTCTATGGATTTCATCATAGATCTACCAAAGTCAGATAAGTATGATGCCATTCTTGTTATTGCTGATAGACTTACAAAGATGGCACACTTCATTCCAACTACCAAGGCAATCACAAGTGTAGCCACTACTAGACTTTTTCTCAAATACATCTTTAGGTTTCATGGATTGCCTGATGATATTGTCAGTGATCGAGGTCCACAGTTCATATCCAGCTTTTGGAACAGTCTTTGCAAGCTCCTTGGTGTTCAACTTAAACTATCTACAACAAATCATCCACAAATTGATGGACAAACAGAATGGGTGAATCAAGTCCTAGAGCAATATCTCTGTTGCACCAGCAACTATCATCAAAATGATTGGTTTGAGCTTTTACCCATTGTAGAGTTTGCATATAACAATAGTGTTCATGCATCTACTACACATACTCCCTTCTTTGCAAATTATGGACAATATCCACAGATGGATATACAACTCTCAAATAATGTCAAGAACCTAGCTGTTAGAGACAAGGCCCGATACCTGATGGACACTCACAAAGAACTCAAGGAAGAGGTCCATAAAGCTCAAGAACAATATATGTACTATGCAGATCAACATCGTGTTCAGAATCTATCGTATCAAATTGGAGATAAAGTATGGTTACTCATAAACAATTTGCAAACTTCAAGGCCTTGTGCAAAGTTAGATCATCAAAGATTTGGTCCATTCTCCATCTTGGCCAAGATTAATCCAGTCACCTTCAAGCTCTAGCGACCAAGAACCATGAGAATACATCCAATTTTCCATGTATCCATGTTGGGACCATATCAGATTTCACCATTGAGGTTGGAGAATACCTTATTCATTGGAAAGGGTATGACATCGGTGATCGTACTTGGGAACCTATAGAAAACCTTCAGAGAGCACCAAACAAGGTTCGGGAATTCCATAAGAGAAATCCAATGAAGCTGAGACCAGAGAACATGACCGATCCTCGTGGAACTCGTTGCTTGAGGGGGAGATGATGTCATGGACAAAGGAAACCATCTTGAACCTCGGATTCCATGTGAATCCTATATCTCATGATTGGTTCAGAATTAGGAGAAACCAATGCTTCCATTGCATCTGAAACGTGCCAAAATCCTAAGACTGATTGTCTATTTGCTGAATTCTGATATTTGGAGGTTTTATTCAAATTGATGTGCCAATGCAAGTCTTGGGAGCTCAAGGAGTCCTGATCACCAAGTAAGTACTTTCAAGTTCCAGTTCGAGTTTTAGTCTTGTCTCTTGCTCTAGTCTTGTCTAGGCTTGTATCCTGGACATCTAACCTTGTCATGTTGTAATCTCGTAGTACGAGATCTTGTCGAGTTCTTTCTTGTATCTAGTTCATCTCCTAGAAGGGAGTTCTTGTAATCTAGAGATCTTGCTCCATACTTACGATCTCGAGTTGTGGGATCTCCTGTATCCTCTCTAACTGAGTTATCTATACCTATCAGTCCCGGGTTGTGGGACTTCTTGTATCAACCCCATATCTTTGTACTATTTTCCCTACATGGGTATTCTTGTAATCAGAAGCATATTTCCAGAATCTCGTCTACTATAGTCAGAGAGCACAATCTAGTACTCCCCTGACTGCTAACAGAGGATGTGACCATCAAACGCATCGTGGTGTCTTGGCTAGGAGAAATCACGCTGTTATACAACGTTTCAAATTCGATCCTTCTATCTGCAGATCTGAGAAATTTTGCTTTTTTCTACTCTCTTCTCTTGTCTTTGAGTTGTCCAATAATATGTGATCAAGATACTAGCAGTACAAGATGCATCAAAGCACTTACCCTCATGGATAGAAGAAGTTCTTCTAGTAACGAGGTCTTCAGTTCAAATTCTACTCGCGGATGTCTGATGATTATATCTTTTCTTTTGTAAACTCCACGATTTGGGCTTCATGCTATGCTGCCAAGATGGATTTGTAATGATTTTCTGCACACCCACGAGCAAAAAATGCCATGCACGATAGTTTGGGACAAGGAAGATGAAGGAAGAAATCACCTTGCTCTAATACCAATGCAACGACAGCGTAATCACATGAATAGCTCATGAATGAATGAATCTCATCCCAGCCATATGCCTTTATATATAGCTCTCTCCAAGGAACTGCCTTCTTGGACAGGTGGATTCTAATCATCCATGTGTTGGCCATGTAACTGCATGTATGCCAACTATCCCAGTTAACTGGAGTTAACTCAAGTGGATGCTTCTAGAAGGTTCTAGGGCTCTTTGGCTAAATACTCTTCCCATGCATGCCATGGTGATTGAACTCAAGACCTCCTTCTTCAGACCCATGAGTCTTAACCACTAAGCTAAGTGGATCACTTGGTTACAAAAGTACATGATCTTCTAGTAAATCTAGTTTGGAGATCTTTAGTCATACACATGGATGACCAAACGTTGTCCTATTTCAGATCCATCTGAACCGGCTAGACCCTTCGATCATAGAATTATTTTATTACAATTCTCTTGGTAATACATGCAATATTGTGTGTTGTACTCCAAGCTTTGTCTTCTTCCTTGTGCTATTCGAGTGCTTCTGCAGACCTCAAAATCTAACACAAGGTACCAAATTCACCAAGGTGTTTAATAGCTTCAAAAATATTGGGCTGATTGTAAGCATCAAGGCAGATTTTGAGGATCTTGTTGACCATCTTTCACATTCTAAATCATAAAATATGAATAAAGTTTTGCAAACTGAGAGAATCTATATTAGAATTACAAAATATAGATACTAATTAGAGATAACCTTCAAATATGAAGGACAAACTATCTTATTAAAATATCTTTATAAAAAATACACACATGCCCGACCTCTTTAGATACAAGCACTATTTATTTATTCATGATGTCTTTCAAGAACTTTCATGTTTGTCACTAAGCCACATCTACGCATATTTTTTACATAAAAGCCATGAATTTCTTCCTGATTCTCAAAGAAACTCGTACAGTCTCACATGAAAATATTTAATTATCAAAATTGTATTGTATTTCAGTAAGAATTCCACTTTTTGGGTGACATGTGTACTTGATAAACATTTCTGGTTCAACAAAAAAAGACCTCCAATCAAAGAAAATTCATCCATGTTGCACGATCCCTATCATTGTGACCTTCAAAGGAATGCACTTCGATTTTCACTTTGTTCATGGTTGCTTTTGGGCCTGAACTAGTATGAACTAAATGTAAACATGCTTTTTGAGTTTTCTATGAAAACCTTTCCCATTATAATAGCTCAACTTCAATAGTTTTTTTTTTTATATTTTTTAATGGAAGATCAACTGAAGTCTACTCTTCGAAGCTTTAACTTTGAAATTACAACTATACAGGGTGAAGCTTTGGGCATAATACCCGTAAAACCCTCCTTATCCCATAAGAATAAGAATTACACTGACCTTAGGCACACAAACTGTTCTGCCATAGAAAAGAGTTAAACTCTCGCCTTGCCTCAAAAAATGAAAAGCCTAACCACCCAATTGAACCTCAGTAATTGTGCGAGATCTCTGAAGTTAGACTTAATTCACATGACATCCCAACAAAATTTGAATGTCGTGTGAGCGAACAAATTTCTCTTCTATGTTCGGACTCCCTCTCCCGCCCCAAGAGTTCTTTTATCCGCTATGTTAAATTTTGATACAATGTTTTATCTAACGTTCCATCGTCCTGTGTGAATGCATAGGCGGAAGAGCGTTACAAATTTTGTGATTCCATCTGAAACACACTCACGAGACTGTTGTTCCCGAGCCCCAGTCTGAAGCGAGCCTTGTACTCCCCTTCATCTGCAGAGAAGGCATCTTTGTACTCTGCGGCGATGGTAAGCTATCGTGGTTTAACGCGGAAAAACCCTTTTTTTCCCCTATATTCTCTTGTTTGATTGTAAAAAGCAAATATTAACTCTGCTGCGATGGTATGCCGTTGTACTCCAAACCCTTGACCTCTTTGTGTGCTTGATCTCGTTCCCTGTTTTATGTACTGGAGTCAGTTTCCTAATGTCTTATCTCGCTCCCTGTGTTATGTACTGGAGTCAGTTTCCTAATGTCTTATCTCGTTCCCTGTTTTATGTACTGGAGTCAGTTTCCTAATGTCTTATGCGTGTTGTGTTGGAACCCTAGTTAGACACTCTCCCTGGCACATGCGCTCAGAGAGAGAGAGAGAGAGAGAGAGAGAGAGAGAGAGAGAGAGAGAGAGAGAGAGAGAGAGAGAGAGAGAGAGAGAGAGAGAGAGAGAGAGAGAGAGAGAGAGAGAGAGAGAGAGAGAGAGAGAGAGAGAGAGAGAGAGAGAGAGAGAGAGAGAGAGAGAGAGAGAGAGTACCGTTGCCTTCAGCAATTAAGTTAGCATGAAGCGGTTTGAAGAGATGATTGTACTTTGGCTTAACTATCTGCGCTTTCTATTATTAGTGTGGCCTTATCATATGTGAAATGGTTATGTAACATCTGGTCTAGCGGTAATACCTTGAAACACGGTGCCAACAGTCCAGACTTCAAGACCCGTACATCGACTTGAAGTGAACCCCTGATGGGGGTTAAAGGGGGTTTCCTTGCTTGTGTGTCTTTATTTCTTAAATTTCAACCAATAGGGAGAGTAGATAGAAGTTTGACCTCTCAAAAAAGAAGGAAAGTACTTATGTATTAAAAGTATGCAATTTTATTATTGGTTGAGGGACATGTAGATCACGTGCAATTCCAAGACCATATGGCGTTTGCTCCTTTGAGAATATTCTGATACTTTTCGCTTAGACGTGGGCCTTAGAGATATTACTTTACATCAGCCATGGATGGACTTCTGTATAAGTAGGGTTTGATTTCAGAAACTTTTTGCTTAGATGATGTGAGCTTTAAAGATACTGTCACTATAGTCCATCCAATCCCCTTAAACTATTCTTTTTTTCTGATGTTCTGATTTTGTGGAAGTGAGGTAGCCCTGTGTATTCATTTCGCAGATCTTTTTAGCTCTATTATTTTGTCAGTATTGGGCCCACTACTGCAGTTTTAGAATATGGTCAATCGCTACCTAAAGTGCGTAAAATGCTTGAATTATTGACCTGCTGTTCTTTTCCTATTTAAAGTAGATTTAAGTTTGTTTTATCATAGTTTCGTTTACTCATAAGTTATAGGATCCATACATTAATTATCTTTTTAACTATCTTGTATTTTTCCTTTTTTTTTTTCTTTTCTTGCACTTTCAACTGTGTCTTTCCATTCCCCCTCTTCTTTCCCTTCCCTTTTCTTTCTTTCTCCCCTCAGTGTTATTGTTTTCTACTATGTTTGGAGTTGATCATAATGTTTGTCTGACTCAATCGTAGTTCCATTAACAAAGCAAAATGTTTCAAAAGATGGCCCTTGCATTGAATCAATGCAGGCAAACCTTTTGTGAAAGGATTGGTTGAAGAAATCTCTGTGACGATTCTTCAAAGCCCTGTCTTGTATACTGGTTTTGAATTTTGTAGAAAAGCTTGCAATTGAAACAAATCCCAATTTTGACTCTAGCTTTGCAATGCCTAGTTTCTATGGCGCATTTAGGATATTGTGATGGTGATGGATAGATTTGAGATGCAGAAAGAAAAGGATGCTTAGGAAGAGCCCTTGTAATTGTGTGGATTTAGGCTTAATATATGTTCTTCATTAGAAAAAGGGCCCAGATGGTGCAGCAAGTATTTTTGTTCACTTTTATTACCAGGGATCAGAGGCGGTCAACCCAAAAGCATACCCCCTTGCAGATGCTCAACTGACCATTACTATTTTGGATATAGTGCAACAAGCTGCCAATTATAAACAACTTCGCAAGGGTGCAAATGAGGGTGGGTAAAATGGTTCTAGTGAGGCTCTTTCCTCTGCACAATGTATTACTTTCAACTTCTAAAATTTATGCTGTTGTAACATGTAGCTACAAAGACACTTAACAGAGGCATTGCAGAGTTCATTGTGATGGCAGCTGACACAGAGCCATTGGAGATCCTCTTACATCTTCCTCTATTGGCAGAAGACAAGGTTGGATATTGATGAAGTTGACTTCTTCTAACCATTTATTTTTCACATATATGTTGGTATTCTATGCTCTATGTATGCTGAAGTTGGGTTTGGTACTTGATAACTAAGGATAAGTGTGTTTCAACAGGCAATAAGAATGTTAGGCTTTCTTTCATTTATGACTCGGACTACCCCAAAAGGGTTTTTTAGGGTTCCATCAAAGTTCTTTCAATCTTCTACATTGAAGGGTTTTTCAAGGTGGAGCTGTTTTTTGAGTTATATTGGATTTCAATAATACTTGTAAGATACCTAATCTTCTTTCGTATGGTTGAGGTTGCCATCATAGGGAAGTGTGAGGGGTTTAATTTTTATTGGGAGGTTGATTTCTTGTAGTGAAGGATATGGAGATGACTTTTGATATGTTTTTTCCATTGTCATGTGCACAATTTTGTGTGTGGCATCTCATTCTATAACCAAAGTTCTATATTTCAAGGTCTAAAGTGTGGATATCCTAACTTGTTAGACAACTCAATATGGATGGACTTTGCTCTTAAAAATGCTTTGTGGCCTATTTCAAATCCGTATAGAGTTTAAAAATTTTGATTTTAATTTGGTTTCTTTTTGATAAGGTTTTACCACTTGATTAAGTTGAGTGTATTGTCTTGGGAGTCTTAGTCTCATCATAAGTTGTTGGATATTTCAAAGATATATGTCTATAAAAATGAGTATTGTGCTTTGGTCTAGAAGCATCATTGCATATGTGAGTGGGTTTCTCCCCAATTGCATCTTCATAATCTTTAACAATAAGATGCCTTTTGTCTTTTGTTTCCCCAAAGAATGAATCCATTTGCTTTGAAAGTATCTAAATTTTAAAGAATTCTTGATGCTAGACGAGGCTAATGCTGTAATTGCACAAGGGAAGTGCTAAATATGTGGAAAGGAAACAAATTCTAATTAAAAAGATAATAAGTTTTGGATTTTTGTGCAAAAATATGTGAAAATTAGAATTTTGATACACACGATAAGGAAAATATAATGCTAAGCTAATTTGAGAAAGAGCCCCAATTGCTAGCACCTATTGGATTTTCATTTGTTCCAAAATTAGAGAAAATTCTTGAGTTATTGAATTTTTAACAAATTTTAAAACTCAAAGCAAAATAGATAATCTTCCATTGAAATTGAGGCTAATTTTTAGCCATGGACAAAAATTCAATTATTATCAATGGAATACTTGTTGAAGAATTGAAATTAAAATTTTTGTTGTGAAAACTTAAAAGTACTCTTAAGGTCTTTGAAGAGCCACAAATTTGATTTTCCACATTACAATGCTTGACTAAGAAGTTAGACTTGAAGTTGATTTTTTATTGCAAAAAAGTTACATTTCATGATGATCACCTAACACCCAACAAATGCCTTCAACTTGACAAGGGTTGAAGCAAAAAAATGTTTGAATCAACTTTGTCGCAAAGAAGTGATTTAAAGACTTATTAGCAATTGAAAGAGAAGCTTGAGAGCTTTGCATTGATACCAAATGTATTCAATCTTACCAAAGTGCAACTCCTTAGAAAAGGAGGCTTGCTATAGGAGCTTAGGTTTGTGTAGAAAATTGATGGAGGAGGATGAGTTGGAGAAGAAGAAGAAGAAGTTATACAAGCCAAGATGCTCCCTTCAATGCAAGTGAGTTGGGACCTTAGTTTTATCAATAAGTGATTTAGGGCCCTTGACATTAATGAACATATCCTAAAGACCAAAACTAAATGAATGAACATAAACTAAAGGCTTGATGAGTCAGCCCAAAAATCAAGGACATATGTTTGGAAAGCTCTCAAAAGAGCCTTCAATGAAAGGGTATCAAACAAAACAAAAGGAGTGTCCTTTGGGCTTCATATCCTTGAAAGACCATCCTTGAGTGCAAGAGAGAGATTTTAGTGATGCTTTTAGAGAAGTTTCAAGACTAGAAGAGCAAGATAAGGAGAACAAGTGTTGACATCCAACCAAAGAGGAAAGGAGGGGGGGGGAGAGAGAGAGAGAGAGAGAGAGAGAGAGAGAGAGAGAGAGAGAGAGAGAGAGAGAGAGAGAGAGAGAGAGAGAGAGAGAGAGAGAGAGAGAGAGAGAGAGAGAGAGAGAGAGAGAGAGAGAGAGAGAGAGAGAGAGAGAGAGAGAGAGAGAGAGAGAGAGAGAGAGAGAGAGAGAGAGAGAGAGAGAGAGAGAGAGAGAGAGAGAGAGAGTTTTTACATCTATGATACGCAGAGAGAGAGTTTTTACATCTATGATAGGAAGAGAGAGAGAGAGTTTTTACATCTATGATAGGCCAAAGTCTGCCTATGAGACAAAACATAAGATACATGATGCGGATGTCATCCGGCTTGCACAAAAGTAAAACAAGATCATAAAAAAGCTAATACAACCTAGTCTCAAATATGTGTGGTAAAATAAAATACTAAGGCTGATGGAGCCCTATCTCTGGGAGTATGCATGTCTATATGCTGAGGGCAATACAATCATGAAGATGCATCTGTCTACTAGCTCCATCCAATGGTAATGGAGGGGTCGAGGATGTGATACATAGGTGGAGCCAATGCTAGAGCTTCGTGTATGAAGGCTATAGGATCTTCTCTCATCTCGGCCACTCGCTCCGCAGTCGCCTGTCGAGGTTGAATCTCCTCTATCTGGCAATGGTATAGCCTCAGTCCTCTTATTGCTGTGACTCGTGGTCGTCGTCTAGCTCGACTCACCTCAGCTTGTTGTAGTGTCACTCCTCGTTGGGATGGGGAGGGGGCTCTAGACCTTTGGAAAAAATCATTGAGATGTATTTGTCTCCTCTCCACTTGTGTAGATGTGTGGGTCAGTGGGGAGAGTGCATCTCTATGCCTGTGAATCTCTATCAAGAAACGTCTTGTCTTTGATCTTTGAAGTCCATAATCTCTCGTAGGGTGGGCTGTCCTCTGAACAAAGTCTCATATCTTTCTCTAATATGAGTGTATGCTCTACATCGACATACGAAATGCTCCTCAGTCTCCACCCCCTCTCTACATAGTTTGCGGATCTGCCCGCTCTTGGGACCCCATTGTGTCTCCCATTCTTGATCTCCGGTCTGTGTGATGCGACCCTCAATTGGCCAATTGCTACTCGTGAGCTCTGTGGCATATAAACGTCCATATAGTGTGGTCTCTGTATGAATCCATCAGACATAATGATGAGAAACTAGTCTCTGTAGTATGACATCCTCCCCTCTAAACTGGGTGATCTCCATAATCTCCTGATATAGAGCCTCCATAAGTCTTGTCTAACGATGAGAAACTAGTCTCTGTAGTATGACATCCTCCCCTCTAAACTGGGTGATCTCCATAATCTCCTGATATAGAGCCTCCATAAGTCTTGTATGAGCACCAGCTTCCTCTTGCTGCGAGAGAGGTGATAGTAAGGTGAGTCCGAGTCATACTGAAAAGGTGGCAATCTCTCCGTATGGAGCCCATGTGTCGCGAACCAAGTCGTGACATGTGAGTACGAGGCTCTATCATGCCCACTATGAGATAATTGTATAACTGCCTCAAAAGCTCTCTACGAGTGAGTCTGTTGTGTGACAACTCCCTCAACCTCTGAATGAAACTCACTCTTTGGAATAGTGCCTCGAGGACCATGGGTGGTGCAAAGAGCTCTGCTCGGATGATGTCATGTGGTATGGTATGCTTGCTACGGAACAAGCGTGAGATCATACATACCTGCGGCCTCTCAATCTATGCCCATTGATCGACCGTTAAGCTTGGTGCCCTTAGTGTCGTTGAATACATCAAGGGGGAGTGACTAGTGTGTCGAAAAGCCACCCCTTTATGCTTGGTTCCTAGTGGCACCTCCGCTCTAGCATGGCCAGGGTTGCATACTCTCGGGTGAGTCTATCAATAGCTGCCTGCCTCATGGTGAAAGGTCTTGGTAGATTGGTGAAAGTAACTCCCAAGTAGATGTATGAAGTAACCATCTCGACATGCCCTCCTGCTATAGTGAAGATGGCTTCACTCCTCACTTCACTGGATGTGGAAAGATCATGCAAGGTTCACAACCAATCCTCTATGTGAACAAAAATCATCCAAGGCTCTGAGGTGGCATTGGAGCCCCTCAATTGATTTTGAAATCAAAACAATATCATTCGCATATAAGAGGATGTGAATTGGGGTGTCACCCAAGTCGCTCCCCTCCTTGCCTTCTCGTAGTACGTGGTCGGAGATTTCATCAATGTAAAGCCCAAAAACGAGTGGACAACCTTGCATAACACCAATGGTGCTAGCAATGGGCTCTGATAAACCTCTAGGGCATCAAACTCGACAAAACACCTTCTTGTAGAGAGTGTAGATGGCCCATATCATCTCTGTCGAGATCCCAAGCTAAGTAGGGGAACAACCTCTCACGTGGAACTGTATCAAAAGCCTTGCCGAAGTTCGCAAAGCAACGATAAAGCCTCTTCTTCCTTGCCTTTGCCCCATCTATGAGACAATGCAGGATGAAGGTATGGTCGATAGTGGAAAAAGCTCGTATGAATTGGCTTGGCATGGTGCTCGGAGGCCCTTTGCCTCTGCATATGAGCTAAGCTCCCCCTCAAGAATTGCACCATATAACTTGGCCATTATGTGGCCAATCATGATAGTCCTATAGGTGCTTGGATCTAGAGCATCGCCAGATTTGTGGATAGGCACGATAGTATGTTGTGTCCACTCCTTTGGGAAACCCTCCCTTATAGCCTGGTTGAAGACATGTGCAACCAACGAGGCTATAGTGGAGGCTACACGGATGAGGTGCTTGCTTTGTAAACCAGTATGGTCGACCGCCCGTCTGTGTTGCATATGACGTATGGTCTTCTCCACCATCGTTGTAGTAAAGAAAGAGGAGTGTGTGGGTGAGGCTCAAGTGGCTGTGGGATGGGTGGTTATCGAGGCACATCATATAATCATGTTGCATAATCTCGCCAGACTTGTGGGTCCTCAATGGGTGTAGTCGGGCAAGACTCGTGGAGAGCATGCCATGCTTTCGCACTATCCATGCTCATGAATAGATGGTATAACTCAAGCTCTAGTGTCTCCTCGAATGACCGCCGCTTTCGACGGATGGGTTAGTGCCTTCATCTGTCTACTTGCCTCTCTCTGTAATCTCTCCCAGGGCTCGTCGTGCCTATAGGTGTCTATAAAGTGCTCTTCATACCAACCATTCCTTGGGTCTAGTCCCAAGGGGATGGTATGTCCTATGTGAGTGGTGTGTGGGAAGGAGCCGATAGCTGAGGTGTGTAAGATGGATGAGATCTGTGAGGTAAGAAACTGAGAGGGGGTGGACGGGTGTAATAGGGATAGGCCACGCTCTACCTCAGATGAGTATAGAGGAGCTAGCTCACGTGTGAAGTGGATGGTGGTGTATGAGGTACATGTGATAGATCTATGTGGGCTTCTATCCGCAACGATAGAAAGAGAGAGGTATGTGTTATTGTTCTCTATCAGTAGGCTGTTGGATGCTTGATTTACTTATGCATTACTCAACAAGATATTCAGTTTGCTGTCTCACAGATGAGTAGGTTTATGCATCGCCCAAGTGTCAAGCATTGGCATGCGATTAAGCACATCTTTCGCTACTTGAGTGGTACTCGGCTACTTGGATTGTTTTATCCCAAGGGGGAATCAGTGTCGCTAGATTCACATGCTTCTTTTTGATTCTGACTTGGCTTGTTGCTATGACACTCGTGTGTCCACCAATGGCTTTTGCTTCGTGCTTGGTAGCTCATGTATATCTTGGTTGAGCAAGAAGACCACTTCTAGCTGTGAGGTTGAGTATAGGGCAACTATCACAAGGATTGTTGAGTGTATGTGACTCAGATGCCTTATACTTGATTTGGGTATTGGTCAATCTTTTGCCACCACGATCTTAGGCAATTCATGACAAGAGGGTGTACAAAATCAAAAGGCTCAATGTCAAGTACAAGGGTAAGTTATTATGGCCGAGCCTTGACGACCATGAACAAATTAAGAGGGCATTGATGTTTGAGAGTTATTTTTTTCATAGTTAAAATAGTCACTATCTTGACTTGGAATTATATTAAACTGTCTCTTTGTGTTGGAGCAACCCTCGAGACCATGCCACAAGGTAAAAAGAACTTTTGCTAAATTATCATACTATACATAGGGCTCATACACAACCATGTCAACCATTATTTGTAGAGCAAAAGGGATACATGTTTTAGCTCAATCTCTTTGTTTTCTATGTAGGTGATATGATGCATACTGCGAAGGAAAAGTGTATGTGGCATGCCACGTGCATTCAAGTTTTCAACATTTCTTATTGTTTTGCTTCTAATTTGATTTGTGTTCTATACATAGGATAGAGGAAACAAAAAGAGTATGGAGGAAGAGGTAATTGGTTCAATCGCCCTATACATGGAATGACTAATCTACTATACCCTTTATGGAGATCTACAGAGAAGTTATTGGATATGGAGCTTCTGAACGCTTGGAATGACCATGTAGATTGATTGTATGGAGCTTCTGATGTGGAGCTGCATGGGAAGCTAGAGATTCAACTCACTTAGGAGTCAGTTCCAAACTAATGGACTTTTTGATAGAGACATTACATGCTTGAGAAGCATGCGATTGATGCATGTGTGGGAGAGATATGGCTTGTGACATGGTGGGAGAGAGATGTGTTGGTATGCTTCAGCTAGTAAGTCATGACTTCATAATCACTATTAACTAATAACTCATCTCTCTTGCGTCTTTATTTTTTAATGAACTCTTTAATTGATTAAAGATTTCTCTTTTTTCTTTATTATTATGCAAAGACACTTAACCATTCACATACTTTCATAGAACTGTAGTGCCAGTCCCTATGAAAGGAATTGGAGTACATGGATCCTCTTCCACACAAAGAAGAGGAATAAGCAATCTACACTGCAATTGGAGAGGCTTGTATATTGCCACTGCAACTTGCGTTTATTGGAGTGTGGTGACCACTCAACGGAGGTGTGGCATATCAATGTCGATGACCTTCACATTGAGAGGGTCCATGATATGTCTACCATTTCGGTAAGGGGACTTGATTTTTGTACAATGCTTTATCAGGAGTTGACCGTGTTGTAGCATGATACAAGGGCATCTCAAACTCCTTCCAGGCATAGTGCACGTATTGTACTAGGCCCATCTACTAGTGGGATGGAGACATCTACTAGTCAGACATCACATCATGACAACGATGATGATGATGACGATAATGATAGTGACTTGGAGGATTTTGAGGGTTGATGATTGATCATGATTCATGATTTACTTGATATTGATTGTATTATTGACTATTTACAATTTGACTATTTAGTGGTATGATGTATCATTTATGATAGTGTCACAGTTTTGAGTTTAGTCTTTGACATATTTTGTATATGATTTGGGACTCATTGACTTGTCATAATTCATTGTATTTTTCATGTTTTGAATCTTGAATCTTGATGGAGTTTGGACATTGATGATTGGTCATGACCTAAATCTTTGAATTTTAATTGATTGAATGTGGCATGTGCAATGTGAATTTCAATTTTAGAATGACAATGATTATTTGTGCATTGTGAATTTAGAACGATAAGTTTGAACTTTGAACTTTTCAACTTTGAAGTGGCGAGTTTGACATGTGCATTGTGTATATATTAGTAACTACATACTACAATGACCAATGTACACTGGAGTTTGGATAATATATATATATATATATATATATATATATCAAAATATATATATCAATATATATATATATGTGTGTGTGTGTGTGTGTATGTATAACATA